>VXAC01007785.1:386830-411185 GCA_013399225.1 Rhipidura dahli
GCCTCCGGGGTGCTGCTGGGGGTCGGTCTCCCCGAACCCTCGGTGTGGGCGCTGGCACCGGGTCCGTGGCCATCCACACGGCCCTGGAGACCCCGTCCTGGTACTTGGGGAGAGGCCAGGCCAGACGGTTCTGCACTAGGTTGGAAAAGCGGCTGCTGCTGTTGATATGCAGCCTGTCAGCTTCCAGATATCCCTTTTAAAAAAAAACTTATGTCACTTATCAGTGATCATGCTCAGCAGCCACTTATGAATAAAATGGGTATTTACAGCAATATTTGTGCTGTTGCTGCTGCTGGAGCAGCTGAGAGCACAGGTGTGGTGAGAGCACAGGTAGGAAATCTGCCTGAGTAATTCCTCTTGGTACTTACTGGTGTTATCAGCAAGTCAAAGTTTACCACGCTTGATTTTATTTGAGCTTTTTAAAAACAGCAGTGAAGTTGCCAAGTATCTCTTTTATTGTAAAGTAGAACTTTTGGAAAACTTGCAAGAAAGTAGTGTAACAGATCCTCTTCCACAGCCATAAGGTGTTAAGAGCAGCTTTTAATGGTAGAAGAGAGTAGTTTCCTTTCCTCTGGGGTTTCCACTTTTCCCCATCTGTGGGAAAGGATATGGAGACTTTAATATCTAGAACACTTAAGCTTTAGCTTTGCTCTGTAGCAGTCCAAAATGCAGCAGAATACCCTGTTGGGAATTCCACACTCACTTGAGAAAGTGGCTGTGTCTGAATTCCTTAGTGCAAGCAGTTCCTGAGGCTCAGCAGTCACTTCCTGCTGTCTTTGTTTTGCTCCCGAGCAGCAGAATAACTGTGTAAACTGTGAAATCACACACACATGCCTCAAATCAGTGCTGACAGGTGAACAAGGCTCCTGGAAAGTGGGAGGAGATCAATTTTCCTTTACAGATGGGTATGTTTTTACCAGACTGGTTTAAGTAGCTTGGTAAACTGCTGCCTCCACTTCCAGTCCTTTACAAGAGGAGCCGATAACAAACACATCTTCATTTGTGAGGGTGAAATTAGTCCACTGGGGTTCTTTCTGTTGGCACAAACAGCTGAGCTTTGCGGGCTGCAGAAATATTTTGAGGGTTGTCTGTATGTCACGTCCTCCTCTGCATGGAGAATCTGTTTGTTTTGGTTTCATTTCCTGCTCCAGGGAGTGGGGAAAAAGCTTGTCACAGGCTTTACCATGGCGCAGATACGTGGTCACATCTGGTCTGTCCCGAGATGTTGGGAGTTCTCTGGAAAACCTTGATGTCATCGTTTCTATTAGCTGGCACTAACCCATGAGCTGTGGTATTTGAGCTTTCCTGGGTGTGTTTTGCACTGATGAGAAGTCAGTTTGGGGGTGGCAGGTCAATAGGTTTCACTTTTTAATCTTTATAGACTCCCGTCTGGCACAGCCCAGGATTTGATCTGCCCTTTCAGTTTCTCTGTTCT
The DNA here is from genome assembly GCA_013399225.1 of Rhipidura dahli. Taxonomy (NCBI): domain Eukaryota; kingdom Metazoa; phylum Chordata; class Aves; order Passeriformes; family Rhipiduridae; genus Rhipidura; species Rhipidura dahli. The sequence continues at coordinate 388,266 of VXAC01007785.1, forward strand.
CAGTGCAGGGCATCGAGCACAGGCTTCAAATGCTTTATGAGCAGTGTTGAAATGCAAAATCTGTTTTCTAGATAAACCAAATCCTTCCAAGCACCACTTCAGCAGTTGTCATGTCATGTATCCAGCTTTGGCTGGCAACAATGCTGCAGTTCTGCTGAGAGCAGAGGGTGAAATAGGAAGTTCTCCCAGGCCACCTTTTAGATACCTTGTTGTGCCATCCAGCTCCTGAGCTGTGAGATGAGAGGCTGATTTCAGCCGTATTTCCAAGCAATCCTCTCACCCATCATTTCCTAAGATAGATGTTTCTAACATGCTTCTTCATGTTCAGGGTTGAACTGTGTGGAGTTACAGCTTTTATTTAGGAGTAGGATGAGCTGGGTTGTGTAAAGCTGCCGTTGAATTTGTATCGTGTATCTCACTCCTGCACAGAACTCAAAAATTCTTTGAGTACAGGTTGACACTCTGAGTTTTCCCCTGTACTTTTTTCTTCTTTTCCCCCATTATGCAGGACAGCAGTTGAAATTGTGTATGTTTTTTGTCAAATACAGAATTTAAGTTATACTGAACAGTCAAAAAATAATTTCAGAGTTCTGGGTTTGGTGCAATCTCCTGAGATCATAGGAAGAGATTAAAAAGAAAATAACAAAATACTTCATTAAGATGTGAAGAAAAGCATATATTTAGTAATCCCTCCTTACCTGAGAGTATAAAAAATTGGTTTAAAGTAGGTGTCAGCAGATCCAGCCTTGTGGCCTTGTGTTTTGTTGTCACCAGTAACATCACAAAACTTGTTCAATTTGTAGTTCAGTAATTGTGCAGTTTGACTTCAAATCTGAGGGAAAATGGTGAGAATGTTGTGGTGTGAAACTGTACATTGAAGTGTTTTGGCAATTGAGTTATGTCTGTTAGAATTAATTCCCTCTGGCTTGTTTTCCTCAGGCAGAGGTGTTGGGTTTTTGTTTTGGGATCAGCCCAGTGTCCGGGCTGGACTGGCTGTGGTGCCTGCTGGATGCTCAGCACCAGCTTTGCTGCTTAAAATAATCTTTTAAGGGTGATCATTATTAGCTTGGGTTCAGCTGTGTGTGTAATAAGACTTCATAAAGCTTCCAAGCTAAAATTCAGCTCTGTGCCACGGCACAGAAGTGCCATGAGAGCTGTAGTCAGCTCAAACACTGCGTTTCGATTCTGTTGTCTTCTGAGGACTTTGCTCTCGTTTTACTGGTGTAATTATGTCATGGTTAATTGGCAGGTTATTTTGAGCTAATCATTTCAGGTTACTGCTCTTTAGGATAGCACTGTTAATGGTACATCAAGTTTGATAATCAGGTAACAAACCAAGAGATTGAAACAGGAGTTTCCTCCTGAGCAGCAGAGATCCCTTGACTCAGACACTTGTGATATCATCTGTTCTTAGAGAACAGGTTTACTTGGCTTGTGTGGCTGAACTTGAAATACAAAGTTCAGGGCTGTGAGACTCAAGTCTTGCTTGTAAAGAAATATCTTTTGTAAGTGCATTCCTAATTTATGTGAAAAAGGTAGATGCTCCTGAAGTAATGCATTTCTCTTTTGGAACGAGTTCCATTTTTTTAGCAATTAAACAGAAGATTGTTTCAAAATTAAATCTGATTGTGAAAATGTAGTCAGATTTTTAATAGTAGCATGTCACTGGATCGTGAGTTCTCTGAATTGGCTAGTTAAAGTTAAGTTACATTTATGAGCTTAGTTCTGTTTTATAGGCTCAGCTGAATAAAAATACCTTGTACGTTTGTTAGTTCAAAGTTTGGAGTGCTGTGTGAGTTACTTTTTGTACATACTCAACACAACTTTTTTATTAATTTTTTTTATTAGGGTCAGAGTTAATAAAGCTGCCAGTGGTTCTCTTCAATAAAAAAAAATTCTAACTCTTTCCACTGTTTGCACAAATACTCAGACAAACTATATTAAACTGGTATTTTGTGTAGGAGGACAGTTTATGGAAGGAAAAATCAATTGAAAAAATAGTTCTGTTCTTAGGACAATTTCTTAAATAAAGAAAATATGTAAACCCTGAAGGAATTTGAATGGATGCAGTGAGAGAGGGATGCAGCAGTGATGAGTAATCAAAGGTGTGGCTTCTGGAATCAAACCACCCTTAAACTGAGGAGCTTTTTGGTGCTTTGTGAGCACCTTCCTCACAGTCCCAGCTGTCTGTGGATGGATCCTGCTGATTCACTGGTGTACATGATGGGCTGTCTCCACCCAAGCATGACTCCAGTTGACTTTTATAGGAATGCAATGCAAATACCTTCAAACTTGCTTAACACTGCAGATTTCCAGCCAGGCTGCTTCCTGTTACCATGAATTCTATACTTTGGAAAATGGAGTTTTTTATTTTGTTTTAATAGTGTTACAATGTTTATTGCTATGGTTTCTATGAAATACCTTGAATTTCTGCTTTAAGGAAATCTGCTGAAATAAATTCTCTTTTTTGTTGCTCTTCAGGCCTTTGCACAGTTTGATGCTGAAGGAGATGGCACCGTAGATGTGGAGAATATGCTGGAGGCTCTCAAGAATTCTAGCGGAGCAAATCTTCAGGGGGAGCTGAGCCATGTAATCAGGCAACTGCAAGCTTGTTCACTCGTGCCAGGTATGAGGGCAGAGAGGTGGAAGAAAGGGTTTCCCAAGCCCTGCCCCATAGAAGGGATGCTGCTCCAATAAATGGTTTTAATAGCTTTGCTTGTCCTAATCTTATGAAAAACATCCTCCTGAAGGATCTTGGTTCTCTAGTGTCAAGCAGGTGGAGTTGCTGTAAATTAAAAATTTCCCAGAATTACATGCAGAACTTCTTTCACAAATAACCTCTGTTTCCTCCTCTGTGTGACTGGGGGAGTGTCTTATCCCTGTTTGGTTTATCTCACAGACAGAAAAGTGTTCCTTGCAGAATTTTGGTGAGTGCCCAGCTAATGCACTTGGTAACTGGAGGAATAAATCCTCCATGGAGTCTGTTACAGGGGATGAGTCACATATTTTAGTATTATTATTATATTGTTACTCAGCATTTGAAATCCTGATAAAACATAATTCAGGTTTTATGGTTTATAGTTCAGAAAGTGTCAGTTTGCAGAATTTGATTTCTGGGATAAGTATCAGTTACTGGCTTTCCTTCCAAGCTTTTGATGATAAGTGGCTAAAGGGGATTTGCCTTAAAGGATCAGACAAGAAACACTAGAATTGGCTACAGATAAGTCAGAGGAGAGGACTTAGAGAGTGCTGTTCCATGCATGTAAATGCACTGGGATTCAGAGTACCCCTGCTCAGGAGCTGACATTTCTTACCATGTTGATGGAAAGCATTGGGCACCTCTTTGGGAATAATCCACAATGCCAAAGGGAGGAGCTCAGTGTAGCTCAGGGTGAGTGATGCAAATACCTGAGCTTGTTAACCAAGTGACATCTGCTTCACTTAGGTTTTGAAGATAAGGGTTTGGAACAACAAAATAAACATAAGATTTTTGGTAATTGTTTTCAACTCCCCCAGGCATATGAAGTCACTGGCAACACTGCACTTTTCCCTGCGGTAGAGGTTGCAGACTTGAGCTACACTCTCTAATGGTTTTATATCCTTCTTACACTGCGGTCCCTAAGGAAATAATGTCTCTTTCTAGGGTTTATTGATATATTTTCTGAATCAAAAGAGCGCCTGGGCCTTCATGCCTCAATGATCCTGAGATTCCTGCACCGGAACCGCATTTCCAGCACTGCCATCCCTTACCCAGTGCTGGAGTACTTCAACAACATCTGCACCATGCGCTCGTCTGTGCTCAAGGATTCTTTGGATCGACTTCTCCTGAAAGAGAGAGGTGGGCAATGTCTTCCCTTTTTTTTCAGGATGGTAGCGTAACCATGGCTTTGAAAAAGAGATTACAGAAAAAAAGCTTTCTTTACTATGTCACCTCTAACAAGCCTGATGTTTTATCAAGTTGATCTGCATGCTTCTGTGGATTTTTGTTGGTTTTTTGAAATACATAAATGAATTTCTGAACTACCCAGCAATCTGAGTAACACTCTGGAATGTTCTTATCTTTCTCCTGGCCTGTTTCAGAATCGATGGTTACTCATTTGTGCTACTCTTTATTCAGTCAAGTATCTCTACTAGTTGCTAGAAACTTAGTTTCCATGTGAAGGAGAATGTTTTCTGAAGTTGACTGTTCAGTATTAAAAGATACTTTAGCATTTTGGACTGCAGGTGGTGAATCTTTTACTGTATCTCTGATGGGACTGGCCTGGTCCCTACAGCGAGGGACTTTTCTTCACAGCTTGACTAGATATTTTCAGATTTCTGCTCTTCTATTGAAATAGATCAAGTTACTTGGGAAAGAGACTGCTTTGTCTCTTCCCTAGAATACATTAATTGAAGTTCTCTCCATCATAATTTCCTTTTCCCTTTCCTTTGTTTGTATTTGGGTACAAAAATAATAAAGCACTGGTGAGGCCAGTAATGAAAGGGATAGATAAAGTCTATTGAACTCCAGGGAATGGAGGTGTTTTCATACTGAGAGTGATAGATGGAGATTATTGCAATTTCATCTGAAATGAAACTTCACTGTCTCCTGGTTCTGTCAGAAACAGTCCTTCAGGGGCTGTGTTCTGTGCCAACAAGTTAATTTGTGTGTGATAGTTCTTACAAAGGTATAACAATTCTCAAAACAGGCCAAAGAAGAATGTTCTGAGTGATTTCTTTGCAGAATACCCCAGTGATCTGAATGGTAACCAGGAGTCAGACAATCTGAAATCTGTCACAAAGTGCTACACACACATCGAAACCTCCTCCAATTCCGCCGATATCGACAAGATGACAAACGGAGAAACTTCCTCCTTCTGGCAGTCGGACGGGAGTGCTCGATCCCACTGGATACGGTGAGCTCAGGGCTGCAGCTGGGACTCCTTGGATTGACAGCCACTGGGCTGTTGTGGTACATTGATCCTGGCTGGATGCCAGGTGCCCCCAAGGCTGCTCCAGGACTCCCCTCCTCAGCCATGCAGGGGAGAGAAAATGTAACGATACAGGGGTCTGGGGCAGGGAGAGCTCTCTCACCAACTCCATCACAGGCAAAATTTGGGGAATTTAGTTCAATTTATTTAATCAGAGTGGGGTAAGGAGAAACAAAACCAGATCTTCTCCTTCCCCCGCTTCTTCCCAGGCTTAAAGAAAAACGGAAGAGAAGTTATCTCCTCCCCTCCAGAAGCACAGGGGGATGGGGAATGTGAGCTGCAGTGTTCATCACATGACAGCTCTGCCACTCCTTCCTCCTCCGGGGCCCGAGTCCTCACACCCTTCCCCTGCACCAGCGTGGGGCCCCTTCCATGGGAGACAATCCCCCTCAAACTGCTCCAGTGTCGGTCCTTCCCATGGGTGCAGTTACAGAATCACAGAATATTCTGAGTTGGAAGGGACCCACAAGGAACATCAAGTCCAGACTTTAAGTGAATGGCCCCTGTGAGGATCAGTCCTTCAGGAAGAGGCTGCTCTAGCATGGATCCCTCGTGGGATCACAAATCCTGCCAGCAGACTTCCTCCAGTGCAGGCTGCTCTCCCCATGGGGACACAGGTCCAGCCTCCAGCAACTTCTCACACCCTGTAGCCCCACACTGCTAAAACCTTGTCACACTACAGGTGTAATTGAAAACAACTGGAATTAATGAGTGACAGATGAATACAGGTAAAAGCAGCAGTCATTAATTTCTGCATAAAATTTAGAAACCTGACTGCCAAATGAAGGTCACCTGTAAAATGCCTGTATCTGCTTTGGTGATACCCAGGCTTGTTGTGTAATGAAGCTTTCCAAGCTGTAATAGAGACGCGGTGGTTGGTATTTGAATAGAAACACTTTGCCACTGTCCAGGAAGTTCCATGAAACAGAAATGTTCAGTGGAACAGAAATGTTTAGAGGTCTTTTTTCAGTGGTAGATCTAAGAATGTATGCTTCGAAAAAAAAAAAAACTCAGTTTGGCCATTATTGACACTGCATTTTTATTCCTGAGGAATGAATTCTCAGTTGAAACTATAAATAGAGAATTCTACAGTCTCTCAGAGGCAACTGTTTCCTAAATCAAAAATTTTTAGCTTGTTCACCATGGCATGGGGTTAAAAACACCTGTGAAACATTAGGTAAATTTCAGAGGATTTATTTGTGTTTGTAGAGGTGGAAAATGAGTGAATAATATAATATCTATTGTATATACATAATATTATATAATAATAAAAGCACAGTGCTTGACTTACCTTCTCGTTGCAAGAACTGTTTTATCCTCTTTGCTTTGCAGTTTAAAGATGAAACCAGATGTGGTTTTGAGACACCTGTCCATTGCAGTGGCAGCTAATGACCAGAGTTACATGCCACAGCAAGTCACAGTGGCAGTGGGAAGGAATGCCAGCAGTCTCCAGGAGGTCCGAGATGTTCACATTCCAAGCAATATCACTGGCTACGTAACACTGTTGGAAAACGCTAACATTAGTCAGATGTGTGAGTCAATAAAGATACCATTGGGATACTGGTTTGGTGCTTTTTGGAAGGTGAAAGCTTGGGCAGATGATGGAGAGGTGTGCTGAAGTGTCAGTCACTAGGGGTGACGCTTTGGATCTTGTGCTTGGGTCAGAGAAATTGTTTTAATTCTGGTTTAATTCCTAGCCTGTGAGAGAGTCTTCCGAGCCTTTCTCGTGGCCTCTGTAATGTGGGCTAAGGGTTGAAGAGAAAAATAACTGAAGATGCAGTTTTAGCCTCTCAATGTGAAGACATGGGGCAGTTTTAAAATATCCTTGCTTGCAGAGTGAAAGCATATGGTGGCTGATAGTATCTAGCAAAAAATCTGCTTTTTTTTGGTACTGTAACTGAAGTTGGTCCAATGTAAGGCAGGTTTTATGCTTTTAAATAGTGTTATTTTTGAGTCTGGTAGCTCTGTGGGTGCTATGTTGGAATCAATCAAGAAAAGCTGCTCCTTCCTAAGATGGTTTCTTCAGCTTCAGGAATTTTGTCCCTTCAGTTCCAAAAGATGCTTTTCCCTGAGAGGAGGTTTCACTGCCACAGAAGTGGGCAGGAAGGATGTTGTTCCTCAAAAGTAATCAGGACAATGCCATCTGTGCAAAATGGTCAAGAACTTGTGTGAAAATTTTTATGTAACTTTAAACTTTGCTTTTAGGCTTTGCTCCTTTTCCCTATTATGTCCACAGCCACTTGCTTCCAAGTGGCATTTCCTATGTATGTAGGTAGGAAGGTGCTGGTGAAATAATTTACAATGTATTTTCCACTTTGAGGATATTTTATTACAGTTTTTTCTAGCATCTGCAATGGATCCACAGGCTGTTTATGCAAAGGCTAAATTTTCCAGATCAGAGGGTGCACAGTTTGTGTGCTTGTCCATATCAGGCAGTGCTCTTCCATACCTGCCGTTACTTTTCCAAGAGGCCCCGTGCTGATTTAACGTTTGGAATATATCTAGATTCTTCTAGCTCTAACCTAGCAGAAGAAATGGGGGAAAAAATTCTATTTTGTGTTTTGACAGATGTACAGATAAACATCAAGCGTTGCCTTAGCGATGGATGTGACACCAGAATCCACGGGCTGCGGGCTGTGGGGTACCAGAGAGTGAAGAAGGTGGGAGTGTCCGTGTGCGACGCCTCGGCCATCTGGTACTGGTCCCTGCTGACCTCTCTGGTGACAGCTTCCATGGAAACAAACCCAGCATTTGTTCACACCATTCTACAAAATACTCAGTAAGTACCAAACTTACATGGGGTGTGATTTTATCTGCTTCTTAATTTTTTTAAAAAAAAGCACTTTTGGCTTTAGTAGGCAATCTGCTATATGTAACTGGTTTCCACTCCCTTCATTAAGGTGTTTAAATACCTTTTTCTGTCTCACTGTTCAGATTTTTGATGTTTTTCTTCTCTTCATTTGCATGTACCAGAACAAGTGTAATTCTCCTGGCTGTTTCATCTAATCTAGTTGTCAAACCATGACTGAATGGACACTGGAAAATAGACTTTTCACCTATGCATTTACTTGTAATGACTTTGAGCAGCCTAAAATGAATTCATTTTTCTTGTCCAGTATTAATAACCAATAAAATTAACATCTTGCCCTTAGGACTGAAGCTTAATTGAGCTTAATTTTCAGCAGAGTTCTGCTTGTGTAATGCCTTGTCATGCATTTTATGGGGATATAGTTGAGTATATTCAGCATCTCCATGCAAATGTTTGCTTGTGGTGATTGACCATTTTCTGTGCAACGTTTCCTTGTTTGATTGCCAAACACTTCTGCTCGATGACTTGAAGGATTGGAATCCTAATAAAACCTCTCCACACCCACATCAGCTTTTATAGAGCTCAGTTAGCACGATGTCACCACACTGAAGAGCAGGGCTGTCATTAGGTTAATGAATCCTGTAGGCTAAAGTCCACTAAGCCTATCTTTTAATTTATGTCATCTGTGAAATCTCTTTAAAGTTTAGATAACTAAATACATGCTCACGCCTTAGACAGACTCAGAGTTGCAGGCTTTGCTGAAACTCAGGGCCTTCAGTTTTGGTAAAGTTTAGATATTTTTTAGAAATATAAAATAAACACTGAGCTAATAAAGCATTAAAAAATTATGATGGAGAAGTCCTGACTAAAATCATGCTTTCAGGAATTAGATTTGGTTTATAATCGAGAATTCTAAAGCAAAAACCCCAAACTTTAGTACTGGATGGGATAACTTTAGTATTGGATAGAATAGCTTTGGTGAAACTGCTTAAGAATTCCTAATTTCAGGGGTTATCACATTATCTTTGGAAATCCAGAAAAATTCTGATTTGAGCTAACAAGTGTCTCTCTTAGTTTCTCTAATTCTTCTGAAGGGATTTCAAATCAATTTTCCTTTTATTCATAGGCTCTTGCTCAATTCTAGACCAATTTAAAATGAAGCAATGCTTGGAAACTAGGCTATTTCTAATGCTATCACTGATTTAATTCAAAACTCCTTGATATGATTGTCTCATTAAATCTGCAATTGAGACTAGATTCAAGATTACCCAGCAGTTATTGAACTTTCCCTGCCTAGAATGCAATACTGTTGATCTCCTTTGAAGAGATTCTCTGTGTAAATAGATTTTGTGCACTCAGAAGCAATTTGCAGAGACCTGCCCACACAAAGCATGAAGATTCAAATGTCTAATTCACTTTAGGAAGCTGTTTTCTCCAATTCTCCCTGGTTTCCTGACATTACGTTTCATTTTTTCCTAGGAAAGCACTGCAGCACATGCCACCTCTATCCCTAACACCAGGCTCCACAGATTTTTCAAGCTTCTTATCACCAAATGTTTTGGAAGAAGTAGATAGCTTCCTTATCAGAATAACAAGGTGAGCTTATGTGGTTGATGCAGCGGGAGGTGGTTTGGAAGAGTCTGTAAATCAAACTTTCACATCTTTAACCACCTGCTCTTTTTAAGTATCTTGAAAAATACAAATACTTCAAGAAAGAGGCACCTGAGAGATTCTGTGGCTGCTTGTCTTTATTGAAAAACAAGATGTTCCAAACATTCTTTTCACACTGTTGTTGTTTTCCCTCCCAGTTGTTGTACTACTCCAGAGGTGGAGCTGACACTCCTGGCCTTTGCCTTGGCCCGGGGGAGTGTTGCCAAAGTGCTGAGTTCCCTTTGTGCCATCACTGATCATCTGGACACTCCATACAAGGCTTCCTCACTTATCTCTTCCATGGCAGCAGTCAGACAGAACCTGCTATATAAATACGGTAATGGAACAATCCTGGATCCTTTACTGGACCTGCTTAAGAAAATGCACAGCTTTGAGTTGTTCCACTTGTTGGGATCTAGAATCATCCAAATCTAAATTAAGAACTGTCACTGAAATCACAAGCTGGCAGCTGAACTGCCCAAAAAACTGGTGATGGATCAGCTTTCTGTGATCCAAGAGTTAAACCAAGTGGGATCTTCTCAAGAGAAAAAACAGGAACTTTGTAGATCATGGCCCCTGTATCAGGATGGTGATGATGGTGTTTGTGTTGCTTAAAAGGCAAATGGCAGCAAGTATTTTTATTCTCCCAGTAAGACATTTGTTTGTGTGAGTGAGCCTCAGTGAGTGCACTCTCCTGCAGGCATGTACAAATATAAGGTGCATTTTAAATGTAATGTCAGTACCATCTCTTTATGGTTCTCTTTTTTTTACTTTCAGAAGATGAGTTAAAATTAAGTTTTTATAATCTGAGCATCTCATGAATGTAGAGCTGTTCATGGTCTGGCACCAGGTGGTGATTTTGCTGTATTGGCTGTACTTGTTTGATAAATCTGTGTTTTCTCAGGTATCAACTTCTGAGATTATCATTAGTCTCTCATGAAGAATTTTACCCTTTATTTGCCTTTTAGTGTATTTTGTCAGTACTTCTTGTCTTGTGCCAAAGAACACGTGACTTACTGTATAATCATCAGTGTTTACTTTAGAAAGTTTTGAAAATTAGTTCATTTTCCCCAAAGTAGCTAATGCCTTTTGTAAGACAAGTGGTATTTCATGGACTGGGAATTCCGAAGTGTGGCAACTGTTGAAGGAACATGAATTGTCACGATTTTCGTCGTCCTTCTGTCTGTATCTAAATCTCTAACTACTTTAGATTAATATACCTCTCATATTCCAGTTTCCCTCCCCTTTTTTGGGTCTGACAGTGGTAAAAAAATCTCATAGTATTGTATTTTTTGGCATTTTTTTTTCCTGTATGAGGAACTTTGGAAAATATATTTTACCATTTTAAATGACACTGATAAGCCTGTTGATTTTTTTTACTTAGGAAAGCCTTTACGACTCACTCTGCAAGCATGTGATGTAAAGGGAAAAGAAGATAAATCAGGGCCTGAAAACCTCCTTGTAGAGCCATGGACTGGGGATGGTAAGAGCCTGGACTTAAAATCCATAGTATTAGAATCATAAAATCATTTAAGTGAGAGGATTCCACCAAACATAATGATTGTTAAAAATGCTGTGGTGCTGTTCCATATTGACTTTTATATATTTGGTTCTTTAGAGTTTTATGCTATGGAAGATCTGTAACTAAAACAAGGTAAACTAACAAACAAAACCAAAACAATACATAAATTTGATTTTGCAGCACTGTGGATTTCTCATGAACCAATTTATTGTCAAAACAAGCTAACCAGAAAAAAGATTGGGTTTTGGAGAGAATTATTGATATTCTACATGGAAGTCAGCAATGAGCTGTCACAGAGAACATTCTACTGGAGCACGCTTTGTGGGTTGAAGTCATGAATCACTGTTAGTTTCCCAAATATTGTTAGGGAGAGAGTTTGTAGAAATCATTGAAATTCTCACTGCACATGCCTGTTAATTCTCCTTTAAAGCCTCTCTTTGTTAATGCAACGTTTTTATGTGCTGGATACAACCTAAACAAAGAGATTCATGTTTCTTGACCTCTTTTTTTTTAAGTGAAATGCCACCTAATCTTTTTTTTTTAATGGTTTATTGTCTTGTGCAGTGCTACTGGTGAATGAAAGCCATTGTGACAGAAAATCAGGCACATTCTAAATGCTTATTTTACTCCTCTGTTTGTTCATGTGTATTATTTGAGTTTATTCTTTAGTTATTTTGTGACTTGTCTTCTGTTGTTTTGTGGGTCATAGTTTGGGAGACTAGTCACCGAGTTCAGTAAATAGAGCCACAAGCCAAAGTAATATTTGGGAATTACTAATAAACTTGAGAAAATATTCTTGAAACTGCTGCAGATATTGCAATGCCCAGAGAGACACTACCTGAAGAGTTCTGTGTATAGACTGCTAAAATACAATCTTTTAAGTTGTCCCCTTTATTTGGAAACATTTGCTAATGAGTATTTCACTGGAGAAGTGTTGTGGTTTTGTTTCCCCCCCTTCAGCCCACAATCCCAATGTTCTCTTTCAAACACCTTGCACTAGCACTCATTCCAACCTCATTCTGTTCCCACTGCTGCTTTAGGTTTTCTTACTGAAACTGGGAAAACCAGAGCAAGTATCATTCTTTCTACTGGAACTGAATCTTCATTTCAAGTGACACAAATTAGACTAAAGGTATGTAGTTCCTGGGAACTTTCAAAGTAGAAGACTTGCTTTTTTCCTAGTGGTGGAATTGAATTGGGATATTTTTTAAATTAACTGAAATTTAAATTCATTATGAAATACTGTTCTTTTAGAATTTTTCTTCAGTGTGAGTCAGGGAACTTCAGGAAAAGGAGGCATTAAATTGTTCCAGGGTGCCACAAGCATGTAGTAAAGACATTTATTTTATATTGATTTTATCTGTATCTTGCAATATATATCTCAAAGCAGAGACTCTGTAATTTATGGTTTCTCACTAAAGTGTGTAGATTTATATGCAAGATCTTTTTTATCTTGTGTTTAAAATAACTTTTTGACTCTGTTTCAAGATACTAAGCATGTGAGTTCAGATTAAATGAAGCTATTTCAAATTCTATTTAGAGACAACAGTGTCATTTGAACATTCGGTGTGACTTTTATCTGGTTTCAAAGGAAGGTCTTGTGATTAAATCTCATGGCCAAGACAAAACTTCAGTGAAGTTTCTGCAGCTGAATTGATTTATTCACTTAAGGCAAAGCAATAGTTTAATTCCCAGAGCAACAATGCATATATTTATGTCAAAGAGACTTAAACATGAATGAACTTCTGGCAAGCAAGTTCTGTCTGGAGCTGGAGAGGCAAGTGAATTGTTTTGCAGTGTAGTGATGTTAATAAGGAGACATGATTTTAGTTTTGTTTATTATTTTACATGTAAATAGAATACAAAATTACAATGGGAATTAATATGTGGAATTCTAGTTAATCTTAGGGTGATAACTACAGTAAATAATAACCATGTACATCTCAGTTCAGTGGGTTACAGAAGTTTTCATAACATTTCTCTAAATGTTTCATTTTCCCATGCAATTCCAGAGACCAGAATTGTCAGGATTCAGTTGCTTTCCATAATTTCTTTTCTTTTCCTGACTGCATTGCTGTGGATTTGCCCCCTCAGGTCCGGAGAGGTGCCATTGGGGCTCAGTGTGGGCTGGTGTTTGCTTACAATGCTGCCTCAGAAAAGTTCCATGCCGAGGAACACTTCAAAAGGTTTGAGAGCTACGACAAGTGGAAGCTGAGGGAATTCAAACAATTCTTAAAAACCAGGTAAAAACTGAGAATTATTCCAAGTGACTTAAAAATGGTGCAGCATTTAATTGTTATTTGTTTGGTTTTAATGACCATCAGTTTGATGTGTTGGAGGAAATACGTATATAGCTGTTGTTTTCAGCTTTTTGATTTAAAGGCCTGTTATAAAAGGGATATAGCAAAACAAACCTTCTACTTGGAGTGCAGATCAATGATAACAGAAAAATTTTAATCAAGTTTTATTAAGTCAGTTTTCAGAACTGTTGCTTAGGAGTAAGGGGAGGTTAAGGGGCCATGACTAAAAATATTTCCTTGATTTTTTTTTTTTTTTTTAACCTTGCATATGATAGAGTTTTGGGTATGTGATACTTTTCTCTCTTCTCATCTTTACAGCCATAATATGCTCTTAAGTATTTTGGTAGAATATCAACAGCTTTGCAATGTCTCCAAACTTTTTCTTTACAAAATGTCTTACATTCTTTTATACACAGAAGCAGTTGTTCATGTGATGATGATTTGGGAGATGATGATCCCATTGGCTGGTTTGAAGTAGAAGAAGAATGGGATGAAGTTGATGTCAAAATGCAGCAATGCAGAGTTTCCCAAGTAAGAACCCACAAAAACCCCCTGGCCCAGTCACAGTGAGCAGGGGCTCTTCTCTGTTCCATCTGAAATAAACCTAATTCTATTTTGTGAGGGAGAACTCTTTGTGAGGGATAGAAAAAAAATTAATAGGCTTCTGCTTAAAAGAATGATTCAACTTTTGTCCTCTGAATTTTATTCTTTTTCTCTGTATGCACATATATATATATAGCTGAAGTTAAGTGGTGCTTCATGATCAAATTTAATGCAAAGTTATGTGATAATGTGCAGATTAGTGGTTTTAATATGATTGTTGCTTTATTCTGGTATCTAGACCATTTAACTACTGTGTAGTCATAGCATTTATTCTTTCAGAGCCAGGTCCTTCAATCCATGTTTTAGTGGGCAAACAATTACTAAGAGTTTCCATCTGTTAGGCTGCTGTCTGTGGGGAATGGAGACTTTAATTTCAAGAATGGCAGAAGAAGGCTTTGATTTGCAGTGCTTAGTGCATTTGTAGGGAATGCTGCATTTCAGATCCTGTTTCTGGAATCAGCTGTTGTAGTTCCCCAGTCCATTTGCACTGTGGGAATTAACAGAATTGGTGACATTGTTGTGTCAGCTGGGATTTTTAATAACTGTTGCTGCTTGCTAAGTCCCTGCTGCTGCAGAGTAACTGAGTACATGTGGATGGCAGGACTTGCTGTTCCTTCAGTTCTGTGTCCTGCGCCTCACCGAGAGCAGACTGATGCAAGTGTGTTTAAAATATCCCATATTGATCCTCTGCTTGCTTTTAAATGCAGCTAATAATGCTGTAACCTGCAAGAGCACTGGGACTGTGGAAGTAAGGAACAGTGTGTGCAGAATGAATGCACTGACAATGAATTAACAAACTTTGCAGGTGCCTGTAGAGGTCACAGAACCATCCCTGTGACTTTTTGGAAGTAGGGAGAGATCAAACTTAGCCTGAATCTCAGGCTCAGTGTTTTAAACCTCTGGAGGTGATAGACAAAGGACTAAGGCTTCCCCCCTCCACCCCACCTGCAGTCTCCTCACCTACATCTACTCATGCCTTTTAAAAGCCCAGTTTGTACCAGCTGTTAAACCCAAATCTTGTGCTGTTTTTATATCCTTCCAGTACTTGATGATAAAGTTCTTGTGCACAAGACAAGACTCAGCAGAACGGCTCGGGGTGCAAGGGCTGAGTGTTCTGGGCTATCTGCGGCCCCTGCGAGACGAGCCCTGCAGGACCATGAGCTGCCTGCAGTGCAGGAAAACTGAGGATGACACAGTTTGTGGCACAACTCTGCTCCTCAAGACACTTCATTTCATCCAGCAGCTGGCACAGGACCTGGTATTTTTACTTTGGGTTTTTTAAGCCTCTGTTTTGCAGGCTAAAAGGAATAAATCTGTGCAAACAGCAGTTGTGAGTGGGCAAAGGAAAGCAGGGGTACTTTTAACAAAGGTTGTAAACCACGTTGTGGAGAAAAAAAATACTTCTGAAAAATAGAATTCTGTATGTGTTTGCTGACAGTTTATTACTTTCAGTCAAATTAGACAGAGAGGTAGAGGTTATGAAGTCTTCTGTTGGTGGAGAAAAAGGGTGGGATCCTATAAATCTGAAAAGAGGGGAGAGCTCTGTGAAGGAGGTTTCAGTGTGAACTTTCACATTTAGACACCAGAATATCCATGAAAGAAACTGGAATTCATGTCAACTGCAAATTTACAGGAAAGCTGGCTGTGCTTTCCTTTAAGCCCAGTGCTCAGGGATTCATGTTTTATAAATGTATTCTGTATAGAGTTAATTTTCCAATCCTGCATTTTCTTTGCCTTTTTAAGGTTCAGCAGAAGGAGAGTGGATTAAAATACAAGTCATTTTTAGATTTCACAGGCCTTGATTTGCAGCTGTTCTGGAATTTTTACAATAAACTGCACCAAAAGTAAGTTACTTCTTTCATAGCTGCTGAAGCACTAATCAGTGTGTGTGTATAAATAAAATATGCTTTGTTTAGTTACAGCAGTTTGTTCTTCCTAAACTACATCATTTACATAAATAACATGTCCCTACTGCTGCCATATGGACTTTTAACTATAAAGTTATGTAGAAGCTCGAGCTGTAGATTAATTTAGCTGGTAGCTACACTTCCTTTGGCTGTGTCTCTCCACTCAGTGGTTTTTTTCTATCTGAAATGGTGGCTTTCATAGCAATATTTATGTGGTGCAAAAGAGCTGCTTTTCTAGTTTTTGCTTCTATTTGTAATGTATCTTGTTACAGCCCAAGGGAAGAATGTATCTTTGCTCAAACGCTGCTGTTGCAGCTTCTCCAGAGCTGCTTCTCTGTGCTTACTGGTGATAATAAAACTGCTAAACCTCAAGAAACTCCTCAGAGCAAAACAGCTGGTCACA
Source organism: Rhipidura dahli (assembly GCA_013399225.1). Classification (NCBI taxonomy): domain Eukaryota; kingdom Metazoa; phylum Chordata; class Aves; order Passeriformes; family Rhipiduridae; genus Rhipidura; species Rhipidura dahli. The sequence goes on from VXAC01007785.1 coordinate 404,430, forward strand.
CAGAAGCTGCAGAAGAGCTTTATAGACATTTGTGTGCAGGTAATTTTTATTCAATATATATTGACTGTTTTGTCTGTTAAAGTTTGGGAAAAAATACTCATTCCTAGAGGCCAGGTCAGCTCCTGTTCCTTTGTTTCTCCTTCAGGTCAGTGTATGCTAATTAGTCCATCACTAGAGACTCTGCTTGGCCCAAAGAAAGGTTTTACAGACTTTCTGACAACGTGGTCTGGGAACAGCTGCAGTAGAAAACTTTTGAACGTGTCACCTGCTTGTACCATCAGGGAATGGGACCCTTTGACTATAACATGACTGGGGTTCATTTATTTCTGACACTGCATTTCAGTATAGATGAGCTCATGAGTAGACTGTGAGGTTTACAGGAACACAGGGAAAGTTCTGGAGTCAGTGAAGGGAATGGGAATTACACATTAGATTTCTGTGGAAGTCAGGTGGCACTCTCTCTATTCAAGTGTAATTTGAAGAGTCTCTTGCAAAGTGAGTTAGAGGGAAAACACTTATATAGAATCTGTCACATCCTGAAAATGCTATTAGCTTTGATGGGTGTCAAGTTATAATCTTGCTAGAATTCATTTACTTGGTGAATAAATATATTCTTTCTTAATATAAATCTTTCTTGCTGTAAGTTAAAAAGTTTCCCCTCATTTTCTGTGTGTATAATGGGATTTCAAGGGCTTGGAGTTGTGTAGACTAACATTTAATTCAGTTATGCCTCTAATGTATTAGATGGGGTATTAATTAGAACTTGTAATTTTGTTTCCTTTTTGTATGAGCAGTAGTGGATATGGGGGACAGTAACTTCATGCCAATGAAAATGCTGAAAGAGGAAGTTAAGAACACCTTACTCAGTGGAGCAGCAGTTTTTTTCCCAGATAGACAGACCAGGCGACACCAGCTCTTCACCATGATGGTAAACATTAAATGAGAAATTGTTTGTTTAGTACCTGCTTTCTTTATGCAGAAAAGAGGACAAATCTGAGTTGTTATTCTCAAATAATACATATTTTGTCCCATTCAAGTAAAAACCTTTTTTTTTTCTTTGCCTCTTTTTACCCTTCCCCTTTTCTCTCTGCAGCTTATCCAAAGAAAGAGGAATTAACCCTGCCTTTCTTGCCAAAAATGAATAATAGAACACAGAAATTAGAATTCTTTGTCACAGAGGAGGAAAACAGAACGTGTCATAAAAATAAATCTTTTTCCTTTTCTAGAAAAACATCACAGAGCAAGAACATAAGCAATCTGTACATCTTGCCTTCAGATCCTTGTGTACCCACTTCAGGTAAGGGGTCCTGAAATTGAGAATGTTTGTCTGATACCCCACATTTGTTAATAAGCATGTATTTAATCATTTTTAGAAATGCTGTTCCCCTAAACAATAATTCTCTGTAGTAATCAACTAATGTTGTTTAGAAAGGACATAGTGCTACTCAATAATTTTATTAACTGAATAGCTCTATAAAGCACTGGCCAAGGTTGGTGCTGAAATCACAGTGTATTGCTCTTAGGCTTCTCCTAGGCTGTCTTCCAATTTTTTAAGTGATTGTTTGTCAATGCTGATGGTTGGCACTGACTTAATTAGTCTGGAGTCGTCAGAACACAAACTTTTGATTTTCATAGTAATTATACAGTAGGATCTCTACAGATCTGACACAAAAAATACTAAATTTCTGGTTGGGAACTGTTTGGAGCTTCTTACTGTTGGTTAGTAAGAATATCTTTGTTTTGTAGCGATCAAGATCCAGGTGGACTTTTATTATTACCAGAGAAAGGAGTTTCTGCAAATTTTGACATAAGTGAAGTGTTATCAGTCATGGACACCCTTCTGCTTGTGGCAGCAAGAGAGGTAACTGGCTTTGCACTGCTCCTGCTTCTTTGTCCTGAGTTTTATAGGCACTCAAACACAAGCTGCTTGCCTGCCATGGGTGCTAAGGAACCAGCTTCCCTGTCCTTCTGGTCATGGCTGTGCAAGTCAGTAGGATTAGCTTTTCCAACCAGTTGAGTGTTTTCCTTTAAACATTAACATTTCATAATAGTAGAGTAGGAAATGAATAATATTTTTCCAGTAGCAAATGTGTAAGATGTGGTGTTTTTCCATAGCATTGAAAAGACTCTATGGAGAGACACTGGGCTACAGAAGGAATCATTCTATTTTGAGAGGATAGGATTGGGCATGTCACTAAGGGAGGTAGAAATGGAGGAGGGTTATTAACATATGCAGAAAAACTCTGCTGAGAACACTGAGTGACTCATATGTGGCTGTTCCTATTTAAAATTGTGATATATCAAAACAAAGCACATCACTTGCTACACGGTGTTACATGCTGCTTGTCATTTGCATTTCATCTTTTTCTGGGGTGAGTGGGATGGTTGTGTCCATCCCAGTTTGCTTGGTGCATGCTGTGTGTCATGCTGCAGCACAAGAGGCTCCATTGCATTCACAAGTATTCCTTATTTTTCAGTGTGAAATGATGATGCTGGATGTTGCACAGCAAGAGAGTGGCACAGTCTTGTCTTCCTTATTCTGGTCTGTTCAGGGCAGCCTCCTTTCCTGGTGCTATCTGCAGCTTAAAGGCACTGATAATTCAGCCAAGGATCTTGCAGTAGAAATACTTAAGAACTGTAAGTGCTGGGATTGGATACAGAATTAAATATGGTGCAATACAGGACTTTAAAATGTGATTTTGCAAATTGCGGTATAATTAGGGATCACCAAAGGTTGCCTGAGGCATACTCAGAAGTGTCACAGCATTTCTAATCTCTCTAGGAAGTAATTAGTAGGTATGTTAAGCAACTTGGAGTTTTAATTGTACTGATAATCTCATTCTGGGAGAATCTTCAGAAAGCGTTTCAGTAAGTTTTGGGGGCCAGATACTGAAAAAAACCCAAACAGCAAATAGTTACAGACTTTGATTTGAACATTTTAATTTCTTAGCACCCCTTATTTTGGTAAACTCCTGGGTGGGGATATGTGTATTCCTAGATGGTTGTAATAGCAAGAAGAAAGGAACTTGCTTAAGAAGCTGGGTACATCTAAGGGGTTTTGTGCAGCAGCTCAGTGTTGAGTAGTTAATTTGGCCAAATACTTAACAAAGGTGTAATCTTATGCAAAATTACATCATATTTATGTTACTTGTGTATAAATACATTTGCTGTGTTCCTGTCTTACATTTAAAAATTGAGTAAGGCTGTAGCTAAAAATTCCTACCTTCACTTCAGCTGCCTTTATTAGCTGTATATGGAGGCTACTGGATACATGGAGGTTGCTGAAACAATCTTGGGGTGTTCGATGAAATGACTCATCACTCATTTTTTCTGTGATATTGTTGATAAGCACAACTTGTTTCCACAATAGAAATATCACAGAAAACTTCTCTGAAGTATTGGGTGTTGCTGCCTTGGGGGCAGCAGATCCTTTCCTGCTGTATTTGTCCTTGTGCACATCACCGTGCACCTAATGTTTGAAAAAGTGGGTTGTGGTAGCAAATCCTTAAGGTGGCTATTAAGGATTTTTTTTCTTTTCTCTTTAGATGTGGGCCAGTTCCTGTCAAATATCAGAACAATTTTGCAATCACTCTTGTCTCAATATAGTGGCAAAACAATAGTAGAAAAAATAAGTAGCTCTGTCTTTGCTATGGCAACTCGTCAGCTGGTGAGTGACCAGTGGGATTTTATCCTGTTCCTGGGTGGCATGGCTGTGATTTTGGCATTTTCATGACACTTGTGTTTGCTCCTAGGTCATCTTCTTGTTGGATTTTTGCACTTTAGACATTCCATACTGTACACTGCTACAGGGATTCAGCACTTTGATAGAACCACTGAAAAGCCTTTGTAGTGAACCTCATAAGGTAACTAAAGACATGGGCACTGTTAAACACAGCGAAACAAAAGCAAAATTGCAAGAAAGACATAGAAAACTTGGGTGATTCTGTTGGTGAGCACTGGAAAAGAGCTGGAAAGCTTCTAAAAGTGTGGGATGTGTAATGAAATGTTGAGTGAAGAACTAAAAACATATCTACTGATATGGGAGATGGGCAAAGTGATCAGACAGTGCAACTGGAATGAGCAGCCTGGAAGGTAGATAGGAAGGAGAGGATTCTGAGGGTGAAGAGGAAAACAGATTAAAAATAGTATATGCTTAACATTTTTAGCTTCACTGCTTGTGGTGATGCAAATAAAGTCAGTATGCCTGTAGTGTAGATGTTTAAATCTGCATTAGTCATCCAGACTGACTGGAGACTTGTAGTCACTTGTGGGTGAGACAGTCTCCTCCTGAGTCTCCTCCTGCAGTAGACTGGGTGGGTTTTGCTTCAGAAGTGCTTCCTAATTATAATTACTAAGGATGTCTTCAGAACTAGTTTCAGAGTAAATCAATGCTGTAGCCTTTTAAATGCCATTTGTATGCACATCTGGCAACTTGAAATTATAGACACAAAAATCTAATGTGATAATTAATTTTTTTCTTGCCTTTGTATCTAAGAATGCATTTTTGTTGTACAGATGGACATGGAAAGCTGGCAGCAGGAGCAGCCTGTGGTATTGCGAACCTGGACAATGGAATCACCTCATAACTATGAAAATAATTGCCATGAGGTCTCAGTCTTCCTGTGTCATGGGGCAACTTACTTTGAGGTGGAATTTGATGAAAAATGTGAAACTGAAAGGAGGTAATTTAATCTTGTGCTGTGTTGAATTCCAGTGTCTGTTTGCAGAGGGGCAATTCATGTTTCAATGTGCACTCCACACATGCCATTTCAATTTCTCCATTGTCCAGAGCAGTACACAATATGTATTTTGACCTTGTGCTGAAAGCTACCTCTCCTGGCAAATTGACAGATATGCTGTTCATATGAATTTTGCTTCCTTTGGCCTTCACCTGTTTTATAATAATGCTGTGACCACCACAGTTTGTGCTCATGGTTTTTATTTTGCCCTCTTTCTATTGGCTTGGTTTCTCTTGGTAACACATCAGGCTACTGCTTAGTTAAAGCATTTGCCAGATGTTAGATTTGGCACACATTACCAATTCCAAAGTCCTGCAGGACAGCAGATCTGTGTTTGCTGGAACTTCTGCACATTGAAACATGAAATAAATTCCTTAGCAGTCCCATGAAGGTGTAGTTCAGAAAGAAGTGACAGGGTGCACTTGTGAAAATCCAAAAGTAAAAAACCATTCTCCCCCAAAACTTGAAAGGTAAATTTGGAAGTAATGAATTGCAATTTTCACAGGTATGATTACCTGGAGTTTACTGATGCCAGAGGGGCAAAAACTCGTTACGATACAAAGGTTGGCACTGAGAAGTGGCCTAAGGTGAGCACCTTTAAAATTCTGCACCAAATTATTTATCCAGTCTTAGGAAGTCTATATGATTCCTGTGGAAACCTTTCATGTAAAAGGATGGGTGCTTTTGTGCATGGGTGTGTTTATTAGGTTTCTTAGGTAGAAGGGAGGAGGTGGGGAAGAAAGTCTGAAATGCTGCAAATGAATGAATGAGTAAAGAATCCCTCTTTGCTCCAGTTATCAAAAGAACAATCAGTTAAAGTGAAAAGGAATAATCATGTTTAACTGCCAAAATATGTGGGTAAAACTTGCTCTGCCCTTGCAAGTTTTTATATCCTAAGACAGGCATGGCCCTTCCTGGGGCTGTGCTCTGTTCTCAAATGGGATACTGCTCTTCTGTTTTGTGGCTCTGATTTTTAAAGCTCAATCATACATAAAATTGCTCATTAAGCTCTTTAATAGAAATTTTACCTGCTTAGTACTGTGGGTTTCTCATCGAGATGGTGGGGGAAATTAGATCTGTTATGGCCAGAACATAATAACGAAACCCCAGAGTTGCTGAAGGGAATTCATTACCCTGAAATGTTCTCCTGTCATGTACATTTGGCAAAATGACTGTTTTGTTGCTCTGTAGAAAGTGACCTTTAAGGCTGGCCCACGGCTGCAGTTTCTCTTTCACTCTGACAGCAGCAATAATGAGTGGGGCTACAAGTTCTCCGTCACTGCTTACGGCCTCCCAGACGTTGCCGTGTCTTGGGGCTTGGATTTACAGCTGCTTGTCTCCCGGCTCATGGGGCGCTTGGCTTCCCGAAGCATGGCCCTCAAATCCCTGCGAGGTGAGTGCCTCCCACAGCCCCCAGCTGAGATCCAGCCAAAGAGGAGGAGGGACAAGGACTTGATGTTGAAAGTCCCTGCAGTGTTCACGCTGGGCCATGGACTTCACACAAGGTGGAGANATTCCTGGTGAAAATGAAGTTCCTTTTGTGTTTCTCTCTCCTGAACATGGAACACTTTCTGTGTTGTGAGTCCATGGAAGACATGGACACAATCCTACTAAGTTAAATTCCATTTCTAAAGTAGTATGTGCTTTTTTTTTTTTCCTTTTAAAATTGTTCCCTGGTTCTGTCATCCACTGCACATTGGGAGTGTGAATATGGAGCCAACAAACTGAAAAAATTACAGAGCTTAGGACACAAGTGATTCCAAAAGTTCCTCATGAGCATTTGGTATTGAATGAAATATGAATTCNTACCAGCCCACAAACAGGTTATAACCTCACATAAACAGGAAGGATAAATCCCAGAGTGTCCCCCAGCCACCTGGGGTATTGCCTAGATATCACCTATTATGGTAATAATAAACAATTATTAAACAATTAAACAATTGTTAGGCTAAACAATTATTAAGGTTCTATAAATAATAAAACAATTATTAAACAATTATTAGGTTATATATATATA
>VXAC01007785.1:411388-469847 GCA_013399225.1 Rhipidura dahli
TGTTCCCTGGTTCTGTCATCCACTGCACATTGGGAGTGTGAATATGGAGCCAACAAACTGAAAAAATTACAGAGCTTAGGACACAAGTGATTCCAAAAGTTCCTCATGAGCATTTGGTATTGAATGAAATATGAATTCACAAATTAAATTTGGTTAATTCCAGTCATTAAGTACACTTAGGATTCGGGCCTGTGAAGATAAGTAAACATTAAAAATAAATTTAAAAAAGAAGTTTATTCTTCAATTTAAAAACAAGACCACTTCTCTAGCTTCTTAAAACCAAATCCATCCACCACTTCGCAGAAATTAAATCAGGCTAAAGAGTTCTTGCTCCAATCAGGTGGACCATGTTTACCTTGGAAAATTAGACAGCTGTTTACCTGTGAATTCAAGGAACTAATTAAAGTGTTTGAGAATATTTTCTTCCTTTCTTAATATGAGCATGCTTGCAATATGACAAATCAGGTCTTCAGTAGGAGATAAAGCTTTTAAACTCTTTTCAATTAGAAAATTTCTGAAGTTATAATATAGTGAAAATGTTTAATTTGAAATCCTTCCATATTGTAACACTGTCACTATAAGATATCAATGCTGCCATTAATGAAAGGGTACATCAATTTTTCTGTACCATGTTAGAAAAACAAAAGAACATTGTTAAATTACTTGTTCAGTCTATTTGCATTAATGTTTTGTTGTGTTTCAGTTTTTTTCCCTACTGGATGTTTAACATTTATTATTTTCATTGATCTGTAAAAATGAAGAAAATGATTTAGTAACTAAAGGGTCTGTTCTGAATTTCTTGCAGAATTAGGTAGTGAAGCAGACTTGCCTCCTTTGAAAGTAACATCAGTTCTTAATTCTCCTCTGTGGAAACCTGTCTTCAGGCATCAGATGTGTCCTGAGGCACTCCCGGGAGCCAGGCAAAACAGCACCAAGCACCAAGACAAAAAAGAGGTACTTCCCCACTGCTGGGGTTCCCTTGGCATGAAATCCTTGCCTATCACACGGGTTCATGTGGCTTTGTGGAGTTGGAATGCTCTTAAGCATGTGCTGCTGGCTCATCTTTGTCTGCATTTGTGCTGTTGCATTCAAATAGCAAGGAGGAAAGAAACTCTTGTTCTGTGCCCTTTATTAGTTTCCATTGTCATGGAATCATAAAATGCTTTGGAGGGGCCTTCAAAGATCATCTGATTCACTCCCCACCCCGTGCAGGGATGTCTTTCATTGATTGCAATGATTTTCATTGATCAGTTTGCTCAGCTGCAGTGGACAAACTGCAAGTTGATTCATGGTTGCAGCTCATGGCTACGTTTTTTCTCAGCCAATCTCGCCGTTAATGTGTTGCACCCTTCTCTGCAGGCTCGGAGCTCTCCCCACGATGTCTGCCGTAACTTTCTTATCGACTTTGCAAAATCAGATCCTGCCCAGGACCTCAGTGGGCAAAAATCTGAACTTTTCAAAGGACTTATACAGGCATGTAAAAAACAGACCCCAAAGACAGATATAGTTGCTGGTTCTACTGTTGATCAAGCTGTGAACTCAACATTTGCTGCTTTGGTGTATCTCACTCCAGATTTATTTGAGAAGCTTCAAAAATATGGTAACTCTAATATTATTAGACTATCTTAATAATGAAGACTTAAAGTTTGTAAAAGGCTCTCTTACAGCTGAGTTTATAACATTTAAAAATCAGTTTAGTGGGGCGATTTAAAGAAGATGTTCTGTATAAAGGTATCATTTAGGCAGACTAGGTAAGCTTTCTCTCTAGAGTATTTTTTATTAACATATATTTTTGTCTTCAGAGCACTGGCAAAATATTAATAACTATCAGAAGCTACTAATTCTGTAAAGCTGTACCTAAAGAGAGTAGTGATGTCCTCTGGGGCTTTAATTCAGAACAGTATGGCTCCAGTTATTAGAGGTTCTTGGATCATTTTCTACATTGTACCTTTTCTAAAAAGCCAACAACAACTTCTGTTATTAACTGTTGGTGTTGGAGGAGGTGTGAATAATCTCCCAAAATATCAGTCTGTGGAAATCAACCTTGCCATCCTCAAAATATATATTTAATTTTTTTTTTAATAGAAGGTAATGTTTTGCTTTTAACTTACTAGCCATTTTATTATAGTTTATGTATTTTTCAGTAAGTAAAATGAACAACTTTGTGACTTACAGCATCCTTCCATTAAGTTTATTGATATGTTTGAAGTATTGGATAATAAAATGTCACTTGGTTTTGAAGGATTTCATTTTAGGTTTTTCACTTTTTGTCATAATTTTGACACTAGACATTTTACATTTTCATAGAATGATTGAGCTATTTTTTGAGCTCTAAAGTTATGAGTAAAAATGATTGACACAAAGACTGACTCGATGACTAATGTGGTCACTGCCTTTAGTCATTTTGTCTCTGTCTGACAACTGAGCTAATTTTCTGAGTGACACTGAAAACTGGACAAATATTAATGAGTGTTAAAGAAATCCATCCCACTGTTCTGTCAGTATCTTCATCTGCTGGTCATGCTGGGGCAGACTCATTTCAGGACCTGTGTTCACCTGGGCTATGGGAAGTTTGGAGAAGGGATGCTGAAAAGAATACAGGAAAAAAATCAGAAAGGGAGAATGGAAGAGGGAAGAGTGAATGTCTTTTTCTCCATAGTCATTGTCAGGCCAGTTTAAATAGAAACTGATTTGTCAGGTTTTTAATTTTTGCAAATTAGTATTGAAAGTCCATTCCAGAAATTCATAGTGTAAAACAGTAGAGAAAACAAATACATCTCTAGAGCTTTGAGTTAATACTAAGCATTTGTGGGTTTTTCTCTGAAGTTTGCATCAGTGTTACTGCATGCATAGGGAAGGATTTTATTTTCCATGGCTTCAGGCATCAATTTTGGGAAGGGATGAGAAAGATACTTGTAAATTAACTTTGTGAATAAATCAGTCAAGGTGCAGTTCATGTATTTAGGACGTATCAAAGTTGGCAGGTTTATTCTCAACTTTTCTTACAGGTATAATTCCAAGTATTGATAAGAGATGAAGGGAAGGCTGTAGCATAATTTTAGTTAAGTAGTTGTATAAAAATGGAGCTGTAAATAAACAGGACTCTCTTCTTTCTCTCATTTCCAGTCAACAGTGGAGGCAAGGTGCCTTTGAGTGATGAGTTTGCACAAGTGTATTCCCTGGCTGATTCCATTAGAATATGGATGGTAAGAACACTCAGGAGGATCTCTGTTAATGTCATTTACTTTAGTACTTCACAATGCAATGTTAAGGAGTAGGGTGGAACAATTTTTCCTTCAGTTATTCTACATCAACTGTTTTCACTTAGAAAGAACATGGGTTTACTTTGAAACTTTGGACTTATATGTATAAATGCACCCTTACACTCAGTTCCTTCCCTCAGTCAGCCCCAGAGGGAATCATGAGTAGTAGGACTAACTTGACTGAAAATCAATTAAATTTGTGGAATATTTTAGCAAGAACATATGTTGTAAATTAAAAAGATTCTTACATTGCAGTTGAAATTCTTTTGAGGTATATCATGGAAAGAATTGTGTCTTAAACATCATTCTGTTGCCTTGTGACTTTCTCCCTCCTCTTTTCTGCCCCAGAATTCCTGGCAGATTGATGTACTTGAGTTACAATGGGTGCAGATGCATGTTGAGTCATTGCCTTTACCCATTGCATGACAGGTGATGTTTGCATCTGACACAGCTCACTAGTGAGGTGACATGTTTTTGGAGAACTTTATCTCACAACTAGATGTGTATATTTTCCTGAGTGCTGAGGGTAAAGGAGAAGCCTTCTTTTCCTTGGAGGACTGAGGCACATCAAGTCACAAGACAGGCAGTGGTCTCAGCCTACAAAGCTCGAGCAGCTCGGGGTGAGGCTGTTACTGCTCTGACAGTTCAGGCACTGCTCTTTTCGGCTCCTGGGTGGTTTGCTCTGAGATTGGGAATAGTAACTGCTGTCATTATTCCTGAGATTAAATTCCTTTCAGTCATTACAGTCTTCATCCTGCCTTGCTGTATAGATACACAGAGGGAATTATATTTTAACTGTATTAACATCCTGTCTACAGTTGGAAATGAAGCAGAAATCCCTGATGGGGAGGGGGAATGATGCTGAGGAGAAGCAGAACACAGAAGCAAGTGAGGTGAACCCAGAAACTCTCGGTGAGTGTTGCCTTGTATGTAGGAGCATTCCAGGTAGCTTAGGAAAGCATTGCCTTGTAAAGCTGAAGACGTTATTTTTTGTCATGAAAGGTAAGTTAGCAACTGGGGTTACTTTTTCATAACTTAAGAGATAACCTAGTGTACATTGGATTAACTATCTGGGATTGTGTTCTGCTATTCTTTGCAGAAAACAGTGAGAAAATTCTGCAGGGAGTGACCTCTCACTTGGGTCACCTGGTTCTGAACTTACGTTCATCTGTTTTTGTAGGTACTGCTTATCACATTGAACTGATGTTAGAACATCAGCTGATGATTATTAGAACAAAATGTGTTCTCGTTGACTACTCTGTACTTCATATGGTTCAGTGTGATTATTCAGATTTAGCATTTGGAAATCTGAACTTAAGCAACTGATAGCATCATGATCAATGTAACAAGAAAACCAGTATTTTCTAGCTGTCTCGACTGAGAAGAAATAAATCATTTTCTTCCTAAGCATAGGACAGCAAGTTTGTTGTTCTATTGTTGTGATTTTAACTCTTCCAATTTTTATGCTGCAGCAAAACTCTGCATGCAGAAGAGTCTTTTGTTGCTGAATTTTTTGCCCGTAAGGGCAAAGACGAAAGATTCTGCCTCAGACAGTTTGGAAGCCCAAGACATGGATGATCCCCAGCAGTATGTGAGTGAGAGATGCCAAAGACGAGGATCAGCTGTGGACTTGGACTTCCAGGCAGCACAGTCGGTGTCGTCCAGTGCAGGAACTCATCCTGCTTCAAAAGAGGGACGTCAAACATCACAGCCTGATCTGAAAGTTAAACAAATTCCAGACCTCCACCAAGCAGAAGCTGCATCTGCATTTCATAGTAAGCCTGTTGAAAATACAGTTTCACAGCAAGAAGATGTGTCATCACCTCCTTCCACTCCTACACGCAAGTCTCAGCTCGGCCGTGGAAGACTGAGGCTGCTATCGTTCAGATCAATGGTAGAGCCAAGAGCTGTGCCTACTGTGAAGGAAAAATATCCTATTTTGAAGAACATATTAGACTTTATTAAGGATCAATCACTTTCACATGAAAGGTAAGCAAACTGAAAACATTGTCAGTTATACTGTACAGAAGCTTGTCTTCACACCTCTTCAGGTGGGATGAAACATTTTTGCAGCAAGATAATAGTGCAGAATATTTTTTAAATGAACAGTTGTCAAACTTATGTATCAAACTTCAGTTATTCATGAGTCAGACAGGACTATTTCATTTCATTTGCTTCTATCACATAGAACAGAATGTCAAAAACAGTCACTTGGCAATTTATTGTCTTGTTTCCCAAGATGTGTTTGCAGAGGCCTTTTGCTTTTTATCTACAAACAGCAAAGGTGGCATGTATCATTCTTACCAATCCTTGGTATCAAAGAGAGAGAGGAGTTGCATCTCTCATTTAATTACCTGGTATTCTGAAAACATAAATCAAAAGAGGGTTTTCCAATTCTCAGCTTGTTTGTTTTGGGCTCTAAAACATGGAGTGTTGCAGGAAGGGCTGGATTCTGTTCAAAGCTTTATCACTCACTCCAACTAATACACTGAAATGCAATTGGAAATTCAGATACAAAGCAATTGTTTAATTAGTCGAGCACTTCTTGAATTGTCATTTATTTGTGTTGTTTTAAGTACAGTGTTTTGAAGTTTTCTCTTGTATTTTTTGCTTTCAGTGTTTTAAAGGTTCTTGCTTTGAGAAAATCTCAAGGGCAGAGTATTTTGGAAGTACTCAAGACCATCCGCCAGTGCCTCGACTCTCTTGGGCAGCCACACTGCTTTCACCCACCCTGTGTACTTTTTCTCCTAGAACTTCTAGCCTGTCAGAAAGATTTTACAAAGTAAGTAATTATTGAGGCAGATCTCAGCTGTGTGGTTTAGTCTTAGTTCTTGTGTTCCTCCAGGCATGTGTCTTGACAAGAGTAGAAAGTTCTGCTTTCTAATCCATGTGGATATTAAAAATATGACTTGAGGTTTAGTTTTCAGGCTAGTAGGCATATCTTGTGTACTTCATTAAAAAAAAAAAAAACAACAAAACAAAATTAATACTTATTTTCAAGTGGGACTTAGTTGCACATCTGTTCATGCCATTAACATGTTTAGGTCTGATTTCTATGTTTTGTCTGGCCAGTGCTGTCAGAACTCTGTCACTTGGCTTTTCACTTGTCAGGAGCTTTTGTGGTCATCTTGCAATGCACTGATTTCCTTTAAGATCTTGATTAGATTTTCATAAAGCAACTTTTTAATTTAAAGGAAAGGTCTTCTTGGAGCTATGAGAATATTATTTTTGCCTGGTTTGTTTCTTCACTTGTGATTCTTAGTACAGGATTCTTTTGGTTTTGTTTTTTGATGTTTCTAAATAAAACTAACATCTTCCCCACTTTTGGGGAGGGGTTAAAAAGGGCCTGCTTGTAAAATTTGCACAAATCTTGCTACCTAAAATATCCCAGTGAGTTCTAGGCTACTCAACTGACTCTTTAATTTGCAGCTACTTTGGAAACTTGGAAGGCTGTGGTGCTGAGCTACACAAAGAGATTCGAGAGTCCTACTATCAGCTTGTTTTGTTCCTGGTAAATTCTGTGAAGGGATTCAGTACAATTAATGACAGGTACAGTACATTGCTTGCTTTATTTATGTGATTTTTTTTTTGTGTATTCTTCCACTCCCCCTCCCTTGTCATTTGTTGTCATTTAAAGCCTTAATTAATTTTGACTATACTTTCCATTATTTAAAGAACTAAATAAGGAGCCTTGATCTTGTGATCAAAACTACCAAGTTAGCTTTTTATTACCAAAGGAATAAAGGAAAGCACAATAAATATATCAGTGTTAAAACTTGACTCATTGCATTTTGTAGTTACAATTCTGCAGTGTGTCTCTGAAGCTTAGTAGTAAAATCCTGGAAATAGCAAATTTGCTGTGGAGTACTTGGGCAAGAGTAATGCCACGGGAAACGTGGCAATTCTGCAGCCATGCTTTAATGTTAAAACTCATGCTTTGGCAACATTCTGGTTAGAATTTGGAGGATTTACAGCCAGATGTCCTAGAGAAATGAGAATTTTTATGGCTATAATGTCAGTCTCTCTGACAATAACTTTCAAGTCCTTTGTTCAGTTTCAAGTGAAAATGTCATAAATGTTTCAAAGAGAACAAATTCCTCCAAATACCAAGAAAATGTTGTACTGCAGAGAAGAGACAAACCCTGTTGCTAATGCTCAGGCAACAGCATTAACTTGATCTTAAATGAATCCAGAAGGAAAACCATCTTTATTTCGAATTCCATTGTCTGTACTTGCTAAATTGTGTAAGTTGAGTACTTTGATAAACCCGAGTTCCTGCCACAGGATTACTTTAATTCATAGTAAAGCCTGAAATCCATGTGTAGTGGTTTTTCTGCCCTTCCTCCCCACACACAATTTCAGTTCTAGGTCTGTCAACTTTAGGTCAGCTGTAGAGCTGTCATGTTCTAATGTCTTCTGTTTTTATTTAGGTCATTGCTTCCTGCCTTATCCTGTGTGCAGACAGCTCTACTCCACCTCTTGGATATGAGCTGGGAGCCCAGTGATCTTTCCTTCTTTGTTGAGATCCAGCTGCCACATCTCCTCATGACAACATCACAGGAGAACATCAGCATCCATGACAGTGTCATTTGGTGAGTCAGGAAGAGTGCAGCTTTCACATGCTGCTAAATACTGATTCCATTTTACCCAGAAAGGCTCCTGAACTTCCTGCTGGAACAAGCAGTAAAAATACCATTAACAAGTATGGCAAAGTTTTGGCCAGTATCCAGTGGATTAACTGAAGTACTTGAATTTTTTTTGCTGGTGCAAAAACTATTGAAATTTTATCTTTAACCTGATTACTACTGGAACACTGTGCTTGTTTGGCAGTGTAGCAGGAGGCAGATAATGCTGTTTCTTGCCTTGATGAATGTTACATGTTTTTAACACCTCCATGTGGCAATTTTATAGTAGTTGTTCTTGCACATGAGCAAATGTGAAGGCCAAAAAAACTTAAAGCATCTGATCTGATCTGATCTGCCAGCATTATAGCAGCTGTTTTATAAGAGCAGATTTTCCTGATTTTTGCATTATGGTCCCCAGATGTATTTAAGAACATGTCACAGAGGCAAGAAGCAGGTGTCTGCATTGGTCATTTATTAACCAAGTGAATGGGATCTGTTTTTATTTGCATGTTATAGCACTTTGTTCTTCATTAAAAAGTAAAGCTGTATTAAAGGGAAGCCTGGTTGCATTCAAACTTAATTTTAAGCTTGCTTTTCTTTTAGTCAGTGGAGTGAAGAAGATGAAATTGCAGACTACAAGCAGAACTGTGAATGGATGGATGAATGTCAGGATGTAATGTTTGAGACCTGGTATGAAAAGATAGCTCAAGCTGAGCCAGAGAAGCAGAGAAAGGTGACCTCATGTTTTGTATATTTATCTGCAGAAGGGGTAAATAAGAGACCTTTAAAAGCCTAAAGGGGAGAAAGGAATCTGGTTTATAATGAATTTTTATGAGTTGGATCTCTGCCGACTTTCAAGAGGCTAAAATGATTAAAAGATCCCCCTTCATTTTTGGCAGAGGAAATGCTCTCCTTTCTTTCTGAAGCTTTCCCAAAGTCAGAAGACAGCACTCGAGTAACTGTGTTGCTTTATTGCTGCAGATGCACATGTTTGTTGCTCGTTACTGTGACCTGTTAAACGTGGACATATCCTGCGATGGCTGCGATGAAATCGCACCGTGGCACCGCTACCGCTGCCTGCAGTGCAACGACATGGATCTGTGCAAAACCTGCTTCCTTGGTAAGAACCATTCTATAACCCCTCTAAACCCCGGGTTTGAAGCCAAAATAGTAGCTTGTAAATTATACACAAAATGAAGTCAAACACTTTTCTTCTGGGTTCTTTGGAAATGTTTAACTTTCCTTTCCCTAATGTGTACGTGAACTTGAAATTAGGAAAGGTCCTTTCTCAAAAAGATTTTACAGGGAAGTCTTTCTTTACAGGTGGAGTTAAACCTGAAGGACATGAGGATGACCATGAAATGGTGAACATGGAATATGCCTGTGATCACTGCCAAGGAGTTATCATAGGTCGGAGAATGAACTGCAATGTGTGTGATGACTTTGACCTTTGCTATGGATGCTATCATGCAAAGAAATACTCTGACAGGTATTAAAAATGTGTTTTGCTTTCCCCCACGTGGCAGAAAGACAATATTTAGTAGCTAAATACAATCAGTCATTCTCATGGTGCTTCCTGTAAAGCTGTGTATGACATCAGAACATCTGCTTGGTGTCCTTTGGAGAAACAGAGATCGGACAAATTCAGCAAAAATGTCTGGAAACCTGCCTCAACCCCTGAAGTCACTTGGTAGCAATTGTTTTTCTGGATGTGGCTAGCAAAGCTGCAGAAGGAGTTACCAGTCCTGTATGACAGGATAGAAGAGATGATCACTCTTGTGGAAAACAATTTCAGTGCTTGACACTAGAGGTCATAAAAACCAGGTCCACAGTTTGAACACAGGAATGTGTTGGGTTTGAAGCGGTTTCCTGTGAAGGTGTTTTGTGTTGACTGACTGGCTGTGTTGGTTAGCAAAACACCAGCTGCATTCCTCAGTGATGTCCCTTCTCCCTGCAGCCACCTGCCCACTCACAGCATCACGGTGTATCCCATGGTGACCATCCGCATCAGCGACCGACAGCGCCTCATCCAGCCCTACGTCCACAATTACTCCTGGCTGCTGTTTGCTGCCTTGACTCTCTACAGTGCAGACCTGGCAAATGGGGAGGAAGTAGAAGGAGAGAAACTGGATCCCCAGGTCCTCAGCCATGCCAGAGTTCTGCAGCATCAGTGCATTCAGCTCATTGGAGACTGCCTGATGAAAGCGCAGCACGGAAAAGGTGAGTCAGCTCCTGGTGCTCTGAACAATGCTTTCTACAAGTGTTAGAAATGTCTGTGGTTACTCACTTTAAAGTTTCCAAAGGAAAGGGGAAGCTACTGTGTACTTCACTGAGAATAACTGTTTATGCAGAAAGAAATGTAGAACAAGTGTCGTTCAGGGTCATTGGAACATGGAAAATCGAGTGCTTGAGAAAATTAATTTTATGCTTACATAAACATTGGAGACAACTTGGCAAGTCTGTGGTTGTTTTTTTTTCCATCTTAGCTGTTGTAAAGGGATCAGTCAATACAACTTCGTGTTCTGTTAGTCATGTATCACTGACAGCTGAAGGACAACAAATAACTTGGTGGAAAACCTTTTTATTCTGCATCTCTTGGGAAGAGATTTTTAACCATGTTTGTGGTATAAATTTCTGGCAGTGGTGTTCATTTGTCTGGAAATGGAGGTTTCTGTGAACAAAAGTCTGCTACAGAAAATAGGGTGATACAATAGGGACCTATGGTGAATATATCAAGAATTCTGAACTAAAATTCAAGTGAGTTTGCTGGTCGTTTTTGTGAGCAGCTCTAATACAGCTGAAATACCACCACCACCAAATACTTGTATATACTCATTAATGAATCTCTTTACAGTATACAGTTCTATTGTGCAAGTGGTCAGGAGATTGAAAAGTAAGACAGATTTCATTTACTATTTATTATTTACACTCTACTGCATTCTTAAATTAAGACCTCTACCCCAATGGCATCTTTGAGGTGGAAGATGTCTCCACCTGTCCTTCACTAGTATTTAACGGAACTACATAATTATCTGAGCCTGATGGAAAACATGTTTTTAATGGAGTTAATGTTCAGAAGAAGTGTGTGAGAAGTCTGCAGTTCTCTTTTAAAGTGTTCCACTTCTGCTTCTTGTCTGTCTTACCACTCAACAGCTAAGTAACTTTTATAACTTTCATGCTCCCAGGACTGAAAAATTCAGCTCTCCTCTGCATGTTACCAGAAGATGAGTGTTTCTCAGAGAATGACACTGTTTCAGGCAGTCCTCCCACAGACAGTGCTCCAAAAAGTCAGCCTGGTGATGAAGCAGGGAAGAGGAGAGAAGAGAAACCCAGCACAGGCTCCTTGGTGCATCGTAGTGTAAGTACCTGTTATTTCCAGAACCACTGATACCAGATATGATATCTGTGATCTGATATTAAGCATCTTCAGATGCTTCAACAGCCTATTCTGAACGTGGGGCTGAAATAAGGGATAGTAATGATTTCATTTATAGGCCAAAGTTGTGGGGCAAGGAACAGTTGTTTTTTTCATTAGATCTGGCTGATCAAAAATTTCTTGTTCTGACCTGATTCACAAAAAGTTGTCTCGTTGTTTGTGAAAGGGCTGTCATTGAGTTTCCTACACTTTTATACAGTGTTTAAAACTATTACAGTGTAATAATTTTATGCAAAGACATATGAGCAAAATAAAAAAACCATAATTTAATTGTATGGATGCTTAAGACATGAATACATCACTAAATCTTCAGTAAAATGTTTTGATACTCAAAGAAAAATGTTGTCAAGTGCAGATGACTGACTTCTTTCCATGCTTGTTCCTGCAGGTATTAAATTCTGTTTTTATCTTTTCTTTTAATACTTTTGTTTTATTTTTAGGGGAAAGGAGATACTCACAAGGAAATCCAGTCTCCTGCAGAAGATAAAGTAGGAAAACAAGAAATTGAAATCAAAGCTGTCCCTGCAAAGAAAGCTATTGTAAGACAAGAGTCAGACTTGTCTGTGGATAGGAATGTTCCTCCAACAGGTAAAAAACGATTTTTCATTTTCCCTGTCACAGAAATATCCATTCATCTGCAAACAGACAGTTGTCCTTTTTATTCCTAATCCAGTTTTGCATATTTTCAAATGTCTGTCTGCTTTGTGAAAACCTGCCAGCCATTGCTTTGAACTGCCTTGCAGTCGGTTTAAAGGAGTCTGGGAATTGGAGTAGATTCCCACAAATATTTATCCATCTATAGAGATTATAGTTCCTGTTGGGCCAACAGAACATTTGTGTGTTCTGATGCACTTGGAACCAGAAATTCAGTGTGTTATCCTGTTAAAGACTAGGATTGTAAGAATTATGATAGTTAAATGGATCTG
Organism: Rhipidura dahli; assembly: GCA_013399225.1. Lineage (NCBI taxonomy): Eukaryota > Metazoa > Chordata > Aves > Passeriformes > Rhipiduridae > Rhipidura > Rhipidura dahli. The sequence goes on from VXAC01007785.1 coordinate 423,639, forward strand.
TCTGCAGCACTGTCCTTTATATGTTTTTGCTAGATGGTATAAATTTCTTTGTCTTCTAACGTCCATACACTAAAGACTTTATTTTCAAATTGTAATACTTCTTTTTATCATTTCTATTTATTTTTAGATTTGGATTAGAAAAATTAAGCTATCACTTATTTATTTTAATGTCACTTAAGGGATTTTCTTCTTTTGTTTTTATTTAAAAGCAGGTGACTCCCTCTCAGAGGATTCAGCCCAAAAGCCAACAGAGAAGGTTTTAATACCTAGCCAGGAACAAGTTTTTGCTGAGTGCTCTCAGAAGAGGATTCTGGGATTGCTGGCAGCTATGTTACCACCTTTCAAATCAGTTAGTTCTTTTTACTTCCATCTGGGTAGTTTTCTAGGTGCACAAAGAACATGAATAAAATTCATAGGAATTAAATGTGGGATATGGGCCCTTATTGCTTACATGTTAGGAAATGTGAATTAAAATGTCATCAGACATTGACATCACTAAGGAGTGTAAGGGCTTGTGCCTGGGCAGGGGGAGAGGGAAGGGAATTTTTGTATCTGTGAAGTAGTGTCTTAACTGTTCAGCAGAGTTTAAATCTTCAGTTTAGCTTCACATGTCAGCTGACACTAACAGGCCAGTAACCAAAGTAGGAACGTAGTTTCTCATTCCTTTTGTCCCATTTGAAAGACCTTCAGAAGAAGTTTTTGCATGTGCTGACTTTGACTAAAAATCTTGTTTTGTTTCCCTACCTCACTTAGATTTTCCTCTCTCCACAGGGCTCCACAATGTCTCTGATCAACCTGGAGCAAATACTTCCACTGATGTTTCATGTTGTAATCTCAAATGCTGGCCACCTGAATGAAACTTATCATTTAACCTTGGGACTCCTGGGCCAGTTAATCCTCAGGCTTATGCCTGCAGAAGTGGATGCTGCTGTGACTAAAATCCTTTCAGCCAAACATAATTTGTTTGTACCAGGAGATGGATCTACAGTGCCAGAAGGATGGAAGACAACTCATCTTCTGTTCAGTCTGGGAGCTGTGTGTTTAGACAGGTACTTCTTACCTTAACCCAATTAGTTAATCTCTGTTGAATAGTTATTTTCATGTGTGCCTCATGCATAGAGGCTTTTTAATAGAAAGGTAATTAAACCTGTACCCTGGTCATGGGAGGGGCTTAGCATCTGCCCCTTGTTGCAGTGGGAATCTTTATTTCCTTCCAGAAGGCTGGCTGCTGATTTCCTGTGCTTACCTACACAGCCTGTCATGGAGGAGGAAGTGAGGTTTGGAAACTACCAGGAAAACCAAAAATACAGTCCTTTATTTTTTGTGTGACATTAATTCTCTCACATTGTAACAAATCCCTTGTGTAACTTGGGAGAGGAGGAGGGTGTGTCACATAACTATCACCAGTGCTGAGTTCTGGATCTGGCCCTTCTGTGTCAGAGTATTTGAGAAAAAAGGTGTTTTTATAGTAAAATAGCACTGGAAACAGCAGGTAGGGACAGATTTTGAAGATCCTGAGAAAGTACTCAAGCATTCTGAGATTGATGTCATGCCTGTTAAATGTGACTTTTTTTTTACTGTAGCTGTGTTTTACAGGGAGGGTTCATAAACAAATGGAAAAGCATATGAAATTTAAAGGCAGAATATCCAGATCATAAGCTGAGGGGAAGGATTTTCTCAAAAACTAACTTTAGTGTGAGGAGACCAGTCCCTGTAGGTTATTTGTGTGATCCACAGAGTAAGCAGATAGTCACAGACATGGGAAATAAACCTCTTGCTGCCATGCAAACAAAGACTTCCAAATTCTAAACTAAAACTCGGAATTAACAGTGACAATGTTCAGGCACACTCTGATTTGGGACTGTCAATGCTCTCAGAAAACAGAATAGTATTTATGCTCTATGGAAAACAAAGCAGAATTTGTGTGTCAGCTGGCATGAAAGCTTCAGGTATTTAAAAAAAAAATTCTGTAATGATTTGAAAGCTGCAGCTGTGACAGATTACCAGTGATATGCTGCCTTGAGGACAAATAGCTTCAGGTAAGTGTGCAGTGAGCCCTGCTGATGCAGCCTGCTCTTGCTTTGCAGTCGTGTGGGTCTGGACTGGGCGAGCTCCATGGCAGACATCCTGCGCGCTCTGAACGCCTCTGCGCAGTGGCACCACGTGATCTCTGCTTTCACTGACCACTGCATTAAGCAGCTGCCCGTCCAGCTAAAGCACACCAACATCTTCACTTTGCTGGTGCTGGTTGGCTTTCCTGAGGTAAGCAGCCTGTTGGTCTTAAAGGGAATGAAATTGGTTAAAGCTTTTAGATGTCTCTTTCTAAATACTGTGGATTTCATCAACTGGGGATACCCTAACTCTCAAAACCTGGTGTGTGCCAGAGTTCACATCTTTCCACTTGTGCACAATTAACGTTGGTCTAATGAGGAATAAATAATGAGCTGGGTTTGCCTGGCATTTCTTTATAACTGCTACAAGCAAACCAGCTTCGTTTGAGTATCAAAAAAGACTTTAAACAATCCATTCTCCACCTTAATGTTCCTAACCGACACATTGCCTATGTAACATTAAGTTGCTTGTTGTAGACATTTCTTTTATAGACTGGAACTGCCATTTTCTAAAGATCATCAAATACCAGGCAGCAAGCAATGGTTCAGCTGAAAAATACAATACCAAGAATAAGCAAATACAACCAGTGTAAGACATGGCTGTGTATTTGTAAATAGGTGTTCCAAATGCTAACCAAAGTTCTGCTGCCATTCCAGGTGCTGTGTATGGGCACTCGCTCTGTGTACATGGACAATGCCAACGAGCCTCATAACGTGATCATCCTGAAGCACTTCACTGAGAAGAACAGGGCAGTGGTTGTAGACATCAAAACCCGAAAGAGAAAAACAGGTTCTGTGACATTTTTGTTTTATCAGAGAATCACAAAATATTGCCTTACAGTTTGTTATGCATACCCAAAAGCAAATGTTAACTAGAGCACTCTGTGCAGCTCTGCAGAGTTTGAATTCCATTATTATTAAGTTGCCTGACTTTCTGCTCATAGGTTACCAAATTTTGCTTGCAGGTCACTGCCAAATTGTGAAGCTTCTGCAGTAATTATTTCAATTATCTTTATTCAGAAAAGGATTTAGAAAACTGTTGAGACCATTCTGGTAACTGAGAAATCTCAGAAATAGGCTTTTGATGAAGCAGTAGTTTCTGTTTCAATGTTTGTGTACTGCTTGTGTCTTACCCTTTACAAACGTGGGATTGATGTCGTAAAACAATTGCTAATTTAAAACCAGTTTGGATAACCCCAAAATTTGAGACGAACAGAAACATTTAATATGTAACAAAGCAGTTGGATTTTTAGGAGCAAGGGGTTTTTGTTTTGTATGACCTAATATTGTGAAGTTAATAAAGGAAAGGTTGTCCTAAGATTTGACTACTGAAGTTGTGTAAAAGACATTTGGAAAAATCAACAGACTAAACTGGTTTTTGATATTGAAGGAAGATTTGAATATAAAAACTTTTCTTTTTGTTTAACTATTGACATTTTAAACAGTAAGATCAGCAATATTTATTTCATCATATCAATTGCAGGTCAGAATTTTTCCCATTTCAATTGTAAAAAATACAACATGTGCTGCTTTGCTGTACTGCTAACATGCAAATATGTGCTGTTGCCAGAAGTGACGTGGGAATTCTTAACTTGTACTGGAAAATGAAATACTTTCTTGACTGTTCAGGGAATCTGAGATCATTTTTGTATAAGACCTTTATTAGAACTTAATTGATGTAAGGATGTCTCATGTCTCAACCTACTCATATCTAAGAGATGACTCCACAACATTTTGAAGTGAACCAAGTGAATTGTATTTTCTCTCTCTTGTAGTGAAAGACTATCAGTTGATTCAGAAATGTGGGCAAGAAAGCAGCGATTCCCAGACCCAGCTGAGACAGTACCTGCAGCACTTTGTCCTCATCTGCACCCAGCTCCTGCAGACCAGCATGGACAGCAGCTATGCTGAGGCAGTGGAGACAACTTGGGTCTTGTCGCTCGCTCTGAAGGGGCTTTACAGAACTCTGAAGGTACCTGGCACATAGAATATGATGGAGAAATAAAAACTGATGTTCTGCCCTGTGCTACAGGAACTTGGGTATTGACTGAGCACACTGGGGAATTACCACAAGGGCATTTCTCTCACAGCTCCATCCCTTTATGCCCAGGCCGTAGGGGGTTGAAAATGTTGCTGGATTTAATTAACATATGTGAGCCTGAGCTGGAAGTTGTTTTGCTTATCCTCTGTGGGGGGCAGCCATTCAGGAGAGCACAGGAAGATATTAGTAGAGATAACTTTTTGTGGAGTGAAGCTCACTTTTCTCACTCCTGAAGTATTTGAAGAGGAAATTTATTTTTTGGGGGGGGCTCTCAGATCAAAACAGACACTCGATTACTACTCTGTGCATGTCATGGTTGATACCCCTAAGGGTTTTGAAGTGGGGGTTTTTATTTTAGGGAAATGAAAGAAAAAGATTCCCACCGTAGTTCATGGGGCAGGAAATTTACCCAAGGCTGGGTGACAAGGCCTTGCAGGCACTGTGAGGCACTGTTCCCTATTTAGTTATTTATTCGTGTGTGTGTGTGTCTGTGTGCAGATTCATGGCTTTAAGGAGATCCAAGCTGCCTTTCTTCAGTCTGGGTTACTCAAACTTCTAGTGAAGAAGTGTAGCAAAGGAACTGGCTTCAGTAAGACTTGGCTTCTCCGAGACTTGGAGGTAAGAAAAGTGACATTTTGTAAAAAGTCAGGCTTCACACAGTGGCCTGAAAGGTTAAAGCAGTGCACTGCCCTCCTGGGGAGAAAGACTCAAGATAAGCTCTAATTAATTTATTAATTAATTGTCTCTAATTCAAAAAATGTTCATTTAACTTTATCCCTGAATCTGCCTCCTTCTGCCTATCATAATCACATAATCTAAATTCTTTGAAGCAGGAGCTGGTTTTCACTAATTTGATTTTATTTGGAAAAAAAATTGCAGGATGAGGTATTACTCACCTACTCAGATTGTTTTATGGATTTTATTTAGACTGTTCTTGAAAATTCCATTCTTCAGTTTAGAAAATAATCTCAAAGAAAAGCGTGATTTGCACAAGGTTGTGCTGCAGTGCAGGTGGGGAGATCAGTGCACACGTGGGTGTATTTCACAGCAGTTGTTAATTGCTGCAAGATTAGTGTGGTACAACTGTTAGTTAGGTTTTATCTTAGGCAGGAGTCGTGTTAGTTCATATTTAGGACTATGCTGAAGCCAAAAGGGCTGCTTTCAAAGGAGAAGGGTGTGTAGGGGCATTACTGGCATTTTGGTGATAGTCACCTTTGCTGTTTTTGTCTTGTAATCTTCAAATCTTTGATGTACTGAAATGGTTAAAAAATTGTTTTCTCAACTTTCTTTGCACTTTCAGCTAATCACTGAAGTTGTCTTTGCAGCAGCATGGGGGGGGTAACTCATTAGTGAAGTGGGAAATGGTTTTGTTTTGTGTTTTGGGAGTTTTTTCTTTTTTTTTTAGGTGTTGCTTCTTTGTAAAATAGCATGTGTTAAGCACTGTCCAGGTCTGATAATGTTCTTCTAAAATGCTGATTGCAAATAAACTAACAATACCTACAGCTGTCACACCATATGCTACCTTTTTTCTGTGCAGATTTTGTCAATAATGCTGTATTCCTCAAAGCAAGATATCAGTTCCCTGGCTGAACAGGAGGATACTGAATTGGAAGACAGAGAACAAGATCAAGATGTGGAGCAGCCTGTTGTTGGTCCTGTTGATTTAGAGCAGAATAAACTTGATCCTCTGGAGGGCCTGGATGAAGCCACCAAAATCTGCTTCTTGGTATTTAAATTACTTTACCTCCTTTTGGATAAATGAGCATTTGCTAGTTGCATAAAACATTTGGTAGTTCAGATGGTTGTTTTTCTTCTAGATTTACAGTCTATGATTTCAATGCATCATTCTTTAAAGAAAATAAAACAGAACTACACTAATGAATGCTACAAAGTCATTATACAGTGGTTTGCTAAATTGCTTCTCATTATTGCTAATCCAGATATTAGGTTCATGAATTCTTTACCTACAAACTGGAGAATAATACCTAGGTCATCATTAAAGAAACTCATCTTATTTTCCCCCTCTAATGTGGTTTGGGGTTTTTTTTCTATTCCTTTTTTGCTCCTTGCTCAGATGACACACGATGCACTTAATGCACCTCTCCATATCCTTCGAGCCATGTACGAGCTGCAGATGAAAAGAACAGATTCTTTTTTCCTGGAAGTTCAAAAGAGGTATGTGAGAGTCTGGGTCTAGCAGAGGAACAGTGATGGGTGAAAATCTAAAATGCTCTCAGTGCTGAATAGGAATTCTTTCAAGGATAAGATTTGGTTTTCATGTTTAAAAAAGTAAGGAAATAAACTCCTGCTAAGTTGTATTTATGGAAGCAAGTCACCATCTTCTCAGAGACATCACATGCTCTTCTCTGTATGGTAGCTCCCATATGAGCAGCTGCTATGGCTCTGAATTCTGTGAACTGAGGAAGAGTCAAGAGCTCACATGTGGATTCTGGAACTCAAAGCATCTCACAGAAACGCCATGTTCTCACAGAAATGAGTGATTCTGTAACATTTAAATCCTTTGGCTTGTTAAAACAGGGGAGCAGTTAACGTGATAAAAATAGGTAGAGTTTAATCTTTCCAAAACAGAAGGTGGGAAGATTTAATTTGCATTTAATTGCCCTAATTGAGTTTGCATTAGTTTGGAAACACATTGGTGTATTTTTGATTTTCTTTTGCCTCTGTTAAGGTTTGATGGGGATGTAATCACAACGGATGAGAGGATCCGGACGCTGGCTCAGAAGTGGCAGCCCAGCAAACGCTTGAGGCTGGAGGAGCAGAGTTCCAAGGCAGTGGATACAGATATGATCATCTTACCCTGTTTGGTATGGAAAGCTCTACAAACAGGAGCAATTGGGAAATAATGAATTTTGGCATTGAGTAGCTTCTGTTTAGTAACTTTGAACCCGAGAAATCTCTTTTACACATCTGAAATAATCTGTTACCAATGTTTTATGTCAAAATGAGTGAGCAGGTACAAGAAGCAAATATTTCTTCCTTGTTACTCCTTCCTTAAGGAAGAGAAAGAACTTGATTCCCAGGTCAGGAGAACAAATTGTGATTGCAGTCTGTAATTTCCTCCCCTTACACAAGAGAGATTGTATCTCATTGCTGTAAGCTTATGCCATGCTGTTGTTTTAGCATATCACTGTTATCTTACAGTAAGTTCAGCAGAACAAGGAAGCAATGAATTTATCTTGCAGATAGACACTACACTCGCAAGCTTTAGGTTTTGCATTCAATAGCAGGGTCCCACAGCTCTGCTTTATTCTGGGGGCTCGTTCCTGGCCGTGTGGTGTCACCAGCACAGCTGTTTATGAGTTGCATAGCAAAGGGCAAGGAGCTTCCTGAAGCAGTTTCACATAATTATAAGAAAAAAATAGGCCTTTCAACAGCTTATACAGAGGCTGTGAAATATGCACCCCTGGAAATTGTCCAAACTTAACTGGACAAAACCCTGACTTTGAAGTTACCTCAGCCTTAAGTCAAATTTGGACCAATTGATCTCCAAAAGTCCCTCTAAACTTGCTTCATTTCATGGCATGTGGTAGCTTTACCTCTGTAGGTCAGCTTCAGTTAACACTTCTGGTTAGAATTCCAACTGCTGTTTCCACAAATGCATCAGTGTAGAGTGAGGTCTGCTGACATAAACAGTGTTTCTCAGGAAATACATCCCTGTAGCTGTGTGAGAGATCCCACTTTTGTGAGGTTTTTTGGCAAATTCATCTGTAAATTCACCTTGCAGTTTGACTGGTTAGATATCCAAACATAAAAATTATTGACAGCCTGTTTTCAAACTTGCATTTCTCTTCTTGCAGTCAAAGCCTGTACTCTGTGATAAAGCAACAGAAGAAACCAATCCTGTTGCCCAGAAACTCATCACCAACACAGAGAGTGACCTGCAGCTCAGCTATGCCAAGCAGCGCCGCACCAAGAGTTCCATTCTCCTGCACAAGGAGCTGGACTCCAGGAGTAAAAAGGCTGTGAGGGACTACTTGTATCGTGTGAACGAGGCAATTGCAGTTCTGTATGCCAGGCATGTGCTGGCATCCTTGTTAGCTGAGTGGCCTGATGATGTGGCAATAAATGAGGAAATCCTAGACCTCAGTGGCCCAGCCCATATGACATACATCCTGGACATGCTGATGCAGCTAGAGGAGAAGCAGCTGTGGGAAAAAGTAAGTGGATTTCACTTAGACATGTGAGCAAAACCTGTGCCTACATGCCATGAGACTCTGACTAACAAAAATACTTGCAGTTCCTTTTTTTAACTAAATTAAAACTCCAAAATTTAAACTAGTTTGAAAAACCAGTTGGAATCTGTCAGTGTCTTGATGTGCTGATCTTGTTAACAGAAAATGGGAAAACTGTCTCTGTGGAGAGAACTCTTTCGGTTATGAAAGTGAAATTGGTAAAATAGGCAGTCTGCTTTGAAAATAGGCAATCTAGATGGTAATACAGAGAAACTGGTAAAATAGGCAGTGCCTTTTAAAAGCTGATTTTACTTAGATCTCAATGTGTATATTGTAACACCTGCTACTCCACTGATGAGCTGATGGTGGAAGTGATCCTGGAATTACAATAGAATGTTGTAATAAAAGTGTCAGCTCCAGGCTTCACGGCAGTCAAAGCACATCAGGTGCCGGGAATCTTCAAAGAATGGATGAAAAATAAAGCAGAAGGCATTGATATGCCACTGAACCAATACTGTGCACTCTTTTGGACTGCAGTGACTCCCTCATCTCATTAAAGAATTTTAATAAGATGCAGCACAACTGGAAGAGACCTAGGGAAGAATGACAGGGATTATTACAGCTATGGAATAACTTCAGTATGAAGAACCAACTGGTTTTCTTCATTCTGGATCTTTCCCCTGTGGGGCATTGAGGGAGGAGTAATGGAAAAGTCTGTTCCTCTTTCTCTGTAGATTTAAAGCAGTAAATAGCATGCAAAAGTTAAGAGCAAGTATTATTCACTGGCCCTCCCAGTAAGAAAACAAAGGAGTGTCAGATTAAGGTAATAAGTGGCAGGTCCAAAACAAACCAAAAGAACAGGTTCTTGACACAGTATGTCATGGAAATTGTTGCCCCAGGGTGTTTTAATGGGTTTAGAAAAGGGCAGGATGAACTGATAGAATAAAATCTATTAAGGCACATTAAATGCAGAAGTGTGGCCTTTGTCTTAGGCTCTTCTGCAAGTGCAAGGCAAGGAGTGCATTCAGGGAACTGCTACATGCTGCCTTTGTTTTTTAAACTCCCTTTCCCAAGAAATCAGGTTTTGGCTGATTTGGAGATGAACCTGCTGGTCTGAGCTGGTGTATTACATTTTATAGGAGGAGTTAGGTGATGGCAGGTGAAGAGATGTAATGACCTGAAAGGGCCTCAAGTAACAGAACTCCCCATTCAGGGCTTTTGTGCACTTTGAAAAAATAAGAAAAAGGGAGACTCAGGTGGTTCTGAATTATATTTAGTGTCCTGATATAGATTAAAGGACACTTTTGGGAGGTTTTAAAGGCAGAAAACTTGCATCTGCTGCTTTCAAAACTTCAGCCACCTAATTGATACTTAATCATTTCTTCTTAGGCACAGAGCTGTACATTTTTGAAGGCTAAAATGTATGACATATTCTATTCAAATCAAAACCTGTAGGTATAGAAGGCAAAGGTGCCTGCTTAGTATATTAACAAAGTTGTTTATCTTACTTGATTACAGCTTCAGTTTGCTATTAATTACTTTATGGATTAGCCTTGATTCTAGCAGTTGTGGGAAGAGATGTAGCCAATCTCTGCCATGTTTTTATCAAATAAAGAATGAAGGATCCAGAACAGAGGACAGAATGAAATCTTTTGTGCTTATGGAGATGACACTTGGTAGGCATCATTTGTGAATTGATCTTGTTTCTTGCTGGTACCTTGATTCCCTCTTCCAAAATGCTGCATGGCCATGACTCGTGTCAGCCATCAGCACATACAGCTGCAAGTGTTCTTTTGACAGTAAATTGCATTTATAGAGCGTTGCTTCTCCCCAGATCCTGCAGAAAGTGCTGCACGGGTGCAAGGAGGACATGCTGGGGACCATGGCCCTGACAGCCTGTCAGTTCATGGAGGAGCCAGGGATGGCCGTGCAGATGCGGGAATCTCAGCACCCTTACAACAACAACACCAACTTTGAGGTAAGGCAGGCGTGGGTTGCAGTGGATGACTTGAAGCTGAAATCACCGAGGGGTTGGAGCAGAAGCCTCTCAGAGTTCCACTTGGGTATCTGTGGGACTCCTGTGCTTGAAGCAGCTGTGAAGTCAGTTCAGTCTGGCTTGGAAAAGGCTGATGTCAGATAGCTGAGGCCTTGCCCTGCAAAGAAACATGTTCAGTCACCTGTTCCATTTATTGTAATTCAATCATGTGAAAAGTGCATAACTTACGTGGTTTTACTGTGCATGTGTTTGAAGTAGATCAGATTTGGAAATGTTTTCAAGGCCTTAATGATTAAATATTTCTACCCTTCCATCCAATTCCATCCAAAGATTTGTTTCAGTTGGCCTGTTACTCCCTTGTGCTTTTAGATGAAAGTAGGAGTGGTGTCTTTTTTCTTGTATTTCTCACTTTAGACTCTTAGTCTGACACAAACGGGATTTTCTGATTTTCTTTTCTTGATACTGTTTGAAAGCATTTTTATGATATAGTTTGGTAAGTAATTACTGCCTCTGGGCAGTCTTTGGATTTTTAACTTCCCTGCTGCTCTGATTCTTCTGATTTTTATTTTTAAGATGCATGTAACCCTTTAGGTTCTGGCAGTGAGATCAATATCATCAACAATTACTGCTTTTGAAAAAGCAAAGCATTGCTAGCAATTAATTTTATGCTTAACAACTAATGTGAACAATAGGCCATGCTTTACATTTGTTAAACTAGCTCTGGGTAAAAATATCAAACAGTTTTTTACTGATGGAGATGCTGTAAGATTTTTTCTATCTCACCTTGTTTGTATGGTGAAAGTTAAGTGGGTTCTGGGTGGTACAGTGTGACAGGACACACAGCTCCTGTGTTTATTTCTCAGGATAAAGTTCACATTCCTGGTGCTATCTACCTCTCCATCAAGTTTGACTCTCAGTGTAACACCGAGGAGGGCTGTGATGAGCTGCTCATGTCCAGCAGCAGCGATTTCCAGCAGGATCGGCACAGCTTCAGCGGCTCTCCACAGAAATGGACTGATTTTGAGCTTCCAGGTGAACATGCCCTGATTTAAGGTTACATTGGATATTGCTGGGACTCCTGAGAGAAACTCCTGATGAGTTAAATGTGGATGTTCCTGAGATGTGTAGGAAAAAAGCCAGTCCTTGCCTTGTCCCACTCCATTTGCTCTGACGTGCTACTCTTGCATTTGTTTCTCAAAAGTGGCTTATCTGTTGTTGTGCTGTGACCTTTTCTTTCCAGCCCTCAGTCAAAGCATGCACTCAGCTACTGGAAACAAACTTGGTCTTGGTTCTGTTCCAGCACAGTCCTTGTTCTGCACGATACTCACTTACATTGTTTATGCCTTGTCTTACTTTCCACAGGAAGCACATTTTTTTATTTAAAAAAAAAAAAAAAAAAGATAGCCTTATCTCTGTCTCCGTGCTCTGCTGCTGCTCTGAGCAGAGAGAGCCAGTGCCAACGCCTTGGCTCCAGCTGGTGCCACAGAGCACAGCTGGAAACAACCCAGGGTTTGATGCCAGCTGCACTCTGGATTCTCTAAGCACGTTTGCGAGAGCACAGTGCAAATGCCAGGCAGCTCAAGGACTGCACTGTCCCCTGCTTCTGGTTCTAAACTGCTTTAACCCACTGAGCTCTGGGGCACTGCAGGAAACTCTTGACTTGGAGTACTGTCAGCACCTGTAAAGAGATTTAGGAGCTTTCTTAGCAAATCAGTTTGTGTTACAGGGTGCTGGTTTTGAGTTACAAGGTGCTTGTTAGAAGCAAATGTGTGTTCTGTAGAAATATTTTAGATTTTTGTGGACTTCTGTCTTCCTTTTCCTCCCAAATAGTTGCAGAGCTTTGCCAAGGAGCTGAACTTCGAGGCCCATTGTTTAAAGCAGCTTTGGCTGTGAAACTTGAATTTCACCTTGTGAAAGTTCATTTCCAGCCTAGGCTGTCTGGATTAAGGCTCTTGATTTCAGCAGGTTTTAGCTGAAACCAGACATTTACAGGCTTCTGGGCTTTCATTTGATTGCAGGGCTTTCTCCTATGAATAGGAGAAAACGTTGTCTCCATTTCATGATAAAAAGGGAAATTATTTTTTAGATATTTCCTTTTAAATCCTAAAAAATGTTTTCAAAATTTTTGTTGTTCATGAAACTGTGAAAATTCTGCTTCCCAATGAAAACTAGCCTGCTTGTCCCAGGGTGACAGGCTTTTTCATGGGGCAGAAAGATATTTAAAGTTTTAACAGCTCTAATATTACAGAGCCCAGTAGGTACAAAGATGTTTTGTGCAGCATTACAGCCAGCTACCAGGATTTATCTCTGAAGGTGTAGATGCTACAATGACAAAAACATTTCAAATGGCTTTTGTCTGATTGTAAAGTGGTCAAATGTTTTGATTGTCCTATTTTTAAGTGATTAATTTTAACAGTTTTCTTCCCTAGAGTAAAAATGTTCAATTTAATTTTCTGATGTGTAAAAATTTTACTTTCAAATATTTTAAACCTTTTGTCCAATGAATTCAAGTGTTGTTATAAAGAACTAGGTTGCCTGTATAGGGGTTCTTTTTTCATAGATCAAAACTGATCCAATAACACAATTGGAAAAGTGAAGTTCCATGTGCAGAATATGGAATTTCTTTAATTTACTCTATTTAGTTGTCCAAAATGTAAAAGACATTATCCTTCCTAAAAGACATCCTTCCTATCCAGTATCTTTAGACAGGGGAAACCATTGTGGGTTTTGTTTCAGCTTTCTCTTTGTCACCCTGTCCTGTGTGTTTCATTGTTACCAAAAAATAAAAGACCACCTCTGTTGAATGAAGGCATCTAGATTAATTAATTTCAGACTTTTCATTTAAATTGTATTTGAGATGACAGAACTAACTCAGAAGGTAGTAATGTGGGCTTTCTTCCTTCCCTGCACATAGGAGACACACTCTACTACCGATTCACTTCTGACATGAGCAACACTGAGTGGGGTTATAAGTTTACAGTGACAGCAGGTCATCTGGGAAGGTTTCAGACAGGTAAGAGATGCTCAGAGTGTATTGAAAAGGGCCTTTTTTAGTCATTTTGCTGATCTTTGAGAGACTTGTGGGTTTCCCTTTTTCTTGACTTAGAATTTGCATTCAGTGTTAGAAATAACATGATCAGGTTTGTTCAAGTGGAAACTCAACTGATGTCTCTTACTTCCTGTGACTTTGGGGTAGAAATACAAGATCTTCACAGAGACTTGGAGATTACAATTAAAATAATCTAATTTGCATCCAAAATCTCATTATATGATAGTAATTACACAGAGTATTTAGTAAACACTCTGGGATGCCGTAATTGGAAACAGAAATAATGATAATTGCATTTTTCAGAAGTGGTTATCCATTAACCTACGGTTTTGGGTCTAATTTCTAGCATAATAGGTTTTGTTAGTTTATTTTAGAGTGTAAATATTTTTAATGAAATTGAAGCTGCTGGATAATTTGCTGTCAGCAACACTCTACTGCATATCACATAATATGTGTTTTGTTTGCCTTACTTGAGCAAAAATTTAATTTTGGATATGATTCTAATTTTTAGGTATGTTTTGCCTCAGAAAAGAGTTGCCATGTCAGGATGTAATCTAGAATTATCTCAGGTCTTTGTTGGTATTTTAATTCAATATTTCTGGCTTGCCAGAGCAACACTTGGTTTATGGAGAAAACTGACTATACAAACAGAATGTGTCCCTACAAAACTTAACAGCTGTTTGAATTTTCTTTTTTTTTTCCCAGGGTTTGAAATTCTAAAGCAGATGCTGTCTGAGGAAAGGGTAATTCCTCACCTCCCACTGGCCAAAATCTGGGAGTGGCAGGTGGGGGTGGCGTGTCGCCAGACGGGTCACCAGCGTCTGAAGGCCATCCACCTGCTCCTGAAGATAGTGCAGTGCAGCAGCCAGGGGTGAGTGCCCTGCTCCACATCCTGCACCAAAGGCAAAGGGCAGGCCAACAAAAAGCCACTAAACTGATACTATTTAGAAGCAAAAAAACACCTGTGATATGAAGCAGGTATTCTTAATTTGCCTGTCAGGTACACTTTACAGTGCTTTGACAGCAGAAATTTACTACTTTATCTTCTTTCCTGGCCTTTAAAAAAGTCCAATGAATTCAAATGTTGTAAAGAAAAAAAAAATCACCTCAAAACAGGACAAAGGTAGATTTCAATTAATTTTTTAGAAATTATTCTCTTTGTATTAGTTACACTGCAGAATTAAGGTAAGGTTGAAGTAATAACCTGGTGATGTTCCGATTCTCTGTTAAGTAACGAGTTTTTCAATTATTATTTTTAGTTGTACTAAGCCTGCAATTGAGTTTTAGAAGGGATATGTGTCCTTAAGCTTATGTACGTATGGCATGAGTATTTCTAGATGCAAGAGCATTTAGCAAAGTGGTTATTTTTTATTTTTAACTGTCACAAATGTATAGTTTTGTCCTCTCAAATTTGATTTGGTTTTGGTTTCTGTCCCACCTCCCCATTCCCAGAAACGGGCATGGTGGTTACTCACTATTGCATCACAATTTCATTTAAATTACTTTTTCTCAGGGACTGTGACCTCACCTTATTGAAGCCACTTTGGCAGCTTTTCACCCATATGGAAAACAACTCATGTAGCGACACAGCCAAGCCCGGTATTCTCCTTCCTCTTCATCGTGCACTGGCAGAACTCTTCTTTGTGACAGAAAACAGAGTTACTGTAAGCAGTTCCTGTATTTGTATCCCTCCTTTCCTCAGTACTGTTACACTAAATGCAGTTTTCCTTTATTCCTCAGAGCTACAGAAACATTAACAACTTTCTCTTATGGAGTGTGGCAGCAAATTCTAATTAGAGGGGAATTCTGTTGCCTTATCCATCATGGGACTTTAAGTCATATTCATGACTATTAAGGCCCTAAAGCTACTGTTTATTCTGAGAGGAATGCGGGTTTAATAATTAATTTAAAGGTATTTGCATGTGGTTTTCATTGAGTTGATTTTGAACTTTAAATATGAGCAGTGTCATGAGCTCATTTCTGTGATCACAAACTGCTCTAGTCCAGGAGAGTCTGGTGTGCAGTTCTGATGCCTTTGGTTCTTGGGGACTGCTCTAATGATCAGCATTTTAATGTTAATTAGTAGAATATCACATGTGGTAGAACCACTGGTGTTCATTGCATGTTTTCTGGCTGCAGGAGCTTGGATCTCTACAGGAGTATTTGCTTGCCTTAAATACTGAAGATCATCTTCATCGCTGCACAGCACAGGTAGGATTGCACAGCCACAGGGTTGGGTGGGTCTGTGATCTCTGTGGCAGACACTGAATGATTTCTCATTGCCCAGTGGAGTTCCTAAAAGAGATATTAATGTACTTGGGCATTACAGTACCTTGACAGGCCTCTGAAAGTTTTGAGTGAACTGTTAACAAAAGCTTTTCTGGGATATTGGGAAGAAATTCTTCTGTGATGGTGGTGATGCCCTGGCATAGGCTGCCCAAAGCAGCTCAGGCTGCTCCATCCCTGGAAGTGTTCAAGGCTGGGTTGGATGGGGTTTGGAGGAATGTGGAAGGTGTTCCTGTCCATGGCAGGCAGTGGAATGAGACGATCTTTAAGGCCCCTCCCAACCCAAACCATTCCATGATTCTATGTTTCTATTTCTGTTCAGTTTCATACAAGCATCTCTTTACACTTTGGCATTGAGGAGAATATTCGGTGTGACTTTGTTTTTCCTTTTTTCTTCTAGGCCCTGAAAAACATTGCTGCTATCAGCCTTGCCATTAACTATCCAAACAAATCAACAAGTTTCTGGAATGTTTAATACTGGCTCAGGCCGGAGTGCATGGGATAGAGTAGTTTGTCCATAGGACATTGGAACAAACATCTTAACTCCGTTCAGGAACAGTTCCTTCAGCTTCAGTGTATGAGCACTCTGCAGCCTTCCTTCCTTCCACCTTGATGTAGAATTTGTAAAAGTAACAGCGCACTTCAATGACAAAGCACATCCTGAAGTAACTCACGCGTCGCCTACAGTTATGTATGCACATATTGTAGCATGTTAGAGTAAACAGAACAATATTGTTTTTTATTCAGAGGAAGTAAAGGAAAGAAGGTAGCTGAAGTATGAGAATGGAAGGGCCCCCACGTTGGTATCATCTGCTCCCGAGGAAATTTGATCCATGGAATGTATCAGCTTCAGAAAATAGTGCTGAACTTGGGGTGATGCCATCAGCAGCATCTGTTGTACATCTTCAGAGTGAAACAGGCAAAGCAGAATCTGGTGGCTGCTGCAGAAATGGTCCACACTTGAATCCTGTCATTTTTGCTTTGGAGGCTACTACCCCAGGAAAAGGATCTCAATCCTTTCTAAACTACAGGTTGTAAAACAAATTGTGGGTGATTTGCAAAAGCAACTGAAGGATTCCAGTTTCAGAACATCCTCGTGCAAGCGCTTTATGTTTCTCCTGTTCTTTGATTCATTCATCTGGGTCATCTGTTCTTACCTTGCTTTATCTCCAATGTATTATTCCACATAGCCCATTATTGTAGTGCAGAGAGCAAAGGCTGGCCCTCAGTCACGAGGCAGTGGTGATATGAAGACCTGAGGAACTTGCATGTTTCTCAAAAATCACATCTTTACAAGAAATTATTCACAAGGCTTTTTTTCATTTAGTTATTTCAATATTAGCAGCTTAGGGAGGTCCTTCTTGGCAATGTTGGGAACCCAGACTCCCAGCACTCAGAGTGGGGTTAATGATCAATCCACTCTTACCTTACAGAGCAATAACCACATTCCTCCTAGTGAACATGGAATGAATGGCAGACCTTCTGTGCTAAAATAAATTGGCTTTCTTCCTGCACAGCTCCATTGGTTATTCCCTTTCCAAAGAGTTAAAAAGAGCACAGAAAGATTTGGGGGTGTATTTTGTGCACCAAAAAAAAAATTCAGATTCAGATTAAATTCAGATTACTTTTAATGCTAATTATTTTCTTTTTCCCTTCTTCACCCCAACATTGGACTATGGAAAAAAAAAAGGCAGCCAAAAGCTCTAGTAGTAATTGAATGTAAGTTGTGTAAAGCAGTGGCTCTGTCAGGAGGGAATGTATTTATTGACCCTTCTTGTCCAAAATTTGAGTGGTGCCCAAATACCAGTGTACAAGAGCCCTGCTTTGGGGGGTGTCCTCTGAACTGATGGTCTTGTCAGCTGGGGCTGGAGTTTAAGGGTGGCCCAATCTCCCTCCGAGAGGGAAACATGCAGTAATACATCCCTCGGATTTTTTCTGATGGCCTCTAGTGCTATAGAGTTTTGTTTTGACTTCTGTTCAGCCAGATGAGTTCACGACGAGTGCTTGAATCAGAATGTGAGTGTTCTGCCTGAAAGACTTAAAAATGGAAGACCAAGAAGCACTATGCTGAAGCCATAGCCTTCATGAATGGACTGGCTCTCTTAGCAAATGAGAATGCCAGGATTCAGGAAAAGTGTAGTATTTGTCAAAAACTCAAAGGAAGCAGAGAGATGCTGCTTTGAAAGCCCTCCTTGAGCATCCTGAGTTGATTTCCTAAAAGACATCAGGATGGGAAGGGAATTACCAAGGCTGTGGTGTACCTTTAATGCACGGATCATTCTGTTCCCACATCCACGCAAGGTGTTGGAGTTTGCAGTGGAGTCAGAGATCCCTGGGGAACCAGCTGCTTCACACCTTGTAATTGTTTGAGCAGATTCTGGGCACGGGAGTTGCTCCACCAAGAGGAGATGTTCCTAAACTGATGTCAGGGAGTCAGGTGGATGGGGCAGGTGAGCACTTGGAAATTGCTTTTCTGGAGCACTGGGACTTGCTATTCACTGCCTCCGTGGGCATCCATGGCTGGGGAATCACGGATATGCAATGGGCTGCTGTGCTGAGCCGTGCAGCTGCTGAGATCTGCCTGTTGAGTCAAAGAAGGCTTTTTCTTTTCTCACATCAGGGATGAAGACTGTAAATAAACCATTCATAGAACCTGTCACAGCTCTGTCATAGTCATGGTTTTTTTTCTGTTGGACTGTCCTTTTACTTTCTGGATGAAGACATAAGGCTGCAAGGATGACACAGGAGTGGCCAGAATTCCTTGCTAGGCATTACCACTCAACTTACTCTACCAGCAGTGACTGGCCTCATGAGTCAGTCATCTCGCCCTGAAGGAACTGTCTAGGAACAGTGTCCACTAAATATAATTTCTACCCACTAGATGGAACTGAAGGACTGTGACCTGAGTTGACACTGAATCTGTTGCTGCCTTATAACTCAAATCATTAATTATGGATTTTTTAACAGACAAGAAACACTGATTTTTTTTTTTCTTCTGGTAGCTCTAAAGAAAGAAGAATAGAATACCAATAATGAATATTCATGATCAATCACATTTTGAAAATTATGCAGAAGCTCTAAGTGGATGTGAATGATGCTATTGAATTGTATAAAACTGTCTGGAAAACAGGTATGCTGAAAAAAAATGTGCCTAATATAAGAAAAACTAAAAAGTTGTCCTGCCTGAATCACTTATGATGTATTTAAAACAAACCATATTGTTCCTAATGATACATTTGACTTGCTTTCATTAAACACTTAAAAACGAGAGTTTTATAATTTCTTTTCTTACGGGTTTACTACTTTGCAATTTTTATCAGTTGTTTAAAATATATCAGACCTTTAGATTTATTCCAGTTCAGTTCAACATGTAAAAAGAAAGCTACAGATGTGGGTAAAATATGCAAATGAAGAGAAATATATTGTAAAAATTCTATAAAATCAAAAAAAGTACAACACGGTGTCTGGGTTTTTTTTGTTTTTCTCCTCTCCTCACTGAATGTTTAATGCTGGAGTTTGCAGTGAGATCCAGGGTTTTTCTTAGGAATCCTCATTTTCCATGCCTGTAAGCAATACTGCCTATCCCCATGTGGTTGGTAAATATCTGATACTGCATCGAGCTATGCAGGAACCAGACTTCTGGAGTCACCTCATAAATTCCAGCCCTGCTGTTTACATTCCAGTGGCCTTACCCTAAAAATTCAGTTTTCCCGTGGATATCCATTGGTTTCAGAGCCTGTGTGTATTTACTTTGAGACCTGAAAAGCACATCTGGAGGCCCCAGATGTCTCCTGTAAAGCTGAGATTTGTATTAGCAGGTGTTGATTCTAATTAGTGATATTTATCAGCAGAGGTCCTTGTGCCTACCTGGTCCAGTGGGTTTTATTGAAAAGGTTGTTTGCCTTGGGTTTGGCTCAAGGAAAGGGCTGTGTCGAAGTCAACGTCTTTCTGTATTTGCCTAAAGCTGCAGTTGTTTCCTTGGAGAATGGTTTAATTAGGTAATTTTATTAAGCACAAATAAATAATGGGATTTGAGGGTGTGGGAGAGCAAGGATTGTTCCCTGAGGTTTGAGGTTTCAGCTGATAAACGTGAAAAAAATCAGTGTCCTTGCTCTGAAATGTAGCGTGGTGCCAGGCATTGGAATGTAACAGGGGCACATCCATAGCACTTTGGATCTGCTTTTCAGATCAAGATCATTAAGACTTTTTCTTCCAAGAGATCAAAAATTAGGCTGCAAGTTAGCTGAGAGGTGGGTGACTTTTAAAAATCTACTTTTAGGAGAAGGCTGAGCTGTGTTTAAAACAGAACTGGCCGAGTCCCTGCGTTTTCACAGCCCAGCTCAGGTCTGGTGTTTCCAGTGAGTTTTGTACCTTCACAAACGTGAGGGCAACAGCTGCCTGCTGATACCATTTTAAACCTGGAGTGACTGTCTGCAAATCCCCAGAGTACCCTACTATAAAATCTGGGCACGCTGGGGCAGAACAAGGCCCAATAATCTGATTTAATTCTTTCCCTTTTAAATGGTGAATCCCCCTGAAGTGAACTGTGTTGGGGCTGCTGGGGAGGCACCAGCACAAGCATGGTTCCTGTTTCCAGGGGACAAACCACAACCAGGGGAGCCTCTAAAAGCATGAGCTGGCATTTAGGGAAAGCTCTAGAATGCTGGAAAATACATTAGTATAAGTAAAGAGGTTGGTTTTTAGCACTGGACCAGGAGGTCAGGCTGTTCCATTTATTATCCAAAGAATGGCTGTTGGTAAAATGGCCTGGAAAAACAGGAACTGTACTGGGATTTGTGGGGGGAAACTGAAGTCTGGCCCACTTCACCTCTGCATTTAAAGCAAAGTAGTCAACCCTGATTGAAGTGAATAAGAGGGAAATCCACTGTGAATAAGGAAGAAATTAAGTAAGAGGTGAAGGAAGTAAGATTAAAGCTCATTCTTTCCATGACGGTCAGGTCTCATGTAATCAGGTCTATTCTGCAGTAAAATCTTTCCTGATTTTTACCTAAGAAAGAACAAATAATAAAAAGCTGGTACCCAGCTCCAGCCCAGACTGCAGTCAGCCTCACACGTGGGTATGCAGGAATAAACACTTCAAAAAAACCAAACCCAAACTCTTTTTTCCTCCAAGTGGAAACATTCACAAGCATTCCTGATAAATAGATGGAAATCTTGGGCAGTTTTGTAGTGGTACTTAGCATTTAGAGATTCCCATTCCTTGAATATAAAAATAACCAATGTTTGGGTTTAGGGAGCATGGGAAAAGAGGGGGAGAAGGGATAACTGGTCTGTGTCGAAGATGGGGTCTTTCCCCACAAGTGCAGAGCAGCTGGCTGGGGAGTTTTTCCTACTACAACTGCAATGAATTTTTTTCAGCTGGTTTCTTCTTTCCATTCCCCACTTTACTGTCTGACTTTCCATAATCTTACTGCATAAATCTTATTGCATTTTGGAGTTTTTTCTTAACATTTGCAGTGCAAATAACAAATATTTAAACTTGTGTTGCATGGAAAAAGTCAGTTTTATGAAACCTAAGGAAATGCGAATTGAAGTGCCTGCAAATGGTTGTCAGTGGGGCCTTCTCTTAGAGGCTCATTTCCAAAACACTTTGTTGGCATATCCTCACAGCTGGATCATCACATCCTGGAGGTGTTGGTAAGGCCACACTAAATTCTTTTTAGCTCTGTATAATGAGTCATTCCCCTTACACTGGCACAGGTTGCCCAGAGTAGCTGTGGCTGCCCCATCCCTGGAAGTGTCCAAGGCCAGGTTGGACAGGTCTTGGAGCAACCTGGGACAGTGGAAGGTGTCCCTGCCATGGCAAGGGATGGACCTTAAGGTCCTTTCCAACCCCATTCCATGATTCTCTGATCTTTTACACACCTTCATGTTGTGGGCTGGACCTCCGTTCTCACCTTGCTGCCTTTTAGACACCCAAAGGTTTTAACTTCCTCAACCACATAAATCAAGAAAACACCTGAGGAATCACAGGAAATGCTGCTTCCCCTGATGAATTTATACTTTCTAATCAGCAAAAGCATCCTGTGCAGATTTTTCTCTCCGGTAAGTCATCTATGATAGGACTTCAATGTGCGTACGTAGGTGGACATTTACTGGGGCTTCAGTTCATCACTGTGCTTATCTTGGATCAAGTTAAATACGGAATTGAGGTGTAATCTTAAGCACATCTAGTTCAGCTTTTAAAGGTAGGCTTTAAATTGGTTTTGTTGCCTTGGAGCCTAAACAGCCCGTGCTGTTGAAGGGAAGTGCGCAAATCGTGTGGCTTTCCCTCGCATCCAGCAGAATCTGCAAAGGCACAAAACAAAAAGATGGATTCTTGAGTCAGGAGAAGTGTTGAGTCAGGAGACCTTTAGTCTCATCATCTTGCTTGAGAATAAATCACGTCTGCGTTTCTTAACCTTCTCCTCTACATCAACCACCCACAGAAGGCTCATTCATCAAAAATGTCAATGGTTTCTCAGAAATTCCCCCACTTACACCTTGGGGTTTTTATTCCTCTGAGAATAGCAGANTGTTTCGGTTTTTGCTTTTGTTCCTTCATGTTGCGACTGTTAATATTTAAAAAGAACATTTCATCCTCTGTGGGGTCAGTATTGGCCACACCACTGGATTTTAAACGACATGATTTTTTTTTTTCCCCCCCTCACTCAACTGCCAATTTCAAAACACAGTGTGATGTGTTTGATCTTTTGCCACCTTGTTCTTCTGCAGAAGATGGCTCAGCCTCTTCAGAGAGGATGGCACCTGGGCGGCTGTGCTCGCTGCTCGCTGCTCTGGCTCCTGCCTCTCCCTGCGGTCGAGGAAGACAATCCTGTAGCAGCAAACATGGGGAGCTGAAAATAGTTGCTTTATTTACCAAAAACTCAAAGCCTCTCTGACGGTAAAGCAAATCTCTCCTCCTTTTTGCACTAATAATGCTCAGCACCAGCAGAGCTGCTGCTGGGAGGTTACAGTTTGTCTTTAACTAAGCCGGAGCTTGGCCTGACCTCCAGGAGCTCTCAGGCCTTGTGTCCGTGCCCTGTAGGAATTACTCTGTTTTGTGAGGCTTCCTCACATCCAAAACCAGTGTTAGAAGGGCACAAGGAAGATCCCTCCAGCTCCCTGGGGTTTTCCCCCTGCTTTTTTCCAACGCTCGGTGTCCCTTTGTGGGGCCTGGTGAAGCCTCAGGGCAGCCGCGGTGCTCTCCAGCACTGCTGCCCGCTGCTCTTAGGGAGTTTTTTCTGCGCTAAAATCACGTTTCCTCCCCGGCTTGTTGCCTTAAGGCAGCCGAGCTCGGAGTTTGGCCAGCCGGGAACGCCGTGTCCCGCCGGGGGCCCGGGCAGAGCCGGGGCCGTGTGGGCCGTCCCGGAGCGGCGGCCGGCGGGGCTCTGCGGGCCCGGGGAGCTCCCCTGGCTGAAAGCAGCCCTGAGGCTTCTCCGAGCTGCAAACCCCGTGTGTGACACTGCTGGGACAGCTCTGCCTTTTGCAAAGCGTATTTTATTCCTGGGCTCCTGCGAACGAGGAGTTTGCATTCCCCCCGGGGACTGTGGATTTCCCTCAGGAAGCAGCGCCCCAGCCCTCAGCAGCACTCTGGGGCAGCCCTGGCCTCCCCTGGTTTGTGTCCAGGTTCTTCCCTCCTCAGGATGTGGCTCAGGATGTGCCACCATGGGCTGACAGTGCTGCTGGTCCATCATCTGCCCAAGGCAACCTCTGCCTTTTTCCTCTCAAGACTTTTCCTCCTTGGTGTGGAGTGGCTCTACACGAGGTCACACAGTTGTCACTGCAACTGACTCTTGGCTTTAATTACAAACCAGTCCTTTGGAAAGCCTCGGATAAATTAAACCACACAATTGCAGCTCAGCCCCAGCTGGTGAGCAGTGGGTTCACTTGGGCATTCAGGAGCCCCTGTGTGTGGCAGAACTCGACCCAAATGTGAATCTCTCTGGGCAAAGGTTGGTGTTGGTGTCTGCCACTCATCCCTGACAGCCCCTGGCTCCCAAGCCTGGCTCTGCAGTTTGACCCTCTGCGTTTCTCTTTGGTGGCACAGCCAAACTCCTGTCTCAGACATGTCTCTTCTGGCTGCTGGATCTCACAGGAAGCTTTTGCTTCACCAGAGCCCCACTTTCTGCAGGGGGTGTAGAAGAAACAAGGCAAGACAGGAGCCTGGGGCTGGTTGGGGGTGCTGCACCACCAGATACCGTGTGAGGGGTATTGGGTTGACCTGCTGTTGTTCATGGTTTTGCTTTGGGTGCTGCCCTCAGGCCTCTTGGAACAGCTGCACAACCCAGCAGCAGCATTTCACCTCTCCTGCTGCGGGTGCCTGGGATGGGAGCAAGGGAGGCTTGAGGGTGGTGTCCAGCTAAAGCACTGGGCAGGGCACCTGCACTCCCCAGCCAAACACTGGACACCTCTACACTCCAGAGAGCAGCGGCCCCAGGCTGCAGCTGCAATGGGTGACACTGGAAAAGCAGCATCTGGCAAGCAGAGCTGGGTGATGCCCAAAATAACCCATCTCTTTGGGGTGCCTGCTGCAGAGCCAGGACCCTGCCGTGCCCTGGGAGAGATGGAGCAGCCCTGGGCATACCCACACTTTTCCATGGGCTGCTGAGAAACCCCACCCTGGCTCTGGCCCTGGGGGATGCTGCAGAAGGCAGATTTGTGCTCAGTGCATGTACCCCCATCCTGCTTTTTCAGAAATTGCCTCCCACGGCCGTGATCCAGCCCCGGCGCCTTCCCGGGAAACCATGCCAGCTCATAAACCACTTTTAATCTCTCAAGAAGGTCCTTTGTGCAGCCTTTTGTCAACAGGGCCTGTCCCATTGCTATAGCTACGGCCCCTTTGCTGCCGGACACACCTGTTTGTTTTTCCAGCTCCTTTCTGTTGCCGTCAGATTTCTCTGCCACCTCAATAAAAATACTGAGAAAAGCCCTGCCCTGGTCCTGTGCCCTTCCCGATTAAGGAAACTCCTTGCTCCCCTGGGATCAGTTTTCTGCAGGCAGTGGGCTCATAGCAGCCTGCTCAGCCAGGGACCCTTGGTATGGCTTTGTTTTCTGGTTTTTACCCTTAAAATTACTGTGTGGAGCAGGGCTGGGGATGGCGTTGTTTGCAGCCAGGTCCCCAGGTGAAGCAGATTCCCTGGGAAGGGCCAGGAGTGATGATGTCCCCATGGCTCCTCAGCAGAGATTTTGCAGGTACATCATGGGGTTTTCTCATTGAATGCTCCTCTCCTCATGCATAAAACTCCCCCAAATTAGTGCTTTTTGGAATATCAACCTCACGTGTCCACTTGGGCAGTTGGAAGTGCCCCGGACCCTGGGTTCAGCACAGCGTGGAGAAGGGCTTTTCCCCTGTAGGACTCCGCTTTCCCTAGCACCAGGAGTCTTCCCAAGGGTTTGCATTGCCTTTTAGAGACACTTAAAAAAGGAAAATATTCCACATTCATGAGTTGTGGTTGTTGTGTTCTCAGAGAAAAACACCCAGAGATGGAAACTATCCTGGGAAAGTTGCCCTCCATAGGAAGTTGTTTCTCCTGCACCAGATTTGGATGGTGATGGGTTTCAACAGCAATTCTGTGAGCAGAGGGCTTATCATGACCTTTAAGGGGTGACTTAACCACAGGAATCTTGCTTTTGTCTTCCCATGTTTCATTTCTTCCCCTTCCAGATGTAGCTGAGGTTTGATCCCATCACTAAGGCCGTAGGATCCACTGTTTTTGCCTCCCTGCTCTGCTCCTCGGCACGGCTGAGTCACGCTCTCTGCTGCCTCTGACTCACCGCCGCACCGGGATCACCGGGACATCTCCGGGAAACCTCTGCAGCCAGGCACAGAAAGCCACCCCGGGCTGCAAGGCTCAATCCCCCTGGGCCAGAGCCCCAACCTTTCCTCCTGGCACCCAAAGTGATGCTGACAAAGAGCAGGGAGGCACCTCAGGACACACAGCTCCGGCCGGGCACAGACACCTGATGGTCTTGATGAAAAGGATGGGCTGGGACAAGCAGCAGTTCCTAGGATGTGGCCCTACTTTTGTGCAACACAGTATTTAAATGAGACCTCTTTATCCCACCCGAATGTTATTGCTCTTTATTGTCCTGCTGCTTTGGCGTCACTTCTAAATATTTAATGTGTTGAAAATTGTATTTCTGATTAATGGGATGTATTTGGTGCGTGGTGTGTGGGTTGTAGTTTTAAAAGGGAAAAAAAGATGACCTTTAATAAAACGAGGCTGGGTTTGGTGACACCTCTAAGGCCTTGCACCTCATCTGCCCCTGTGCTGGGCAGCCCCCATGCCTGCTCTGACCTCTGGCACCGTGTTCCAGCTGTCAGGTCTTGCCTGAAATTCAAGATATACCATGAGTCACATCCCTGGCTGCAGCTCTGTGGGCATGCACTGCTGCAGGTTTGCAGTGATGCTGCACATCTGGAGCACAGGCGCATCTGGGCAGCTGCTCTGGGAGGGGTGGAGCAGTGCTGGCATGCACAAGCAGGAAGGGCAGGGGAACAGCCAGAGGATTTCAGGGATGTCCCGGCTCTCCCCTGCCCACGGGCAGACAAAACCAAGCTGCTGTTGGGTGGAAAATGAGCTTTTTCAGGAGAAATGGGTCACACTCAGCTGGATGTTCCTGCAGGATGTTCCCAGAGGGCTGCAGGGAGCAGCGTGTGGCGGCAGCTGCCCCGCACACAGTCCCATTTGTCTTGGAGGAAAACAGCCAGTTTTGATATTTAAGATTTCCAGCAGTGGAAAATTCACAGCAGCCGCGGGCTGGGGAGCCAGGCGCTAATTGGCGGAACTTGTAGGAAGAGTGTCCCTCCAGCTCTTTTCCATTGGAAAATCCAAAAGCTTTCTCCAGCTGTTGATTTCTTGTGAAAACTAAAGCAAAACATGTTGGGTGGGGAAGTCGAGGTTGGGGAAGATCTTGAAAACGTTGGAGCAGCCCTTTTCACTCCATCAGGACAAATATTTACATTTTTTTATTGTAAAGTTACTCTTGTTTGGAAATAATTTGTTTTATTTTGCACTCTGTTACCAGCTTTGACAAATCACAAAGAAAACAAAGTGACTTTGCAGAAATATGGTGTTTTGGCTAAAGAAGAACAACTTTTTTTCCCCCTAATTTTTCCTGGGAACATTGACATTTTGGGGCCTTTTCCAACTTGGAAATTTCAGACCGAGCTCTCATCCCTGTTTCTCCAGCTGTATCATAGAATAATAATTCTTGAAGGGTTAATAAATCTTACAATAATTTTTTAATCCATCACTCCCTGCCTGGTTCTGGGGACTGGAGCCATCTGCAACACTTCCTATCGCTGTGCTCAAGCCCACCCGTAGCATCTGCTGCTGCCACCAGCGGCACTGCTGGGACTGAATAAATCAATTAGAAATCATTAACACACGAGCGCTGCAGGTCACACCTAGAGGCCAGGCAAATAGCATTTGAAAAGAAAATCTTCTCCTACTGCAAACTCATCTCTGGCTGGGTGAACACAGGTGTGTTTTCTGCCTGTAACATCCCTCCAGGCATGTGAATCGCTCCAGGTGTTTTCCCTACCCTGGAGGGGATGGAGTGGTTCAGGTAATTAGTGCTGGGAATACAATCACAGCTAATGAGGGAGGGCTGGGGTGTTACATCCCTGCCTAGGGTGGGAGAAACAGGTAAGAGGTGAGGGGTGGGAGAGGTCCTGGGAAGGCTGCAGGCTTAGAAGTGGCTCTTAATCCACCATGTGGCACCTTAATCACGTCATCGCCAAACCCAGTCTTACCTCGGGGTTTTCCTTTGGGATTAAAGATGTGTTGAAGCACTGCTGTCCCCATAGCTTTTCTGTGCATTGTAGCAAGGTAGACACAAGCACTTTGCATCCCAAAGTTGGTGACATCACACGTGTCCCCAGGGTAGTAGCTCCAGAGTCACAATGCTTGTCATCCTTTTCCTTCCCATAATCTCCTTTGGCTCCTGCACAAACTCCTCCAACCCCAGCCACTCTTCTGCTGCAGTCAGAGCCTGTTGCAATCCATCCCGGCACCCATGGGCACGGAGAGGTTCCATCCCTTTCATCCTGCAGAGCTATTCCCTTTGGGAGCTTTGCTGCAGGGGTCTGGGGATGGGGGAGCTGTGCCAGCCCCTCCTCAGCAGCACAAACCTCCCTGTCTTAGAGGATGTGCTCAGGAAGAGCTGTTGTTGAGGTGCTGGGCCCGTCCCATGGTGAGTAATGAGCACAGCTGGGAATTCTGACTGGGAGTGTCCACTGTCCCAGCCATGGGAAAACTGGTCCTGATGGCATCCCTGGCTCCCAGCTTATTCCTCACCTAGGGCTGGAGGGTTTGCATGGGGTGCAGGGGATGGACTGTGGGACAAATACCTCAGTATCCATGAGCTTTCTAGTGGAAACCTTCCCTTTTGGTGACACCATGCCCTGTGCAGCAGTGGGGAAGGTTAGTCCAGGCTTGCAGGTGTAGGGAGCTGGTTCAGGTGTGTCAACAGGGCTAAGCTCTGCCATCAGTCAGGATGGAAAAGGGCCAGTCCCTCCTTTAAAACCCACAGCCCTGGTGATGTGTGATGTCCTGCCCAGGCTGGGATGTGCAGCGTTTCATCTTCCTCTGTTTCCAGCAGGTCCAGAATCACCTCCCACCCTGCATCTCCTGCTTTCAGCTCTCCTGGTGAGCAGGTTTGCTGGACCCCTGGTCCAGACTTTCTGCTGTGCCCCCCTTGGGTGCTATGAGACACCCTCTTGTCCTTGTCCCATGGCGTGGGCTGGGTACCAGTGCTTGAGACAGGAGCATGAGCAGCCTCTTCAGCACTGTTTTTTGGGATGCTCCAGGGAAGAGGCTCAGCAAAGCCCTGGGGAGGCTGGTGCAGGTCACTGCTGTGCCTTGGCAGTGCTGGAGGGTCTTGGCTCACACAGGGCTCTGTGCTGCTGCCTGTTCCCTGTTCTCCTCTGGCACATCCTCTCACTCAATCACTTCCTTCCTCCCATCCCCTTTTTCCAGCGGTGCTTCTGCTGCTGTCTCCTGTCCCAGCAGCTGTTTTGTAGCACCGGCTATTTTGACTACTCAGTTAACTATTTATCCAGATGGAGCAGCTCTGGTGTCATATGCCTGGCATGTTTTTTCCATATACAAATTCTGTGTCAGAGCGGAGGCGACAAATCCCAACTATCTCTGTGAGGTGTCCGGGGCATGTTTGCTTTGGCCACGTTCAGCATCCCCAGGTCCCAGCCCTTCTCCAGCCCCTTTTAGACCGAGTTGGGGAGTTTCATCCTCCCTATCCCCACTCTTTCCCTCACACAGGTCCCACCATCAGACCTCAGCCTGGCCCAGCTGTAGTAAGGAACTGGCTGCCTTTATTTTCCTGACACTTAATCAGATGCAAATCCCGAACGCTTTGGAAACCCGGTGACCCGTGCAGATGTCAATTGCTCTGGCTGGGGATGCTGTTTGCCACCCTGGGAAGGCACTCCCTGTCCCTGCTGGGAGTGGTGAAGAGGGGTGGCCCCATGGCCATTCCTGGCTCTGCCCAACATCGAGGACACACAGGGTCCCCCGCCCCAGGAGGGAGCTCAGGGAGGATTCTGTGACCTGTGCATCCCCCCAGGGCCAAAACACCCACTGGGGTTTTGAAGCTGAATCTCTGCAGCTCAAATTAGGGCACAAACCCATTGCAGAGCTCAGCTCCCAGATATGCTGCTTTCTCTCCCATTTCTGTTGCTGCATGAGGACTCTTGGCTTCCAGCTGCCTTTTCCCCAGCAAGGTGCTGTGATCACCTCTGCAGCCCTCGTAGCTCCCCATCTCCACTAGGGATGAGAAACAGCTTCATCTGAGCATCTCCTTGAGCAAATTCCTCAGAGGGTTTTCACCTCCATCCGACTCTCCAGGATTTCCCCAGGAGCCAAACTTGTGGCAGATCCCAGCAGAGCAGAGGGTGCCCTTACCCCTATGATCCCCTGCAACCTACCAGAGGCCAGGTTTGGCTGCTCAGCAGCATTTGCATTGAAAATCCCAACTTTGAAATGCAAAAAGTGATGTGATGGAAGCAACTGCAGCAGGGAGTTTACAGCAAAGCCTAAATACTTACTTAGAAACATTGTGTTTTTCCTCTGCTCATGAATTTCATATTTATTTCCTTTGCTCCATCCTGGGCTGGGGATGAGCAAAGGCTGCCTTAGCTTAGCCATCCTGGAGGGGACCTTTCTCACCATCTTACAGCAAAACTAGCTTAAATTCAGAAAACCCTTCCAAAACTCTCTCCTCCAACATTCCTTTTTCTTCCAGCTCTTTTCTTTGCAGAGAGCTGAAGTTTCCAAGCACACTTGTCGCTCAGTGCGTGAAAGGAAAGTTGGCAGCTCTCCGGCCTATTGTCCTGGCCCCTTATGAAACTCAAGGATTTCAGCTACATTTCCTACCCACTGACCTTATCGAGGTTCTGCATGTTTTTGGCATTTCTTCATGCACTTGCAGGGTGCAAAACACCGAAGGCATCAGGCACCTCGCCCCAAGGTGCCTCCAGCCCCTCGTAGGGATATGTTGCCTGTGTGAGCGTATTTTAATGAAGATAAATAACTCCCAGCACAATTTATTGAGTAAATTCCTTGTTGTTCTGTTCATGAGTTGTCAGCCAAGGTTTGCTGAGGGCTTGAGCTTGTTTGCAGCTGATGGTTGGTTTCTGAAGGCTTTGCAGCAGCACCTTGGGGTGCACTACAATATCCTGGGACCTCAAATATCCCATCTCACCCACAGGGCTGGGATTCATGGCAAGAACGTGTCCGTGTGGGGTTGAGTGATGTAAGAGTGAAATCAGGTCAGAAATGTTTGTTTTCAGTCTGTGCTGGTTGCAGGACACGCTGCCACCCTTGGTCACTGCCAGCTGAACTCCGGGGGCTGTGCCCAGAGCAGGAGGGACCAGCCCCGCTGTGTTTCTGCGGAACACAAGTGCACCCTTGGCCAGCAGCCACCGAGCAACAGCACAAGGGTGTTGGGCTTCCTCAAGCCGCCTGGCCATGGAGATAAGCACCGGAGCAGGAAGTGTCTCACTCCACGCTGGGATGGAGGAGCTTTGGCTTGGGCTGGGAGCTGAAGGGCAGCACCTGAGTCCCTCAGCAGTGGTGGGGACATCCCTGGGGTTTGTTTCCTGCTTTCTTGTGAGGTCCCCAGCTGGGAACAGTCCCACTGTGGCTGTGGTGGGATTGGAGGGTGCAGGAGGCAGCAGGAGGTGGGGCAGCACCTGTCAATGTCCCCATCCTGCAGCCACATAACCATCCTGGCTGTGACCTTGCAGGGAACACAAGCATTGTGGCATGAGCACCCCAGGGTAGGGTCCACACTCACCCCAGCAAGGCAAGTTGGAGGTGGTAAGGGGGAATGAGTTTAAACTGGTAAAGGAGAGATTTAGACTGGATATTAGGAATAAATTCCTCCCTGTGAGGGTGGTGAGACCCTGGCACAGGGTGACCAGAGAAGCTGGGGCGACCCCTGGATCCCTGGAAGTGTCCAAGGCCAGGTTGGATGGGACTTGGAGCAGCCTTGGATAGTGGAAGGTGCTCCTGCACTTGGAAGGGAGAGTTGGAATGAGATGATCTTTAAGGTGCATTCCAACCCAAATCAATGCCTGTATGAAGTCTCCCCATTTCCCAGGGGAATGCAGCATTGCTCTGACCAGACACCATCTCCATATGCTCGACACCCACAGCAACCTACCTGAGGAAAGAGAACTTCTTGCATGCTCTGCACCAGTATTCAGGGATCTCCTAAATGTGGGGCACAAAAGCCCCTCTGCCCCAGTGATTATGTCAGAGCAGGATGCTGCGCCCTCCCCTGAGCCGGTGTTGGGAGCTGCATCCAGCATGGCCATTGAGGTTTGTGGTGGGCTGTGCCTTGCCAACAGCAATCAGTGAACAGCCCTGCCCATGCTGCATAAGGAGGATTCCAATCTGGCTCCAAAAAAGCAAATTGACCCAAAGTTATCTTCAAGCCTGGAAATGCAGGAAGAATTCCTGCACCCTCTGCCAAGAGCGTCTGCCGTCCTCCTTGCCAGGGATAATTGCTCCATCTCCCAGCAAGCTGCTCCTGGCAGTGCTTGGCTGGGACATCATGTCCCCGGGACCGGCTGCTTCCCTGGGGCCGTGAGTGCTGGCACAGCCTCCAGGTGTTTGCTGCCTGCTGTGCCCTGGGATTTACCTTTGGAGCAGGGCAGGCAGGGAGTGGGATCAGTCACTGGGGCCAGAGGATTTATGAAACAACAGCTCTTGCTAAGAGATCCTGATATTTTATAGAATCCTAGAATCCCAGGCTGGAAGGAACCTCAAGGATCATCTGGTCCAACCTTCTTGGCAAAAGCACAGTCTAGACGAGATGGCCCAGCACCACATCCAGCCAAATCTTAAGAGCCCAGTGTTGGGGAAACCACCACTTCCCTGGGGAAATTATTCCAATGGCTGATTGTTCTCATTGTGAAAAATTTTCCTCTTGTTTCCAACTGGAATCTCCCCAGGAATAACTTGTACCCAGTGCAGGGTGTGATTTTTTCCTAAAGGGTTCTTGCACACAAGCTTTTCCTGGAGGGAGGAAAAAAAAATAAGAGTAAAAAGAAAATAATTGGAGTAATGAAAGTGGGGGTGCACATAGGGCTGAGCATCAGCAAATCCAGCATGTCCTCCAACAGCAGCTCTGTATCCTCTATTTTTTTTTAATGCAGTGAATGTGGGAGAGAGCAATGGTTTGGCTCAGCACAGCCAGAAGGATTCCAGTTGTGCCTGGGGTTGTGTCCGTGGTGAGCTCGAGGAGAGGGACCTGACTCAACCAGTCACTGGCAGATCATTTAGGAGTTTTATTTCTTTATTGGTGATTAATGGCAGTGTTTCGTTTCTAATGGAAGGAAATAGGGAGGAAATGGTTTCTTGCCTTCATTTGTCAGGGATTTGTTTAAAAGGGCGCTCACGTTCCCTGGAAATAGGTCAGGGTTGTGTATTTCCAGGGATGAGAAGCTGGTTAGGCTGAGGCTGGATGTCAGATGTTTGGATGATGGAGCACCCCAGGCTTTCCTGTGCGGGGCCGTTCCCCTCTCCTTCCCCGTCCCCTCGGCCCCGTGCCAGGGACACCCTGTGTCCTGCTGCCGCTGGATAGAACGAGCGGCTTGGAAGTTCCCAGCTGAAGCAGCCTCTGGCTGCAGAGCAGATCAGCAGTTAATTAGGTGGAAATGAATTTTCCTGGTGTGTCCCTGCAGCAGGACTCTGCTGCAGGCAGCGTGGGGTGTGCAAGGGTGTGCATCAGCCCTGGGAGCTGTGTGCCTCCCTGAGGGGTTTTGGAGCAGGTAGTCACAGATTCCCAGATTTATGTAGGCTGGAAAAGCCCTCTGAGATCATGGAGTCCAAGCATTCCCCCAGCACTGCCAAGGCCACCACTTAACCCATGTTCCCAAGTGCCACATCTACAAGTCTTTTAAATCTCTCCAGGGCTGGTGACTCCATCACTGCCCTGGGCAGCCTGTGCCAGGGCTGGACAACCCTATGGGTGAAGATATTTTCCCTCATATCCAACTTAAACCTCCCCTGGCACAACTTGAGTCCTTTTTCTCTTGTCCTGTCCCTTGTTCCCTGGGAGCAGAGCCTGACCCCGTGCTGGCTGGCCCCTCCTGTCAGGGAGTTGTGGGGAGTGAGAAGGTCCCCCCCGAGCCTCCTTTTCTCCCTCAGCCGCTCCTCTTGTGCTCCAGACTTTTCCCCAGCTCCACTGCCCTTCTTGGGCACACAAATGCATTGGGCACAGAGCTTTTAAAAGAAAAATCTTGCTTTTGAATGGACTGAATGTATTGCCCACAATTCCCCCTGAAAAACAGGGATTAGGAGGCAACACTGGGCCAGCCACATGGGCAGAAGATGGCAAAGCCACTGTCCTGTGTCCTTGCTGCTGCCAGGGCAGAAAAGCTGAGATGGAGTCACTGCCACAGGAACTTGTGCATGTTTGTGCCATGTCTGGTGTGTCAGACACATGGTGGGACTCAGTGGGAAGATGTAGAAGGGTTTAGCAGCGCTTCACCCCTCATTGCTGTCCTGGCATTGTAGGCAGTGCAGCACTGAGGGAGAGTTTCAGAGGTAAGTAAGAATGTCTGGTGTTCTATAAATGCCAATTTCTGGTCAGTTTGTGCATTGAGGTTGAGATGTTTCCATGAGTTCAGAGCTCAGGGCTGAGCAAACCCAGGGCATTGGCTCACTCGAGGTGACTCTTGCCACCACCCCAAGTCCCAGAGTGGACGTACTTTGATGTCCTGGAGACCTACAGGAACCAAAAGTGTTACTGATTATCTGAGCCATTTAAAAAATTCATTTGTGCACTGAAAGGACTCAACCTTTGGAAAAGTTACTCATGTTCCTCTTCAGCTGAAATAACACCATTCCTGGTGGCTGTCCTTCCCCAGCCTCGCCGGGGGCTCTCAGCCTGGCCAGGCAGTCAGAGCCTGAAAATCCTAGCAACAATGACATTGTTTTCTATATTTGCATCACTTAAGGCTGAGCAGAAGCGATGACACACCGTGGAGCTGGCAGTGGAGCCGGGATTGATGCCATCTGCAGAGAGCCGCCTCCACACCGGCTTCAAATCAAATCTTCTGAACTGTTTGGTTTGTGCTTCCCCAGGGCCGGCATTCGGGGTGCTCGTGGTGGGAACCACAGTGCCTGGCCAGGAGCCCAGGGTGGCCCCAGATGGGTGGGTGCTCTTTGCATCTCTCTGGGCATGGATGCAGAGATGTCACATCTCGTCCCTTTCCTTGGCACATGTTGTGCGCACAAGCTCCTTCCAGACATCCCGCCCTCCCCACGAGCAGTTCCAGCAGCAAATGTTCTTGTGATTTTTTTTTATTTGACTGGATTTTTAAAAAAATCTTTTTATCCCAGGCTGTTTCTGATGTAGGAGACAAGGGCTCAGCTCTGCTCCATCTTCACAGAGATACAGCTGGGTATCTTGCAATCCCTCTTAGTCTTTACGCACCTGGGGATTGTTGTGTTTTAAATGTTGATTTGGCTCTTGGTATTTTACTTAAAGTGCACTTGGGGACTCGTGAGCTTGTGTGATCAGGTTGGCTGAGGGAAGAGAGCTTCTGGCTTCACAGGGAAGCTGGAAAACAGGCACGTGTCATTTCACAGGGTGGGAGGAAGGAAGCCAAGTCCTACAGTTGCATCCCACCAGTACCAGGAGATGCCCTGCGTGGTCCTTCCTCTAGAGCTGTGAATTTAGGCTTTAAAGAAAAATTCAACCAAATCTTGCTTTTAAAGAAATGCTGGATTCTAAATATATGCATCCTGGAGTTTACATTTGGAGAGCACTTGCTGCATGTCTACATCTTGAAACTTGGAGTGTAAAAATAGCATAAAAGCCAAGATTGGCGTGAGAGACTCCAGGAGAAGAGGCAGGCACAGCACACACCAACTCACTCGTCCCCAACACAGGGGACAGGGTGCAGCCCCAAAATGCTGTGGGACTGCAGGCGCCATGAGGATTCTGCACTGGGGGCTGTGGACAAGGGGACAGAAAAGCAAAAACTAGCTGGGAGTGGGAAATAAAGCAGCGAGAGGGGAGGTTGGGGTCAGCTCTGTTGAATTGCTGGAGTTGTGTTTGATCGCTGCGACACCACTGGCACAAGGTGAGCCTGAAAATTGCTGCCTGTTCCCTGCTGCCAGGAAGGGAAACTGGGCCAGCCAAGGGAGGATTTCCCTACCTCTAGTAGGGCTGCTTGTACTTAGTGCATGGTGCAGATACTAAAAATAATCAATGTAGATGAAAACCAAGCTGATCCCGATGGCCCTCGAGCAGGCAGCCCTATATCAAGCTAGCCCCAAAGGAGCCCATTTTCCTTTG
The DNA here is from genome assembly GCA_013399225.1 of Rhipidura dahli. NCBI lineage: Eukaryota > Metazoa > Chordata > Aves > Passeriformes > Rhipiduridae > Rhipidura > Rhipidura dahli. The sequence continues at coordinate 459,154 of VXAC01007785.1, forward strand.
ACAGTGTCTTTTCTCATTCTCCAATGAAGGACCAATGCTGGTCTGCTTTTCAGGCCGTTCCTCTTCACAGCTTTGTCCAGGAATAAGACAAGTGGCTTTGGGAGATGAGTTATCCCGAGGGGCTCATCTTTTTCCCTTGAACTGTGGGGTTTATTTTCCTCCACGTGCCTGGACCTGCTGAGCCCAGCACAGCCATGGGTTTATGGGCAGCATTTCCCGTGGCCACCACTGGAATTAGAGCCCATCCTGTGGCACCAGCGCTCTGGCCCATTGACGTCCTAAACCCCGTTGTGTTTGGCCTTCCCACCCCACCATGTCCTGTGCCTGGCAGCAGAGCCACTCAGCATCCTCAGTGCCCCGGTGATTTGGGGTTGAGCGGGAGCAGCGGCCTCCTGGGGTGATGGAGAAGGTGTTGTTGGCAGTGGGTGTTTCTGCCACCCAGGCTGAGTGTAGGAGAAGGCCTCTGGCTCTGTTTGGATTGGCAGAGGCTGCTTGGCCCCACGAGCACCGGGCTCCATCCTCGCTGCCGGCGCTTACAAGAGGACGTTTTCCGCTCCCGCGGCAAGGGCAGGAGCCAGGAGAAGCCTCCTCGTCCATGCCAGGGCTGAGTCACCCTGGTCGTGAGGAAAGGAGTGTGTGTGTGGCAAGGGGGGGGTGAATTAAACAGTCAATCATGCTTTCAGCAAGCCTGAAATCATCTGTGATATTTTTATTTCCAGATTCCCGGCTTCGATTTTTGTGGGAAGGTTGTTCCCGACGTCCCAACCGCAGTGACGCCACGCCGAGGGCAGCCCCGGCACGCTGGTGCCAGGGGTGGTGAGCAAAGCCTGGCTCCATCCCATCCATCCCAGAGCTCCCCTCACCCCTGCCCCCCAAGCTGGGGACTGGGGGCAAAATTCAGCAGAGAGTGTGCTCTTCAGCCCCTTGATCACCGTGGGGAAGGTGGACACACCTTCTCCTTGGCTGCCAGATCTTCCCTTTCATCCATGCACAGCTCAGGAGCTGTGGCATCTCAGAGGCTCCTCAGAGCCACCTGCCAAGCCATGGGATGGTGTGCAAGTGAGAACACTTCTTTTGGGAAAACCTGGGAATAGAAGGAGCCTCTGCACTTAGGTGAGGAGAGCAAAGCGAGCTTTATAAAAAGCCATGTAAAATAAGTAAAAGCAAGTAGTTGGCCCTTGGTTTCAGAAGGATGAGATGTGGCATTTCCCCCTAGAGAAGCTGTGGCTGCCCCATCCCTGGAGGTGTCTGCAGCCAGCTTTGATGAGGCTTGGAGCAATTTGGTCTAGTGGAAGGTGTCCCTGCCCATGGCACAGGGGTTGGAATTGGATGGTCTTTAAGGTCCCTTCTAATCCAAACCATTCATGGTTCTCTGATCTCAGGAATGTGTTTTATCCCAAAGCCTCAGTCCCTGCAGCAATGTAAAGAGGAGAATTTCAAAAGGTTGGTTTTTCTAGGTTGTTTTCTTTATTTTTGCCTACTTTGTCCCTGGTTTCTGGCCACAGGCACAGCCTGAACCCGCTTGGCCCAGCAAGAACAACTAAAGCAACTCAATTTGGAGGGATGCTCAGAAATGGTGTCTGGAGCTGGGAAACCATCCCCTTCCTCAAGTTGGAAGGAAAATATGGTGGAAAAAAGGCTTTACATCTCCCACAAAAGCCTTGGTGTGAACAGCCGTCAGCAATTCCAGGCTCAGAACCCAAACCGAAACCAATTGAGCAATCACACACATTTTTTTTTCCTTGTGGAGCCAAAAGCTGTTCCTGTCAGGCTATATATTTGCTCTCTGATTAATATAGGAGATTTTTTTTTTTTCAGGGAAGAGAAATGGAGAAGCTGACAGCAGCATGTGAAGTATTTGGCAAAGGACTTCTTTTATGTTGCGTGTAGGTAGCGCTCGATGTATTTGCAAGCTATAAATAGCCCCACACTTATATACCTCCCTCCACATATTGTTTCCACTTTTTTTGCAGACTACCTGCAAAACACAGACATCCTCTGAAGCTGTAAATACAGCCATTACACTGACTGACAGCCTATCCTCCAAAGTTTTGATGCAAAACACCTTTGTGTTTTCTGGGGAACGCTGCAGGGATGTGACCCTTGTGTTTTGGGGTATCAATGCACCCAGAAGAATAAGGTGTCCTGGAGCTGCAGCAGTGTGCTGGATAATTCATGGCAAATTTTCAGATGGATGAGAGATTTTCTTGGTGTGGGTGTCAAATTGGGGTGGTGGTGACTTGGCTTCTCCTTTCAAGATGAAAAATACAGTAAGAATTTTGGTAAAGGGAGCTACAATAAATAAAATCTTTCATTTTGGTCCCTTCAACCTGGACAGTCCTATGATTTTTATAATTTGGGATTCCTCCCCTTCTTATATAGAGCTGAATCTTTAAAGGGAAGAATTCCCATTTTTTTTCCTTGAGAAGTGTTGGAACAAAATCCTGGGACTTTTGGAATAAAAATACTGCTGCCTTTTATTTTTCCCTGCTTCTTCCAGCTTGATTCCTCAGTCAAACCAGTCCCTTTTACACCCAGTTGCATTTTTTTGGCTACAAACGCATCCGTACAGTCACTGCTGTGTTTTCCCAATTCTCTGCCTGAACCATCCATCCTGATACTGCACAGAAATGTGCTGGGTTGCCTTTTTTGTCTCTCGAGGGCTTCCCTGCCTCGAAGCCAAGGGCTTGTGGAGGTTTATCTGGTTTCCCTTTGTTCAGCACTCACGAAGGAGAAAGAGGAAGGAAAGGCTCTGTTGCCCGCCTGCTGCTCTGTTAAAAATAGCAGGGCCAGGGCTCCCAGCCTCACTGAAGGTCACTTCCCTGAGCCCCACTGCTGCAAATATGTCACAAATGACCCGTTTTGGCACATTCCTGAAGGTTCAGGGGCAGCAAAGAGCCTGGAGGAAGGCAGGATGCTCATTGCCCAGCTCGGCTCCAGGCTGTGCATGGAGTTTATTTTCCATCCTAGTGACACATCCAGGATCCTCTCCTGGGTGTCAGGGTGTGGCAGCCCTGGTGGGATCTCTGCAGCTGGAGAGATGAAGCTGGAACATCCTGACTCCCTTTCTCCCATGCACAGGGCCTGGTCCCCCAGTGGCTTTTTCTTTTTATTTTTAATATTTAAAAAATATTTTTCAAATTAATTTTTAAATTTTTATTTATAAAAAACTTGTTATTTTCATTTTTCTTTTAAAACGTTTTTGAGTTTTATTTTTAAATTAGGTCTTTTAAAATTTTACTTATTTATTATTACGCTGTGCAGGTCAGCCACCGGCTGAGATCAGGGCAGCCCCATGTCTCAGCAGTGTGACCATGATGACTTGCAGGGCAACCAGGAGATGGGTACAGGGCAGGGGACAAGCTCCAGTCCTGTCCTCAGCGTGCCTCAGTGTGGGCAGCCAATCTCCTAGGAAACTGCAGGAAGGACTCATGCAGTCAGAAAACCCCTGTTTCCCCTTTTCCCATTCTTCAGTCTTAAAAAGAAATTACATGGTAAAAAACCAGCTCATTACCCCATGCAGCATGCTGGGTGCTGATGTCCCCTTGGATTCCAAAGCTCTGTGCTGGGATGAGCACCCTCCTGCCTGCCCCAGGGCACCCACCCTCCCTGGGCCAGCGTGGGGAGGGATGAGGCTGATTTGCTCCCCTGTTTACACCCCCACATCCTGTGGGCATTTTTGGCTTCCAAGGCACTGTGGTGTTTGTCCCCTGACACTGGACATGAGCAGTCAGAGGGGGCCAGTTCCTGGTGCTGGGATACCCTGCAATGCCTGCTTGGCAGGGGAGAGGAAAGTGCTGAGGGTGTGAAAGAGAGAGGCAAACCCTGGTGATGCTGGTCCAGGGCCACACAAACCTCCAACCCTCACCCTCCCCTTGGTGAACATCACATCTCCATGGAGAGCAGGAATCATTCCTTCTGCTTGGTAAAAACCAGACCTTTTTCCATTTTTGGCTTCTGCTTTTGCTGGAAGAAAAGGTGGAGTGAAATTCTGCCCACAGGGAGAGGACTGAATTAACCACCTCAGCCATCAATCCAGCCCCAGATACGTGAGGGACTCTCAGTGCTGCCCAGGAGCCTCCTGTTGTGTTATTTGTTTTCTCTGTTTCCTAAACTCCAGCAAAATCCCAGGAATGACACACCACAAAGGCACGTTTGTTTTGGGTTTTTTTCCAGGAGGCATTTTGCATCAGGAAAAAACCCATTTGAGTGTCAGAGGGAGGGTCATGGTGTTCCCCCTTTAATGGATTTTAATGTATTTTCCTGCCTTTGAAAGGAATTGAGATACAGTTAAAAAAAAATAATAATGGGCCAATACAGGTCTGGATTCATAAACGGAGGCTCCTAAGTATGCTGCTGGGGGAAAATGCCAGGGAGTTTGGAAACACCACAGGATCCAAGCTCAAATCTAGTTTGGGCAACCACTCCAGACATGCCCCAGATGGGGCATTGCACTTGGGAAAGCTCCAATTCCAGATTAATTGTGGACAGGGCTATGGAAGAAAGCCTCAAAACATATGCTTTAGAGCTGCTGCTGTAAAAGTCTGACACTTTACTGAATCCTATTTTTCAGAGACATTTGCAGTGGGATCGGAGTTGGAAAAGAGGGTGACTGCCCTCTTTTCATGCAGCCATGGCCTCCCTCAGAAAAATCCTTGTCCAGAGAGATTGTTCCTCCTCATTTTCCCTAGATGTAACATCCTGCCTGCCTCAAAATCTTGTGCTGGCCAGGTGTTCCCATCTCGCTCACCCATGGCCTCAGGTGGGCCCTGTAAAGCTGGGATTGCTGCAGCCCTGTGATGCAAATCCGCATCATCCCCTGCATCCTGCTGGGGTCCATGGCAGCCCATGGTTGGGTGCTCCAAGAAGCCAAATCCCGCTGGTAACCACACTCCCCCACCACCTTAAAGGTGCACAGGGCAGCACAGGATGCACAGCCACGGGAATGTATTTCCAGGAAGGGTGGGAACACAGGAGCTCCAGCCCTGAGCATCGTGGTGGTGAGGATTGATGTTTGAGCCCTCAGGGAGCAGGACGGACCCACAGCTGCTGCAAGTCCTGGCCGGGGGATTAGAAATAAACCCCTAAGCCTGGCTCTGAAAGGTCGGCTGGCATGTAACATTTAGAAAAGCCTCAAACTGTTATTTCAAGGAGTATTATTTTCTCTTCTCCATAGGAAAAGCAAATATCTAAGCTGCTGTGGGGGAAAAAAAAAAAAAAAAAAAAAAAAAAAAAAAAAAGCCGTTCCTGACTCTCCCTTGTGGATGGGGATTTGCTGTCTGTGAACTGGGGTATGCAGTGAGAGGAAGCCCGGAGCAGGATGGCAAACGGCTGTGGCACTGTCACCTCTAATTAATTAATTAATACCCCTGTGTGTGGCAGCCCTGGGGCCAGGGGAGGGAGTTGGAGCAGGACACGGGGCAGCTGCACATCAGCCGGGTTGATTTAGGAAGGTGAGAGCTGTCGACAGAAGGAGATTCGCACCTCCCGGTGCCGCATTAGCTGCTCTTTTTGGGGTGGTTAACCCTGAATTCGCTCTCCTCGGGCTCTCGGCTCCCCTCCTGCGGGTGTGCAGCTGTGGTGAGCTCAGAGGCTGGCCATGAGATCACTGAGGAGGTGCGAAAGGCACATCCGAGGGCTGCCTCCCGCATCTGCCACCCACCTCTAACGCCCTCTGCATTAACACGAACTTGACCTGAGCGAGGTGGGGACATGTGGACGCTAAACCACGTTACCGCAGAAACGAAGAGGATTAAATAGACAGCTAAAAGCCCTGCACTTCCCCCCCAGCCTTTCCAGCCGGAATTGCCGCTGACAGTCCCTAAACCCGTAGCGTGGCAGCGCTCGGGCTCCGCTAGCGCCTGTTACCCATCGCTGCCTCGCATGCCGAGCCGAGCCGGAGCCTGGCGCTGCTTCCCAGCACACAGGCTGCTCCCTCAGCCTTTCCAGCGAACATAATTTTTTCCCCATCTCAGAGGAACAAAGTGGAGACAAAAGATTAATCTTCCACGGATTGTAAAATCCTTGGAGCGAGGAGCGCGGCGTCGGTTCAGCGCCGTAGCAGCCTCTCTGCTGACTCCGACAGACTCTGGGGCGGCTCCAGCCATCCCATCCCCCTCACCCCCAGCCAGGGAGCAGAGCAGTGCAAATCCAGCTATTGGGAGAATTACTCCTGATTTCCTTTTGCAGAAGTAAGATTAAAATCAGAACTGCCTGTAGACTTCCATGTCTCGTACAGCACTCAGTCAGTCCTGGCTGGGTCCTGCCCTTCCTCCCACACTCCAGCCACAGCAAAAAAAAACCTCCTCAGTAGCCTGGGAGGTGTTAAACCCATTCCTTTCTTCTTTTTATGGCTCTCTTAAGAATGTCTACCTCCAAAAGTTATTACCGTGGGGAAAGCCAAGATAAATAAGGAGGCTTGCCCTTTGTTTCAGGGCTGACCTGCTACAGAAGGGAATCCCCCAAACTCGGGGGACTGCCAGGGATGGAGCCCAGCTCCCTCCACAGCCCGGGATGTCTGCTTGCAATATTGAATGTGTTTTCAGACAATTTTCCCTCACTGACTAATTTACAGTTGTAAATCTCTAATGGTTTTCATGGATTGCTTAATTATAGGTGGGGTGGATGGTGCTGCCTTGTTACCGGGGCTGCCAGATGTTCCCTTTGTAACTCTTACCTCAGTCACTCCCAGCCCTGTCAAACTTTAACCTCTGCAGCTGGAACATCACCTTCGTGCTCTTTTCCAGTGCAAGGACTGGCATCATCTGATGAAACTGGGAGAAGCAGGAACAACGCCCTGCACTTGACCTAGCGGTAGGGACTCACGTGTGGGGTGGGTCACTGCTGGGCTGGAGGAGCTGCTGGTGTGGGAGAACGTGACAAAAGGGTCAGGAGATGCTGGGGAGAGCAGTGAGGGTCTCCAGGTGGTACATGAACAGTCACACAGCTTGAGCTGTCTGTGTCTTGTCTCTGTTCTCGATCTGCACAATGAGCATTAAACCACACCCTCACCTTCTCACCTGCACTTTGTGGTGTAGGGCCTCACCTAAATCTCACCCAGCAGGACACCAAGAACCCTCTTTCCAAAAGCCTTGCTCTAGGAGCAGCATGTTTGCCCTGAAACTGGCTATCAAAGCCTGGGCAGCTCCCACACAGGCTGCAGGCTGGGGGGTGAAGGGGTCCTGTTCCACCCCCAACAGAGCATCTGCTTTGTGAGCAGCTCCCAAGTTTTGGGGATGATCTATTGCATCAGGTCCTCTATGCCCCTGGCCAGGAGCACATTATGTGTTAATATTTTCACATCACATCAATTCTTCCCAGGTGGGAAATCTCTCTAAGAAGAACAGGCTGAGGAAACTGGGCCCATTCAGCCTCTAGAAGGGATGACTGAGAGGGGGCCTCATCCATGTCTGTCAGTATTTGAAGGGGGGATAGCAAGAAAATGGACCAGGCTCTTCCCAGTGGTGCCAAGAAATAGCACAAGAGGCAATGGGCAGAAATTAATGCCCAGGAAGTTTTACCTCAACATGAGGAAGAACTTCTTTCATGTACAGTAACCAAGCACTGAACTACCTGCCCAGAGAGGGTGTGGAGTCTCCCTCACTGGAGGTATTCCAGAAACCTATGGACACACTCTGTGCCATGTGCTCTGGGATGACCCTGCTGCAGCAGGAAGGTTGGACCAGATGAGTTACTGCAGTCTTTTCCAGCCTGATCCATCCTGGCATTCTGTGAACCACTCAGCCCCACGAGCCAGGGAGCCCTGGGGCAGACTCTGGCCAAGGGCAGCACTACTGCCTGGAGGGCTCAGCAGCAGAAACAGCACTTTTCCTCCCAAAACACTCATGAGAGGCAGATGAATACAATGACAGAGCTTGAAGCAAGGCCAACCTGCAGGGCTGGGAGCTGTGCATCTTGCAGGAGGGCCTGTGGCATGCCAGACTGAGCTCCAGGGCACCCTCTGCCTCACACGCCTCAGCCGCGGTGAACTGAAAAACTGAGTTTATCAAACTCGAAAACTGAACCTGCATTTCTTCAGGACCTCCAGTCCAGTACGAGCCACAGAACATTTCCTATAAATGAATTTACATAGAAATAAATAAGCCAGAGTTCCTCCCTGAAATGTCTGCTGTCACTTCCTCACAGTGGCCACTGTCTCCGGCTCTGCCTTGGGTACATTTCTGTAGAAGCTGGGTTCGTCACCCTCCAGCTGTCTCACCTCTCCCCTCTCAGCTGGAGAGCAGTGCCAGTCACCATCAGCTACAGGACTCTTCCAGCAACAGTGGGAAAACTGGAAGTACCTGAAAAGTCAGAAGTTGGTGTTCACATGGGGAGAGTCACTGGGAGCAGGTTTGAGCCGGGTCATGGAAAAATTGTTGGAGTGAGGGAGCCGGGTCAGGTGCACTATGTTGAAAAGTCCTGCAGATGTGGTGGTGGTGGTTACCCGTAGCTGGGTTGTACAGTGGATTTTGGGGGCCATATCAGGGTAACTCGTCCTGGTGCTGCTGCTGGTCTCTGCTGCATGGGGGAGCTGCTAAAAGCAGTCTTTCTGCTGCTGGAAGAAGTCATTTAAGTAACCCGTTGCAGCAAGTGTTGCAAAGAGTGATGTAAAACCATTTTGTGGTTTAACTGGAGCTCTGGCCCCTCCAGAGCTGGGCAGGAAAGGGACAGGGAACCTGGCTAAACAGGGGAGTGAGACAGGTCAAAGCCAGTCCTGCTGTCTGAATCCTTGCAAAAACACAAATGCTTCCAGGATAAGCCTGTTCCTCAAACAGGGATGCTCTGCCTTCAGTGTGGGGACGAGGAGCACTGAGGAGTGTGAAGGGGGATATCTGGGACACACTCAGTGAGACTGGTGCTGAGGTTTTACCACACAGGAGGTGCCTGGGATCCTTCCTCCGTCTCCCTGCAGTGACAGTTCACATCCCACATTCCCAAAGACAAAGGCAGCCCAGCACTGCTGCCTCTCTCTGGGTACAGTGCATTGATGGGAACAAGCAGCAGTTTCCACAAGGGTCAGGCTGGGATTTGTAATTCCAGGACTCCTGATGCTGTCATACAATGATAATCCTGATCCCACCGAAGTCAGTGGACATGGAACTGCTCTGCTTCCAGGGCATGCTTGGCTTCCAGCTGGAAGTGGGGTGATGGAGGGGACTCAGAGCATCACTCTTAGGCAGCCCCCTGAGACCCCACAGCTGAACTGCATCCCTGCTGCTTTCCCACCTCATTTTATTGCTCCTGTTATTTTTTTAAATTATTTTTGTGATTGAAACTTTACCTCCCCTCTTTACTGTTTAAGACACAGCTATTTCCTCTGGACTGTTTCCACTGCCCACAAACCTGCCCGTTTCTCAGCCTGGAAATCTGCTGAGACATCGACAGGCTGAGAGAGCTGGGGTTGTTCAGCCTGGAGAAGAGAAGGCTCTGGGGAGACCCTAGAGCCTCTTCCAGCCTAAAGGGGCTTCAACAGAGCTGGAGAGGGACTTTGGACAAGTGCCTGGAGCAGCAGGACAAGGGGAAATGGTCTGACACTGAAGGAGGAGATATNGGTGCCGAGGCATCGCCGTGCGAGCGGCGCCCCGTGTGCCTCCTGCGCCCCCGGCCAGCACCCCCGGGCCGGGGCATGGAGGCGGCGCACAGCATCCCCGTGCTCGACGTGCTCCGCCGCTTCGGGGTCAGCGAGAGCTGCGGGCTCAGCCCGGAGCAGGTCCGCCGCAACCGGGAGAAGTACGGCCCCAATGGTCAGTGCGGCGAGACGGGACCGCCGTGGGATGCGGGGCGGGGGCGGGATGGGGCAGCGCTAACGGGACGCCGGCATCCCGGCTGGGGCCCTCCATCGGGATCCTCCCCACCGGGACCGGGATGTGCACCGGGATCCTCGCCGCCGGCACCGGGAAGGTCCGGGGTGCTGCTCTGGGTCCCCCTCGGAGCATCCCCCCGGCCCCGGCTGTGCGGAGAATCGGTGGGGATGTGCCGTGGGACACCTGTTGATGAGGGCAATATTTGTTGGCTTTAATTAAAGGCTAATTACTGCGGGTACGGGCGGCCGGGAGCGTCGGCAATTAGCGGGGTGTTAATTCCGCTGGCGGAGTGACAGAAAGCGGGGAGGGCCAGCGATTTGTTGTTACCAGGAAGGAAGGAGGGGAAGGTCTCGTTGCCTGCCGGGGGCAGAGGGAAGCCCCAAAAAAGCAGTGAGAGGTGCTGTAGTGGGGGGGATCCCGCTCGCCACTACCGCAGCCCCGGCTGCGGGTGCTGCTGCGGGGGGACCGTCCGTGCCCCGGCCCTGCCCGTGTCACCCTGACCCGGGGCACCCTGTGCGAGCAGCTGGGCATCTTCACGGGACTGGGAAAGGGGAAGTTTTAAACCTGTGTTTTGTAAGCGTTCAGTGTGCCCAGGAGGGGCTGGCTGGGTCATCTGGACCTACACAGGTGATTTTAGGGTGGCTTTTTTCAGCTCGTGACCAAGGTCGGTCGTTAACTCTGCATAGGAAACAGGAGGGTTAAGGGTGGTTTGCCCCAGTGCTTTGGAGTAGCGAGTCCTTTCTTTAAGTTGTGCAGGGAGGATAAGCGTATAAACTCTCCTGGGTTGGAGCTTGTTGCATCTGCTTTTTGCTTGATCCTCATGGATGAGGCTAAGGAAAGCCTGAGTAGATGCTGGCAGGATTGCTGTCTGCATTTCTTTTTTTTTTTTTT
>VXAC01007785.1:469880-643602 GCA_013399225.1 Rhipidura dahli
GGGGGGGGGAGGGGGGCTGTGTTAGGTGGGATCAGAGGGCTGTGACTCCTCCAGCCCTGTGAGCAGCCGTTCTGTGCTGAGCTGTGCTCAGCACCCTCATCCCACCAGTGCTCCCTGCCCCAGGCAGCTTCAGCTCCATCCCCTAAGCCAGTATGGTCAGGGCTGGACTTAGGAGCTCTTGCCATGGAGCATCTGAACAAGCTGCAAGCAACGGAGCATCCATACCTGCCCCTGTTAGGCTTGATTTTGGAGAAGGGCAGCTGGGGACCTGTCTGGTTAACCCATTTGATAAGGATGTATTTTGCCTTCAGCCCCCAAAGCAGAGGGACCTCTGCTTTGGGGGCTGAAGGCAAAATACATCCTTATCAAACGGGTGGTCGGTCTGATTTTAAGGTACAACCACCCCCAATTTCTTCACCATCCCCTGGCCCCACGGGAGCATGTGGCTGAAGGGTGGTCTGTGCTGGGCAGCAAGGTGTCACCGATGGGCATCACCGTTGTGGGGCTCCTGGTGGCTTTGTCCTTCTGTTTGCTCGAGTGAATCATCATCCCTGAGTCAGGCATGCTGCCTGGTGGCACCGGGCTCTGCCTTGGAAAGGGGAGCTCAGAGGTGGGACACAGGTGCAGAGTGAAGGGTTAGTGGTGGCAATTGGTTTGCCTTTTTATTTTTTTTTTTATTTTTGCTTCCTGCTCTTGCAAGCAGTGGCTCTGTGCTCTTGTTGCTTGGCAGTTTTGTTTCCCACACACCCCAGCGTTGGGTTTCTCACAGGCTGTTGGTTCACAAGAGCTTCTGACTTTGGGCTGTCCCGTGTCTTGCACCTTCCAAGCACAGCTCTGCTGCAGCTCCTGTGCTGCACAGCTCACAGTGATGTGCCTGGACAGTGAGAGCAGTGACAGCCTCAGTGAAATGCGCTCAAAGATTTTTAAGAATGCTGAATTTCTGCAATTTCTGAGCAGTATTTGTATTTTTCTCGTGGTGCAAATGAGACATAGGTTAGAACAGCTTAAAACCATGCAGATAGGGACCCGTGTGGTTTGCTTGGTTTAAAACCTTAATGTTAAGCAAAAAGTGTTTGGTTTTTCTTCCAGCATGCTGAGAACTTGCAGGTTTTGTGGTGGCAGCAGGCACCAACCTCCTTGGCTGTTCTGGGGTACCCTTGAGTGTCCTGTTTGGGAGAGCTGCTTGGGGTGAGGATGCTGCAAGAAGCAGCCTGGGACAACGACCTGGGCTTGATGATGGGCTGTTAATTAAAATGCATTTCAATTTAGGTTTAAATTAAACTGTGGCAGCAGAAGTGTGGGGCAGTTTGGTGACTCGTTTGAGCTTGCACAGAAGGGGAAGAAAACTCAAACCTTGCGTGGCTCAAAGTGCAGAGCAGGCCTTCAGCTCCAGCTACTTTCATTTTCGCACCCTCCCGTCTCACATTCATTCATTTCCTTCTAATCCCGAACTCCAAACTGCCAGTGTGGTCGTGAATCACAATCTAAAATACATCATCTTTCTGAAAAACTGCCTCCTGACGTACTTCATAGATCTGCTGGCTGCTGCTTTTTTATTGCATTTAAAAAAATACGAGCTGCAACGAGCTCTGACGTGAAGTGAGAAGCAGCTGTCATTTGTGTGATTGATATAAAATTATTTTCTTTTTTGGGGGCGGTATTCTTTTGGAGCTGAAATTTGTTTTTTTCAGATCCAGTGCTCGCAAACACATTTGCAGGAGGAAACAGAGAGCAATACCGATTATTTGGTATCTCCAGTTCGTGGCTGGGGAGCCAAGCAGTGTGGTACAGATTACTGGAGTGGAAGGAGATATTTCTCCATTAGGAAGAGCTTGTGTTCTCGTTCCAGCTCTGTCATCAGTGCTGTCAGTGTGGCCTTTCATTTGCTGAGGAAACTGGAGAAGCCACAGAACATTTAGGTCTCACCATGGCAGTTCTGAATCTCCCAAGTCAATTTTAATTAATAAGTGCTTTGGATGTCTCACATGTGCCTGGCAGGCACTTCCCTGTACCTCATCCCATCCACCAGCTTCAAGCTCCACAGGTTGCTTTTAGACCACAGAACTTTAAAAAAACACCAAACAAATGAAAAAACCCAAATGCACACCTGTTATTTTATAACAGACTGAGCAGGAGGGTACAGGCGTGCAAACTTTTTCCTTCCTAAATGTGAAACCAGGGGCACAATTTCCCTCGAAATTATTTGAGTTTTTCCAAGGAATGACAGATGTAAACAGGAGTTGCTTCGTGGACAGCCAAGTGATTTTTCTGTCATAAATGTAGCTCTGCTTTATTTCTTCTAAATGGATTTCTGAGTGTAAATGAGCATACATTTCAGGCAGGATATTGCTGGAGTTAATGCATATGCATAATTTTATTTGCTCCATCAGTAACCTAAATGGGCTGTGAATGTCAGCGGAGTCAAACTCGAGGCTGCAGCATAGGGGTGTTTATCTCATCTCGTGTTTTATCTCCTCTGACTCTGAAGCAGAAGCCCTGCTGTGGTTGGAAACTCAGCTGGGCAGGATCCTCCTGCCCATCTGCCCTCCCTGGGGGCTCACCCATCATCTTCTTTACCTGCCCTGCTCTGGGGGTGACCCCACCGTGGTACCTGATGCTCTGCAGACCCTCCCACACCTCACTGAGGGGGCAATGGAACTGTGTTTAAGTGTTATCCAAACCAGCTTCAGCACTGGCTCAGCTCAAAACCCGGGAGCAAATTGCCTTGTTTTTTCCAGCACACCTCCCCGTGTCTCTGTAAGCCTCATTCAGGATCCCCAAATCCTTGTGTGTATTTTCCCATGAGCGTGCTGAGCCTGCCTGGGCGGGAGGAGGAGACATCCCCAAACCCAAATCCAGCCCGGGCTGTGCTGCTGCTCTCCTCAAACCCACCAAGGCTCGTTCTCAAGGAGCTGTGAGCACACACCCGAGCCCCTGTTTTGCTAGAAACAACACTGATCTATGATTTATTTCCATGCTTTTCCCAGGATGTGTGTGTGTACATCCGTCGTGTGCCCGTCTCTGTGCGCACTCCGGGGCTTGACGTCGGATTAGCTGCTGGCGGTTGCTAACGAGCCAAGGTTATGCTCCAGCTCTCTCTAGACAATAATAAAATTTAAAAAAAAAAAAAAGAAGAAGAAATAAAATTTTTATTTCGTGCTGAAATATTTGAGGTGGCAGCAAGAAGAGGAAAAGCGGCGTTTTCTGACTCATCAAACTCTGCGCTCTGTTCCTCTGTGCATCGCCCACCTTTCCCACCCCCGAAACACACGCTTAGCAGTCTGATTCATAAACATGCTACGGGTTGTGGGGGGTTTTTTTCTCCTCCTCCAAATCCCTTCCCTGAGGAGAAATGCTGAGGCATTCAAACCTAGCGAGCGCCTTCAAATCTGGGGAGAGACTACACGAAGTTTTCGTAATTGACAAGGAAACCTGATATTTTCATCTGTGCGCTGCCTCTGAGGTTACCTGCATTCACACCTACCTTTAAAAAACACTGTGAATCAAGAGCAATGTTCAGAAAAACTGACATCTGCTGTCTAAATGCTGCAGGAACCAGGGAAGGAAGATTTGCAGGGCAAGAAGACGCAGAGGCTGTTCTGTGGCAGAAGGGATTGTGCCTGCAGGTCTTGTGTTTACCCCTGGGGTTGGTCTGCCTTGTGGCACAAGTGTTATTTCGTGAATATTTTTATTTCATTGCTGGTTTTAAAGCTGGGGGTGGTAGAGCTGGTGCTACAAAACACTGATTTAAGAGAAGCTGGATGCATTGTAGATGCCCAGGTGCTGGCTTGGGATGTGCTGCTTCCAGTAAGGGGCTGGAGTGGGTCCTCCAAAAACACCATTAGCAGCAAAATACCCCCTTCTCCCAGGGTAATCCTTTCCCCCAGTAATTCAGGTGTCTCTTTTGAAGTCCTTACTCCAGTCAAGAATTTATGGCCATCCTAGAGCCATACTTGCCATCAGCACAGTCACAGCTCTGCTCTTTGCCATTTCAGTGCCATTGGTCTTTCTTCATGCTTTAAGCCTTTTCTTATCTCCAGATCTGATCTGAAGCATTCCATTTTTGTGGTCATCTTCCCCCCAGGGTAAATCCCTGAAAAATCCTATTGATATTTATGTTGCAAGTAAGTTTTCCTCTCTAAAGCTTTCCTCAAACCCATTTTTCTTGAGCAAAAAGCATCACTCCATGCCTGGAGTTGCTGTTGCTTTCTTCCTCCCAAGGAGAATTTTAATTTTTGAGACTCATCCAAGTTGCTGCCTTTTCACTCTGCGTTTGATCTGCTCCTGCAAAAGGGATGGGGTGAGAACAAGAGGCTCCTGCCTGAGCGCTGGGTCTGCCCTGGCACAGCCACAGCCCAGGTGGTGCCTCTGGCAGGGACCCCAAGGGACATCCCTGATGGGGGCCAGGGTTGCAGGTGCTGGCACGAAGTGGGGACTGAGCAAGGGAGACTTCCAGTCACTTGGAGCAAATGGTTGTTGTTTCTGGTGGTGACAGCTGGATCACTGGCAGCTCTCGAGATCCGGGCTGATCCTCGATGCACAAAACCTCCCCGGAGAGCAGTGTTCCCAGTGCTGTCCTGTGATTGGCATCAAGGGTCTGAACTGGGCATCAAAAGGCATCAGAAACCCCACAGGGGTGCTGGCAGCCCCAAAATGCTTCTATTTTCACAGTCCTGAAAAATGAGGTGGTCTGATGCTTTTTCATATGTTCAAACCTCTAGAGGAGACAGTTTTGATTTTTCTCCCACACACAGCTCTTGCAGAGTCAGTTGGGATGCTGATACCCCTCCAAAGTATTGTTGGGGGTTTTTTTAGGGTTAGTTTTTTGCAAGCTATGAGCCCGATGTTGAGTGTTTGCACCCTTTTTCCAGCTGGTGCTGCCCCACTCCTGGGGAAGGGGCTCCTCCCTGCGAGGCACGGCTGTGGCTGCACCAGCCACAAAACCCTTCTCTTGCTCCATCGAGCTCACCTGGGGGCCAGTGGGTGCTCCACCCCCGGTAATGTTTTCAGGGCTGTTGAAAGAAGGACTGAGAAGTGAAGAGCAACAGCTGAGCTGGATCCTACAGGGTATTAGGGTTGTAAAAGCAGAACAACAAACCTCTTTGGGTGGGTAATGCCGGGCATGTGGGTGCTGACCTTGCACAAGGATGCTCTGGAATTCCTACTTATTCATTTCAATGGGAAGACCCCATCAGGGCACTTCAGGCATTGCTCCCTGCCCAGCCCCTTGGTTCTCTCTGCTGATCACAGCCAGTGGTGCTGCAGAGGTGAGGCTGTTTTCTCCTGGGCTGGCTGGTGGGATGTGGGTTAGTGCAGTAATGGGCTGGAAGAGTGGTCCAGAGGGGAGGCACTGGGACTGGCAGGTGGAGCAGGAGCTGAGCTGCCAGGCTGATGTTTTCTGGCACTGCTGGCATTTATGGTCTCAGTTACAGGGTGGAAATACTGAGGCAGGTTGTGATTATCAGGAGAGTGTTGGGGTTTTCTGCTTGTTTTTTTATATTTTCTTTCTTTTTTCCCTTTTCTTCCCCTTCTTTCCCTTTTTTTCCCCTCCCCTTCCCCTGATTCTCACGTAACACACATGGATGACCTCCCATGGCATCTCAGATGTGGTGAAGGCAATGCAGGCAGCCCCTTCTGCTCAGTTGGAGCACCTTGGGCAGGAGAAACAGCTGAGGGCACTGGGGTGGGTGGAAGGGATGGATGGAGGAGAAGGGCCCTGTGGCCACTCTACGTGGGTGGGTGGTAACAGGACAGAGCTGCCTGTGGGTTCAGTCCAACCCAGTGCAATATTAATACCCAGAAAACCCAGAAAACACCAACCCACAGCCCACCTTTGTTTATTACTCTGCATCTGATAATATTTTTTTTTTGTGATACTCATGATCTTTTTTTTTTTGTATTTCAGTGTTGGTAGCATTGGAAGTAGAAAGTATAACAATAACCTGTATTTAAAACCAAAATCTCCGGCTGCTCAATGGAGCTGCTGTCAGTACCAGTTACCTCACTGGAAAACAGGTAGCAGAGATCTGGGCTGGAAGTGTAGAAATGTTGAAAAAAAAAAAAACCAACAAAAAAAAAATAGAGAAAAGTGTGGTTACTCCAGTATTTCCATGACGTAGCGTGCGCCGGAGGCTCCTCCGTGGGCGGTTAACCCCTGGCAGGCAGCGCTGCCGGCAGCTGCCGGCTCCCCCGGCATCCCAGCGCTGCCCAGAGGCTCAGCATTCCCACCAGGATGAACGCTGGTGGCTTTTCTCCACGCTGGGGCTCGGTGGGTGACTTGCCTTAGTCGAGGCGTCACCTCGTGACCAAAGGGTCGCATTTGAGGCCAGAGCGTTGCTCTTTTGAAGAAGTGCTGCTTTAGTCCTTGCCAGCGATTAGCCTCGTGTCTGTAACAAGCATTTGCTGGTTTGCCGTGGGAACCTCCCAGTTTTTGAGGTTTGGCTGCTCGTTATCACTCTATAAAAAACCTTTTCTCTTTCTCACCCGCAGAGGTGGCGAGGATGCGGTCAGGATGTGGTTTGGTGGTGATCCCATCTACCCCTGTGCTGCCTGGTCCAACACATCCCTGGACATTCAGGGCATGTGATGGCATCAATTTGTGACCCGTGGTGGCCGAAATCTGAAATGTTGTACCTCTTGTTGAAGTCCAGATCTGTAGTAGTCCTAAACCTATGTGTCACTGCTCTGATCGTCAAAATTCTCCTAAAATTTAAATGCTCAGAAATCTGCTGGATGTGCTGATGTCCTGGCTTTGTACCCTCTGGTCCTACATGAACCCATTTGAGATTATATTTATACTTCTTTATCCTGTTGGAGGTTTTATATGCATGTTTTTCATTTGAGATTGTATGTGTATGTCCCATTTGAGATTATACATATGTGCTCCATCTGAGAGTAACCTCTGTCCAATTTGAGATTTTTGTATATATCCATGTATATATATATCCCATTTGAGATTTTATAGATGTATACAGTCTCCCATTTGAGACCATATATCTTATTTGATAACCAACTACAATAACTTATTAACCCACTGATAATATATATATCACATATACATTTTAAACTTTTCCCCCCACACTAACATTTGCAAGTCACTGTGGTACACCTTTGAACAAAAGACCCCTTTATGGAGGGAAAACAAACCAGAGACGATAAAAAGCTGTTTCTTACAAGGGTGAAGGCACTCGAGGACGAGTGACAGGGCGCTGGTGGCCCGGGCCAGCCCGCGGCAGGGTCACGGTCCCCGTCGGAGGTGCGATGTTTTGGGGAGGAAATCCGCTCCTTGCTCTTGCGTGTCCCCTGTGCCCCTGGGTTCCTGCCCGCGGTATTTTTGCTTCGGGTGTTTCCTGCTATTTAAGCACTCTGTGTATTTTAGAGCGGCGCGGGGGGAGGCGGGGAAGGGATGTGAGTGAATCCGGGCCGGGGGACGCGGTGCCGGGGCAGCCCCGCTGCTCTCCGTCCCCAAAGCCACCGGCTGCGCCGAGGAGCTGGCCGGGAATGCTGTCCCTTGTGCTGGGACCAGCCCCCACAGCTGCTCCGTGTCCTCCTTGGTGATGGATGGATAGCCAGAAAACGCCTTTTTTCCGTAGGATTTTTTTTTCCCCTTGTCTTTCTGGAGAAACCCCCTGGAGCGCTTGCAGAGCCGTCCTCGGAGCAAATGCAAGGCTGTGGGGTTTTTGTGTTAGATATTTGATTTATTACACAGGGTCTGGTGGGGTGGTTTTTTTTGTGTGTTTGTTTAGATATTTCTTCTTCTGGTTTGGAAACAGCTTTCCTTGCGTTTGTTGGTGATAAAAATCAGTTGTTTTTTGGGAAGGCTGCGTGGGTGGGGGAGATTCTCTCTTCTGCTTCCTTCGCCACGGGGAGTGAAAGCTCCAAGATCCTCGAGGAGGAGCTGAGCCGAGGGTGAGTCCGGGCTCTCTGGCGGTGGCCGAATCCCCAAGGATTTGCCCCGGAACACCGGAGCGCAGCTGGAGCCTGCCGCTCCCGGGAGACGGGCAGCCGAGGTCGGGATAACCCTGCCCTTACCTGCCTGTTTGCACTTTCCTTTTTCCATTCTGCAACCTCCCGAGTCAACAGAAGGGCTAAATTAAGGAGTACGTGGGGAGTGAGTGGAAAAGTAAAAATGAAAAGGGCTGGCTCAGCAGGGCAGGGCGGGAGAGGGGAAGTGATGGAGCTCCGTTCCTGCTCCGCCTGCCCCGGCCGTCACAGCGGGTTCCCCTCGGGTCATCTTTGGGGTGTCCTTTGGGGTTTTGCAGGTTTTTTTCTGGGCTTTTCCATGCTTTGAGAGCCAGGGACCTTCTCTGCTCCCCTCCGGCGGGGAGTCCTGCTGCGAGCCAGGAGGAGATGGGGCTGCTCTGCAGTGCTGGCTCAGGCCCGTTCTGGGGTTCCTCTTCTATTTATAAAAGCCTAATTCAAATTATTCTTCCCTTTTTTTCACACAAATATATTTAGATATCCCTGTATATAGATCTACATCAAAGATTTTATCCTTATGCACAAATATATGCTGGTATCGTGTATGTATACATATATGTATAATATTTCATATTTATAGGCATGCACACAGATATTCTACATATTTGGAAGGAGATTATGAAAAACCCTAGAAGCGACTCATATTTCCAGGGATCTCTGAGTATCTCACTCCAGGAAAGGAACTCCTTCAACTACACAGAAATGTGTGATCCTCAGAGAGTTCATCCATGAAAAGCATTAATTGTCCAACTTGCCCCTTTTTTCCCATCCAGAAGAACAGATCTTTTCTATCTTACAGAAATTTTTTTCTTCTGATATAATCTAAACTAAGGGCAGGGTAGACTTCATTTTCCATGAAAAACCATCCAAGAGGATTGCTGAAAATAGACTGTGCTCTGAGAACAGATACCAGAAAAAGCCAAGGGAGGGGTGTGGGCAGGTCAGCTGGGGCAAGGAGTTCTGCAAAATAAATTAATGATTGATATTAACAGTTTGAGTAAAAAACAGCTCATTAGCACCCATGTGGGTCAGGGGATGCATCACCCTGCAGATACACTGCATGTGTTTTATCATCCTGATTTTATTTACCATGGGAGGTGGGTTGGGGTGGGATGCCACGTTCAAACTTCGATATTCCCCACAGGTTTGCCATGGCAGAAGCATTTCCTCCAGAAAACAAACAAATGGAAAAAGTACTCCAAGCCCCCTCCCTGCAGACCACAGCACACTGAGGATGGAGTTGAATCCCTTTGGCCCTGAGCTTGGGGCAGGGAACTCTTCCACCCCAGTCTGGGTTTTCATAAATGCCCAGCCCAGTTTGGGCCCTGGGGCTTGGCTGCAGGCAGCAGCAGGATTGGGTAGAACATCAGGATTAAAACACAGCAATTAAAACAAACACCAGCCTTTGGAGGGTGAGCAGGTTCCTTATCTTGGCAGGGAAGGGGAAAAGGTGCAGTTTGGATTTAAAAGCAATATCCTGTAGTTCCTTTTGGCTTTTTAGAATTTCTTTTTGAAATTGGCACTGCAGGTGTGGGGGCTTTGTTTCAGTAACTTTAGTTACATCTGTGATATAATTTGTTATTTCCATTTCTTACTTATTTTTATTATTTCTTGGTTTATTTTCCAACACATGCACATGTGATATCCTTGATAGTTGCCTGCAGCCTCATGGCAGTGGCTTGTCTCAGTGTGAAGGGATATTGGAGCTGGTCCTTGGGGAGGCAGTTTTGGGGGATGATGTTCCCCTGCTGGGCACAGCAGCATTTGCTGTGTTCTGAGCAACATTTCTCCTCCAGAATCAAATACATCCCTTTGGGAAAATGCATCCTCATTTTCTTACCTGGAGTCTTTTCAGCTCAATAATTTCTAGGAAAAATAGGATTTTTCTTAAATTCTTCATGATTTTTAGAAAAAAAAATTCCCAAACACCGTCCCACCTTGCTCTTTCCCAGTTCTTGCAGAATTCAGCTGAAAGGCTCAGGCCAGTTTTGGTGCTGAAGTTCCTCCCCTGGGCTGTTTGCATCTTCCTGGGGCTGGGCACTCTCTGAGCTGACCTGGCAGTGAGGGCATTGCTGGGGCTCCTGGTACTGCTGCTTCCACAGATCCCTGTGCTTGGTTTCCTAAACTGCTTCCAGCACTGCCAGGAAAATGTTATTAAGTTTTGTTGCTGGGTGTTGGAGTCGCTGCAAGTGCCCAGTTTGCCTGGAGAGGGACAAATTCCCCCCTGCACTGTGCCCTGGCCTGGCTGGGGCTTTTTGGCTACTGCTGGGTCTGGGTGGCAACTGAGTATCTCAGGGATGTGGGGAGCAGCCAAGGGCAGGAGGCTGCAGCAGAGCCCAGAACAATGAGAAAACATTACTGGCCAAAAATTCCCAATTTACTTAACACTTAGCTGAAAAATAAGGTGTTTAGGGAGCTCAAGGAGGAAATAAAATGCTATCTCTAGGGTGGAAGAAGAGAATATATTGAAGTTGCAGCATGTCCCTTGGTTGGGGTTGTGGTAACTTTGGCAGAAGGTTCCCAGATGAGGCAGAGTTGCTCCCTTGCCTTTCCCTGCAGTTGTGGAAAGGGTCGGCTCGAAGCAGAGGTAGGAAGAAGCAAAAAATACCCAACACAACCCCAAAACTGAAAAAACCCACCGCACTTTTAGCTTTATTTTATTCAAGCTCCTGTAATGGTTGTGGGGTTTTGGGTTTGTTTTCTTCTTTTTCCAAAACCGTTACTATTTAAATGTGGATTTTTAGCTTTTCCACCCGGGAGCCAGAGCTGGAAATTCTTTCCACTGCGTTGGTGCAGGAGGGAACAAACCGCTGCTTTTAGCTTGCTCAAATAATCCATCCCTGGCTGGAGCCACGGGTTTCCTCCTTCCCGCTCCCTCCCACTCCCAAAGCGATCCTGGGATCTGCTGATGAGGTCAGGGGTGAGGGGACATTGCTTGAAGTCCCACTTGCCTCAGGTTTTTCCCCTTAAGTTTCTCCCAGGGTTTATTCTTGCAAACGCCAGACGGGCACTGGAGCAGCAAACCCAAGTGGCAGCTTCGTTTTTTAGAGCGAAATGGGCAAAATCTTCTGTCCTTTTTTTCCTGGCATTATGGAAAGGAGGTGGGATATTGGCAGGGAACCAGTTTGCTTTTCACTGTGGCATAGGAGGAGGATGCTCAGGGCTGGGCAAGGTTTGTGGCCCTGTGCCAGGACCCCCTGCACTGCAGTGAAGGGAAGCTTGTGCTGCCCAACATTTTGGGGATGAGCCATTTCCAGGAATAAAGGAAGGGAAGTTTGGAGTGGGATGGGTGAGGCTTTCCTTATTTATTGCACACAACTCCTTGGAGCGTTGGTCTGATGCCCTACTCCCACCTCCATTCCTGTTTCCCTCTCCCTGGGCAGTGGGGCATGGTGGTGGTGGTGGTGGTGGTGGTGGTTTATCCTTCAGCACAGGCATGTCATGTCTGATTTTCTGGGGAGGAGATATTGGGCTGAGTTTGTTTGGTTCTTTGCTGCTCTTGGGGGACACATCCAGGATAACTGCATTTCCCAGTCCCTGACCTGCTGAGATCAGCTCAGCTGGCCAAAAAAGGAACAAATGAGCCTTTCAGCTCCCCCCCTCCGACTGCAGCAGTGGGGGCTGTGGGTGCCTGGTGCCCCCAGTTCCTCACTGGGACCCTGTCACTGTCCTGGGGGTATCAATGGGGCTGGGTTCAGTACCTGTGAGTTTGGAAGAGCAGTGTGAGGGTGGGGTGAGCAGCTGGTCTGGAGCTCTGTTTGCCACAGGAAGCCTTGTGACCCAAACCAGAAATGTTTGGGGCTGAATTTTTTGCCAGCCATTGACAGCGTCCAGGTGCCAGTGAGGAAAACGGTTGGATCATTTTACCCTAAAGCATTGCCTGGAAAACAGCAAGGATGTCTCTGGCCCTTAAACCTCTGCTCTGCATCCTCATGTGCTACTCACCCACCCCGGGCTGCTGCCATCCCCAGCTGGCCTGAAGTTGCTTATTTTTGGGGTGGTGGATCCCCCAGCCAGAAGGGCTCAGGGCTTTTGCAAAGTGCAGGGTACGGCTGGAGCAGGGATGAGCGCTGGGGAATTGCAGGAACAGCAAACCACTGCTGTTTGCCGTGGGAGGGGGGTTGTAACTCTTTTATTTTATCTTCCTGCTGCCTTTTGAAGCTGTCGCTGGTGTAAGCAAACCTCACCTGGCCCACAGGAAAAAGCAGCTGTGAGCCGATAGGCAAATAAGGTGCTGGGCTGGGGGGGCCTCCTCACCCACGGCACACCCAGAGCCAGCAGCGCCTTTGCCCTGCAGGGGAAGGCACAGGAGGAGCCCAGCCGCGGCTTTGGGACCAGCTCCGTGCGGGTGCTGGAGGACAGGGGAAGGGCTGAATCCTCCGGGAGCCGGCAGAGCTTGGCTGTGTTCACCTGGCACAAGGATGGGGAGGGATGCCCCATCCCTAGGAGTGTTCAAGGCCAGGTTGGGCAGGGCTTGGAGCAGCCTGGGATAGTGGAAGGTGTCCTTGCTCGTGGCAGGGGGATGGAACAGGATGGTCTCTAAGCTCCCTTCCAACCCACAGCACTCCGCGATTCTGTGCACCCACGAGGTGCTTTTGCATGCAGGGTTCGTCCCTGCGTTCCTCGGGTCGCAGAGGCTGGGCACAGCTGCAGGTGCAGCTGGCTGCAGCCCCCGGGCTCCCACGCTCCCGCCCTGGGGTGCGGTTTCCATGCGCGGCTGGCCGGGGTCAGTGAGCCCTTGCCGGGGGTGCCCCGGGGCAGCCCCTTGCCGTGCTGGGTCTCGGATGGCTGCCCGGCTGTTGGGGTTTAACGTGTGGGGCTTTTCTGGTGAAAGGCTGAGCGAGCTTTGGGGTGTGTTTGCCCCCCGTCTGGGGACAGCAGCGTGTGGTGGCCCTGGGGACGCGGGTCCAGTTTCAGCCCCCAGAGGCAGAGGGTAAGGGAAACCCTTCAGCAGGAGCCGAAGCGGGCACAGTCCCTTCAGCTGCACCCTGAGGGTGCCACCCTTGCCGAGCAGAGTCCCCCCCTGCCCTGGCACAAGGGCAGAGTCCGGGAGGTGCAGGGCCGGCTCCGGGGATGCGGCAGCGCTCGGGAGCTCCCGCGGGGAGCTGCGCGAAAAGGGAAGCGCTGCGGGTGAGTTTAAGTCGTGCACAGCCAGGCACTTGGATCGCTGTGTTTTGTCTTCTGGGAGCATCAGCACCCATTAAGCTTTGAGTGTTTGCCGTCCCAGATAACGCTGAAACACCCAGGATTAGCTCGCAAACGCTGGTTTTCACACTTCTCACCTCGAGGATGAGGAGCAGCCCCGCTCTCCATCCTCGGGTGGGATTTATGGGCTGAGTGTGTGTGAAAACACCCCGGCAAAGCCCGGCCTGGCCGTGCATTTCGGCGGCTTTGGGGAGTGCTGGTGTGCGGTGCTGGCTGTCACCGGGGGTGAGGCAGAGCAGATGTCCCTCCAGGATGGGATCCTTCCCCTGCAGCCGGCCCTGGGAAAGGCAGCCAGATAAAATAACAGTTTATCCTGCCTGGTGTCTTGTGGGACGGTGGAAGGATCCCAGAGCAGCCCTCCCTGAGTTCCTGCTTTATGTCACAGGACGGGAGCTGCTCTCCCAGCTGGGATTGTTTTAGGGTTTTCTTACTCTTTTCACTACTATTTTACTGCCTGTCAGCAAAGTCCAAAGGAATTGGATGCATCCCTTATTTTGCACATCCATTTCCCCCTTCCCTACATATGGGGAAAGATATTAAAGGCAGGAAAAAACAAATGTGTTTACAACACATAGAAATACAGCTTGAATTCAGTTATTTAGAGAAGAGAGCTGGGCCTGGGCGTGATGCTCATCGTTATTCTCCAGTGGGCATCATGTTCTTCCCACATCATTTGGGAGCAGAAGTATTCCCCAGGAGGGAATTCTGATTTTTGTCCAAGGGAAGCTCCTGAAATGGTGAGGGGAAAAGGGAATTTCAGTGTTCACCCTGCAGGATGTTTGCTGTTTTGGATTGCACGCTGGACCCCAATGTGCACCAGGGGTTGCTTTGCCACAAGCTGGCCTGTGAGATTGTCACCCGGTGCCTCACTTTCCCCCAGAGCAGAGTGGGATGCAACACCTCAGTGCAGGATGGAGAAACACCAGCTGCTGTAGGGATGTTGCTCCAGGGATTTCTGCTCCTGTTACAGCAGGAGCAAACTCCAATGTTCCCTTGAAGCGCCCCCAGTGCCACCCTTTGTCCCGGTTTGTGTTTGCTTTGGCCGGGAAGCGGGGCTGGGTCTCCCCGGGGACACGGAGCTGTCACAGAGCCCCGGGGCAGCCGCCTGTGCCCGTGCTCGTGGGTGGCACCAGTGTTTATTTACCTTTTCATCACCTGATTGCCGTGCCCTGCCATGTTGCAGGCGCCAGCCCGTGGGCTGCCGGCCCTGTTTGAGTTGGCAGAAGCTGGAGATCAACCTCCTGCTAAAATAGCCCGACGCCAGCCCCACGTCTGCCCGGGGTGGCCGGGCTCCTTGCACGCCCTTGGAGCATCTTCTGTGGATATTTTGCAGCCTGGTATGGGCCGAGGTCACCACATGATGTGATGGCACAGCCAGGAGAGATGTCACGATGTGACAAGCTCAGAGCAAGCTGCAAATGCTCAGCAGTCCCGGGAGCTGTGGATGTGTCCCTGCAAGGCAAAGCCCTCTGAGGTGGTGGGACTGGGGGTGCCTTAACCCAGAGGGCACGGTGCTGGTGGGAATGGCCCTGTGACATCCAGGCTCCCTTTGCCCCTTGGGACATCTCCACTTTCTTGGCTCTGCTCTCGAAAGCTGCGATGCTGAGGAGAAGAGGAACCGCAGGTGTGTCCCCAAGCTGCAGCTCCTGTGAGGGGCCTGCTCAGCTGGGGAAGCTGGATATTTATGGTGCATGTGGGTGACCCATTTTGGGATTCCCTGAGCCACCATTGCCACTTTCCACCCTTGATGGTGTCACTGCATTTGTGTTCTGGCTGTGTCAGGGAGCTCATGCCCAGAGTGGGATTTCTGTGCTGAGCCACCGTACAAAGAAAGGGGCTGTTCAGGTGCCAGCCAGGAGTTTCCATTTCAGCCTGTTTGCCCTCACCATGTTGCCCCAAAGGAATGGCAGATTTGGGATTTTGCTGGTGCCACGAGGCTGACTCACACTGAACTTGAGTTTTGGTGAGCAGCAAACCCTCTTATTTCTAGTGAGCCTTTGAATGTGACAGGAAGAAGCTCCAGCCCCAAACCTCCCTGCTTTCCAGTGTGCTTTTATCAATTCAGACCCAAAAATGTGGGCTTACTGTGACTTTCTGCCCTTTTTCTCTGGGTGTTTGGTGCCAGGCTGCCACAGGAGCAGCGGTGGAAGGAGTCACTGATAGCAGGGAGCTGCCTGGGTACCCCTGTACTCAAAGCTGGGCTTTTGGGAGGTGGCTGCAGCAGCAGTGCTGTGTGTGAGGTTTGGTGACAGTGATGGCACAGTGTCACAGTGCCTGCCCCAGAGCACGTGTTTTCTGAGCTCACAGGAACCCATCCTGGGGCTCTGATCAGCATCTCATGCAAAGCCCCAGCTCTGTGAGGGGCAGTGCTGCCAGTCTGCATGCAAACACCGTGTGGGACAAGCACTGAGAGCACTGAGGTGTTTTGGGTGGCTGCTCAGGGTGGAAAGTCACCCCTGGGCACCTCAGCCGAGCCAAGACCTGCAGGACCCACCCCCAGCTGCCTCCCCAGGACACCTGCCTGCCCTCAGCCCTCTCACCTTGCACACTTGCACCCTTAAAAGTGGAGTCTGGATGGAAATAGCAGCAGCAGTTCTCTTCTACTTTTAATTTTGGAGGCTCTCTGGGCTGGGGAGAGGAAGCTGGGGGTGGAGGGGAGCTGGCTGTGAGAGGACAAGAGCCTGACATGCTCTGTAGAGTGATTTGAAACACTGAAGCTCCTCCAAGATAATTTTTTTTCCTCTATAAAAATAATTATAGGCTTTATGTCCTGGTCTGTGTCTCACAGGGGCAGGGGATCAGAGTAGCCTGACCCAGGGGGAACGTGGGTTTAAAACAACTCCTAGTGGGTGTGTCTGTGAGCTCAGAGAAGCTGGTACAGTTTGAAGCATGAACACATTCAGGCTTCTTGTTTTCACTGGTTGGTCTAGTGAAGGTGGGTTTGATTTGGGGTTTTTTTGGGTTTTTTTCACTCCTCTGAATGAAAATAGGTGATGGAAAACAGATGAGCAGGTTTCACTTCCTGCTCTCACTTAGGGCTCCATGCTGGGGGTGTCTGGAGACAGCCACAGTGGTGGGGCATCAGTGTCTGCCTCGGGCTGATTCCTCCTGGACTCATCTGGTCCCAACACCAGGAGCTGGAAAAACATCTTGTTTTATCATAGAATTGTCAAGGGTGGAAAAGACCTCCAAATTCATGTAGTCCAACCATTAACCCAGAGCTGCCACCTGATTCTTGTCACCCCTGTGGGGTGCAGAAGTGAGCTGAGAGATCTGGGGAGAGGAGAAGGCTCTGGGGAGACCCTAGAGCCCCTTAAAGTGCCTAAAAGGGCTACAGGAGAGCTGGAGAGGGGCTTTAGACAAGGGATGTAGTGATAGGACAAGGGGGAAGGGCTTCCCACTGCCCGAGGGCAGGGTTAGATGGGACATTGCGAAGAAATTCTTCCCTGTGAGGGTGGGGAGGCCCTGGCACGGGGTGCCCAGAGCAGCTGTGGCTGCCCCATCCCTGGAAGTGCCCGAGACCAGGTTGGACAGGGCTTGGAGCAACCTGGGACAGTGGAAGGTGTCCCTGCCCATGGCAGGAGGTGGAACCAGATGGTCTTTGAGGTCCCTTTCAACCCAAACCACTCTGGGATTCTAATGGGTGCAAATGGAGACAAGCACCTGTGAGCCACCAAAATCAGGGGGAGTCACTCCTGAGCCCTCCCTGGGTGCAGGACCTCACAGTCCCACAGCAGGGCCAGCACATCCCTCGCTGCCCAGGAGCAGGAGGATTCCCTTGCAGGGTACCAGGGCTTGGATATTGTCCAGGAGGAGCTGACAGTGAAGGCAGCAGTCGCCTCCTGGGGCTGTGGGAATCCTGGGGAAGCCCTGATGGGTGTTTGGGAGCCCTTGGGTTTCTCTCAGGTTCTGCAGGTGACTGGGCTTGGCTTTGGCTGGGAGCAGTGCAGCTGGAGGCTCTGCACCCACTGGGGTGGGTTTGGGAGGATGGCTGGGAGCAGCTGAGCGTTGGCTTTGGATTTGTTTCCTGGAGTGTTGCAGGCTGTAAAGTACAACAGATTAACAGGAAACGTGGTCTGGAAGTTACAGTCCCCAGTGGGGCTGTATTGGGTTTCTGGCAGGGCATTTTATGGGATAGTTGGACTTCTGTGTCTTGGATTTGGAGAGGGCAGCTCCTGAGGAGTATTTTTTTAGGCAGGCTGAGTTTAGGAATAAATTCTGCCGGAGCCACTTGCAGCAGGGAAATGATGTTTCCAGGGCTTCTTACTTGGTGTTGGACTGAGGAGTTTGAGGACAAGCTGCTTTGGTGTGGGAATATGTGCAGAAAAAATTTGCATTCTGGGGTACTGAGTGATCTGCTGGGAATAAGGGAAGGGATTGCTAGTCTGGGTCCAAGTCACTGATTATCTTTTTATTTTTATCATTTTTTGCTGTTCTGTGCTCCTTGGGCTGCTGATGAAAATGCACAGAGCTCCCTGCAGAAGAAGGTAAGTCATGGGCTGGAGGTGGCAGTACATGCCTTGAGTCTGGGTGGAGTGTGCTGGGGTCAAGGAAGAGGGAATCTTTGGGGTCTTTTAATCTTGGTTTTAATCCCAGAGAAAGCTGGGCTGACAGGTGAACTTCCCTGGGATGGTGAGGTGAATAGAAACACAGAGGATTTGGTTCCAGTAGTTAAAAACAGCCAGTAAAAGCAGGGCAGTGCCAGAAAGGAAAGCATTTTGTTTTAGAGAGAAACCCCCACTGCAATGCTGCATGTCCTCAGCAGTGCCCACGGCCAAGGGGCACTGGAGCAGCCCTGAAGCAAGCAGGGATGCAGTTCTGTGCATCTTAGGGCCTCAATGGTCTAAATCACCTGTCCTCTGGGATTTTTTTTTTTTTTGAGCACTGACTGTGCTTGGCTTCATGTTTTCCCAACAGGGAAGTCCCTCTGGGAGTTGGTGCTGGAGCAGTTTGAAGACCTCCTCGTCCGCATCCTCCTGATGGCAGCTTTTCTGTCCTTTGTGAGTACCCGGAGCCTGGGGCACCTTCTGGGCCACACGTGGCCTCAGGTGGCACCCAGAGAGGAAAGGCAGGCAGGTGCCTGTGGGGTGAAGGAGATGCAGCAGCAGAGCAGTGGTTTCCAGTGCATAATGGCAGCATCACTGCATCTGCCTAAAGATGGGACTGGAGGATTTTCCAGTAGTGCTCATCCATCCAAAAGTGGTGTCAAACAACTCCCTGGGCTGCTTTCTGTTTGCATGGGGCTGTTCCAGGCTGATGATTTGAGCCTGGTTTGCAGTGCCCCAGTGCTGAGCTGTCGGTTCAGCTTTGCCCACAGTCTGCCTTGGGAGCAGCTCTGTGTGAGGAGGTTTCCCATCAAGCTGCTGGAGGATGATTGATTTTTCTGAGTGTAGTCAGTGTGTTTGGCAGGGATGGCAAAGCTGAGACTCCTTTCAGATGTGACTCATGGGTGGATAAGGGGGAAAGCTGGTCCCTTGTGGGGTTTAATACATTCCCAAAACAGCATGCAGTGAAGTGAATGCAGGTAAAGCAGGTGTGAAGCCCTGCGCCAGAGGTCCTGGTGCCTCTGTGACAGAGCAGAGGTGTTGCTGTGTTGACACAGCGCAGTTAAATGGAGTGGAAATATTTGTGTGTGTGCTTCATCTGTACTGTGGTATGAGGCCTTTGTGGGGTGGAGAGGGGGCTCAGGGTGGTAGAAGCCACAAGGTCAGTCCCTGCTCTGCAGAGCTGCTTTTACTGCTCTGACTGCTCGTGGTGCATCACTGACCTTCTGCCCGGCAGGGGCTGCAGTGCTGCCTGCTCTGCCCCCTCATCAGCTCGTGGCCATGGTTTCCCCACTGGTGCACTAAACACAAAGAGAGGCTTTCCTGGTGCAAACACTCACCCAGGCATTGCGTGGCTGTTCGCTCCAGCCCCACTTGTTCAGTGCATTAGGTTTTCCCAGCAGGGGAGTGGAGGCTCCAGCAGTGGGATGTGGCAATCCCACTCTTCGACCAAGCTCTGGCCACCTCTAGGTTGTTTCCTCTCCAGCAAACACCACCTGTTGTTGAGCTCTTGTTTCCATCACTCTTCTTATAATGTTGCTGCTCTTGTTTGAGCCACATTGTGCTCCTTCTTTTCTCTTGCCACCAGATCCTGGCCTGGTTTGAAGAAGGAGAGGAGACCACGACGGCGTTTGTGGAGCCCATTGTCATCATCATGATCCTGATTGCCAACGCTGTGGTGGGTGTGTGGCAGGTAAGGCACGGCCCCCCTGCCCCCGGGGTCTCTGCTCCACGTGGCTGACATCCTTCATCTTCAGGTCTGGTTGCCTCATGCCCTTGGAAACTCATTTCCCAAAGGTTCAGTTTTCACGTTGGTCATGCTTCCCCATGCCCCTGCACAGATGCTCAGTCACTGTCTGCCTCTTGGCTCTTTCCTTCAGTCTATCTTTGGCAATTTTTGCAGGTTGGAGCTTATCTTGCAGTTATCCAGGCAAAAACTGCTTGTCTCCTGGCCAGAACCAAATGCATTTCCCAAGGGAAGCTCTTTACCCTGTCCACTAGGCAGCCACAGTGGCTGCTGCCCCTTGCCTCACTGTGTCCCTCCTGGGGGATGAGTAAACACCTCAGCCAGTGATGCTCCTCTGTTGTTATCTGTTCATTGTCAGACCATTTATTTATCTGCACCTTGAGGTGGGGTTGCTGGATGGGGAAAACTAGAGTTGGTTGGGATATACTGCTTCCCAAACCAAGAATGAGATGATCAACCCCAAAGGTCCAGGCAGTGTCCAGGATCTGGTGGGGTTCAAACCAGCAGGAATGATTTTGTAGAGGCCAAGGGAGACGTGGCGCTTGTCCCATCCACGGTGTCAATGGATTCCAAAGCCAGGGCCGGGGTTTGGGTTTTCCTGTCTTTGCAGTGGGTGGGGAAGGAGCCTGCTGGCACCAGCAGCTCTGCTCCTCTCTGCTTGCAGGAGAGAAATGCTGAGAGTGCCATCGAGGCCTTGAAGGAGTACGAGCCCGAGATGGGGAAGGTGATCCGCGCCGACCGCAGCGGGGTGCAGCGCATCCGCGCCCGCGACATCGTCCCTGGGGACATCGTGGAGGTGGCAGGTAGGGTGCTGTCACCCCAGGGCACGGGGTCGGATGGGGAGGTGGAACTGGCCAGGCTGAGGCTCTTCAGCCTGCCAAGGCTTCCCCTGAGCATCAGGCAGTAGAGAACAGCAGAAAAGAGGGAAAAAGCATCCATTTCTGACGCAGGTTTTGTGTCTCGGGAGGGTTTCCCCTTTTTCTGGAAGAACTACAAGAACTTTTAATTTTCACCAAGACTCCTTCTCTCTGGAAGCAGCTCTCCCACGCTCATCCCTGGATGAGGTGTGGGTGAAGGGCCAGTGCTGGGTGCTGCTGCAGGCAGCCTGTGTGGGAAGGCTTCCCTGGGAGCTGCGGCTGGTTATCCCGGGAGGGTGAGAGGCAGAGGGGACCCAGCTGCTGGGTGCTTTTGCCTCTGGGTGGGTTTTACCCCCCAGCCCTTCTGTTGGGGCTGTGCATTCAGCACAGCATGCCTGAGGGTCTGCTGCCTGCCCCAGCAGAGCTGGGGAGGATGCATTCCAATTATTCCATTTTGTTTGTTCCTTAAATGATGCCACAAACCCCCAGAGCCACAGATCTAATCCTCTCCTTTCCTCCTCGTGGCCCTGCTGGTGGAAACATGCTGCAATCCCTCCCCATGCCCAGCCAGCTCGCTGTTATTTATGTCTTCCAGTTGGGCTTCAGCTGGAAGATGAACATAAAAATAAGGCAGGGAGGATCAAGCCAGCCAGATCCTCAGCTGGGCGAGCTGGCAGTGCTCCCAAACCAGCTCTGACAATGCAGTCCAGCTGCTGACCTGGCCTTTAATTAAATTAATGAATTATTAATAAAATCCTGCCATCTTTCCCCAAATCAAGCATACTGGCTGCCCATCAGCAGCCCAATATTACTTTTTAATGGCACGATCAGCATTGCGACTGGAACGGAAAGAGCTGAGCTCTCTGGAGGGGTTTGCAAATTATTGGCAAATTGTGGGTTTAGGAGATTATGGAAAGTGATGAGGGTGCTGTCAGGTGCCTGATAGGAAAGCACACCAGGAGGAAAAGCTTTGAACCTCTGGTGGACATCCAGGTGATGCCCTGGGGGCAGTGTGACAACACAGGCAGGAGGGACTGGCTGCTGTTTGCATGTGCAAATGCAATAATTTGGCAGCAGGCAGCAGGAAGCCTGTTAGGCTGAGGCAAGGAGGGAGGGTGGTCGGAAGTTGGCAGGCTGCTTAAACCCAGCTGAGTTTTGCCCTTTTGTGAGAAGGCCATGGAGGTGAGTCCTGGTGCAGGCAGCTTTTGCCTTTCCCAAGAAGTGCAGGCAGAGCATCTCTTCAGGAGCTCCGGAGGCTGCTGTGACCCCTGTGGTGCTCAGGCAGTGCCAGTGGCCACGGCCAGGCAGTGTCCTCCTGTTTTCCTCTCTTTCCCTTGGGAGACTTTGGTGCTGGGGGGATCAGCACGTGTTCAGTACCTGGCTAATGGCTGGGCCAGGTTTGTCCTGTGGGATAATCCCGTGGGATAAGGCACTGTGCACTCTGGAGCAAGTGCCACCCCTGTGGCACCAGGGCTCTCTCTGTCCCTGGGTGCTGCAAGAGCCTTCCTGTGCAGGTTTAGCTCAGGTTTGCAAGCCCTCCTGCCTTTCCCAGGGAAAGAGGAGCTCTTTGCTCCTTTTAAGATGCTCCAGCCCCCTTGAACAGATGCAGAGTCTGAGTCTGTGCATGAAGTGGATGTTTTGGGGAGGTCCGTGCTCACACCCCCAGCTCAGTGTCCCCCAGACAGGTGTGACAGGGAGCAGGGGAGGTCTGGCTGGATAGCAGATGTTGCTGCCGCATCCTGGAGCGCTGGGATTTGCAGCTGGAACAACTGGCTGGGTGGTGGAGCTGTGCCAGCCCCCTCCCGCTGCACTGGGGGGGTTTATGAGCCCCGGGAGGAAGCCCTCGTTAAAGTCCGGGATCGAAGAGCATCGTTAGCAGCCAAGCCGGCGGCGTTGTGTAAGCGCTGGGAGGGGCCGGGAGCCAGGGCTGCCTCGGCCTCAGTGTTTCCAAAACGTCGGAGCCTGGTTGTGTCCAGCCGATAAGGGAGCAGGGGGAAGAGCCAGGAGGAAGAAACCCAGCGGGAAAAGCAGCTTTAAATGTTGGGGGGTATTTTTTGTTTTGTTTTTTTTTTTTTTAAAGAAGCACTAGTGCTTTGGAGGGTGATGTTGGGTGGCTGGCAGTGTATGGGGCAGCTTTCACCTGTGCCCACTGTGCCATACCAGGAGAGCCAGGGATGGTTGTTGGTCTTGGACACAGAAGATTCTCCAGTGTCAACACCTCCCAGTCAGCCCAGAGAAACCTGAAGTAGGGTCAAGACTGGCATTAGGAAGCTCGGACTGCTTCAACATGGGGATGTTTTGGGTTTTTTTGCAGGAAAGAGGCAAGATGGGGGTGCAGGGGAGGTTTGCAGGGAAGAGGAGAGAGTGGGACATGGTGGGGAAGGGGATGGGCACAGCAGGCAGGGCACCACCAGGATTTGGCTGGGGTCAGACTTGTAAATTATAGACAGACAAAATTAAGCTCTAATAGAGCTGTGAATGCAGAAAAGAGGTATCCCAGGGCAGGGCCTTTGCCAGGGGCTGGACCCCTCATTGCTCCAGGCTGGGTGCTGCTGTGCACCCGCACAGGGTTGGTGTCAGTTTGGGGTGTTGGGTGCTGCCAGTCCCACCTGACAGAGGTGCTCTTCTCCTGTCCTTGCAGTTGGTGACAAGGTGCCAGCAGACATCAGAATCATCGAAATCCGCTCCACCACCCTGCGGGTCGACCAGTCCATCCTCACAGGTGCGTGTGGGCCTCATGGAGCACAGGCAGCTTCCTTCTGCTGTCCTCATGGAGACAAATTTTGGAACTGATAAGCCAGGATAAGTGCTTTGCTGGGGTGGGAAAATGGGTGGGAGAGCAAGATTTGGATGATGCTTGGACCTTCCCAGGTCCTCAAAGTCATGCACAGGTGAGATGTGTCTGGTGCTTGGGTTTCCTTCCTGCAGAACACAAGCCTGGGGCTTTGCTGTGTGGCGTGTGGGGTTTGACATCCCCGTGGTGGGTGTTTGGATGATTTGGTGGCAAAGTGCTGCTCAAGAGCACTGGTGTGTGATGCAGGCTTGGGACAGGGATGAGCTGAGGCTGGAGAGGGAACACGGGGGGTCCATCTCTCCCCTCTTGTCTTGGCAGGCGAGTCTGTGTCAGTGATCAAACATGCTGACCCCATCCCTGACCCCCGGGCTGTCAACCAGGACAAGAAGAACATGCTTTTCTCTGTAAGTCCCCTACACCTGTCTCCACCTCTCCTGTGGTTTTCCAAAGTGCAGAGGCTGGTGGATGTGGGAGATCTCCGAGCAGAGGAAGGGAGTGCATGCATAAGACCTGAATCCATAAAAAAGAGCTCCAAATCCATAAAAATAAGAACCTGCTTCATTTGGATTTCATTTGGGCTGTGGCACATAAGGCCTTTAAATACCTTGGGCAATCTCAGAGCACTTTTTTTCCCCATCATGTAGGATGCATTATGGATGGGGAGGAGGTTTGTGGTTGAGCCTGGAGCTATAGCAAATTCAGATTTCCTCCTTTCTCATGCTCTTCTCACACAGAAGCCAAGTCCTCAAGGAAGGGCTCTCCTGCCTCTTAGGGTGGGTTTATATAAAAACCCAGGATGTCCCATTTTTCTCTTAACCAAGATCTCATCTTCTCCTTTCACAAGGAGCAACCCATTTCCCTGCTCAAACCACGGGGTTTCATGCACACATATCCACCGTGCCCCTTTCCTCCCCTCCCAGGGCACCAACATTGCAGCTGGGAAGGCCGTGGGCATCGTTATTGCCACAGGGATATACACCGAGATCGGGAAGATCCGAAACCAGATGGTGGAGACCGAGCCCGAGAAGACCCCCTTGCAGCAGAAGCTGGATGAGTTCAGCCAGCAGCTCTCCAAAGTGATCTTCCTGGTGTGCATCGCCGTCTGGGTCATCAACATCAGCCACTTCAGCGACCCCGTGCACGGCGGCTCCTGGTTCCGGGGGGCCATTTACTACTTCAAGATTTCGGTGGCCCTGGCCGTGGCCGCCATCCCCGAGGGGCTCCCGGCCGTCATCACCACCTGCCTGGCGCTGGGCACGCGCCGCATGGCCAAGAAAAACGCCATCGTCCGGAGCCTGCCCTCGGTGGAGACCCTGGGCTGCACCTCCGTCATCTGCTCCGACAAGACCGGCACCCTCACCACCAACCAGATGTCCGTGTGCCGGGTGAGAGCCGGGCGGGCTCGGCCTCTGCAGGGGCCAGGGGGATGCTCAAGAGCACCCCACCCTGGGGTGCTGGGCTCTGTGTCCTCACCAGAGTTGGGTCTTGTTAGGAGTGTGGGGGGGGAGACGGAGAGAAGGGTTACAGGAAGCCCCGAGGTTCCCCTGGACAGGGTCAGGAAGGATCAGGGCTGCTCTTGGTTTGGGGATAATCAGAAAACTCACTTTCATCAGCACACCATTGTGGAGGGGCTGTGTTGCAGTCTCATTTCAGGGGTTGCTTTCTAGGGAGTGTTTCTTCCTGCTGGGATGTGACATTGAGACAGAGCTCCTGGAGATGCTGGTGCAATCAGCCTCCTCTGCTCTCTTGCTCTTTTCCCACTTTAAACAGACCAGTGAGAAATCCTGAACCATGCAAAATTACAAAGCCTGGACCCATGAAAAGCATTTCTGGTGGAGGGAGCCCTGGGGTGGTTCAGTGAAGAGTTTGAAGGTTCCTGATCTAGCAGGAAGTTTTGCTCCCACATGCCTGGCCCTGTGGAGAGGTGACTTGTTAGGAGAGCCTGGGCCATCTGAGTGCTTCTCAGTTTCCCCATTAATCCATGAGTGTCAGGAAAGGTTTTCACATGGCTTTGGTGTGTTGTTTTTATAGGAGAATCTTGGAAAATGTGTTGCTATGGGGAAAAAAAGGAGCTGGCCAATGTCCCTCCTCTCTGACACGCAGATAGCGTGGTGGGAAGCTGTGACAGTGCTGCAAACTGGCCACAGGCTTTGGCCACTGGTTTGAGCTCAGCACAAACTGCAGATGACTGGAAATGTCTGGTATTTCTGCCCTGTGAATGATACAGAATGAGACAGGGCCTGAACAAAGCAGGGACCAAAGTGCCCGTGTCTCACCTGAGGAGGAGGTTCCCACCAGCCCTATTTTCAGAGCTGGTGGTGCAGGAAAGCAAGGACAGGGTGACCCCAGTGCTCCTGAGCTCTGCACACTGCAGGAGGAGAAGGAGGAGTGACCATGGCTTCCCAAACCACTTCCTACTGGAGGGTCTGCTCCTTGAACTTGGAAAGAACTGCCCCCATCCCCTGCGGTGTGGCAGTCAGGAGAGTCAGGGTGGTGATACTGAGGCAGGGAGAGGGACAGAGTGGGGCAGTGGCATACAGGGGGTTTGGCATCAGTTGTCATTTGCAGAATGAACTCAGCAACTTCGCAAAAAAAAAAAATCAATTAAAAAAATCAAAGTATCCTCCAGCCCATCTCCCCACAACCCCATTCCAATATCTGTTCATTGACCTGGCTGGATCCTGGCTCCCAGGGCACGACACTGGGAGCAGGGCCAGCCCCAGGAGGCACGGGCAGGGCTGTTAATGTTTAATGGGCAGGGATTCCCGTGCTGACGTGGGCAGGACGGGCCCCTTGAGCGGCAGGTGCGTCAATATTTGTGCTGGGCAGGCGCCGGCGTGTCCGGGACACCCTCCTGTGCCAAACAGCCAGCTCAGCCATGGGGGAGAACAGCCAGACAAGCCTGTCAATAACCTGGGAAAATGTATTAATTGAGTGTGATTTCATTAACTTGCCCATTAGTTGGGTGAGCACAGCTGCTGGGCTGAGGGGGGCCCGCTCAGGGTCTCACTGCTGGCATCGGGTCTGTCGAGCTGGGATGTGGCACTTGGAGGGCTTCAGGTCTGGTTTCAAACCCTCAGCTGGGTTTTTAAGGGCTGGGCCGTGTCCCTGGGTCCCTCCCAGTGCTGGGGTCTCGTGGCCAGGGTGCTGAGCTGGCGCAGCAGGACACACATCAACCCCAGGTGGTCAGCAGGGGTGAAGCTGTGCCCCCCAGTGCCCCCCAAAATGAGGTGCTTCGTGCTGGGGACCTTGTCCACCCAGCATGGCCGAGACTTTGGTGCTTTTGCTCTGACCTCTAGTCCACCCAAGATTACGGTAACAAAGCCACAAACCCACTTAGTAAATCAGAATAAGCCTGTGGTTCGTGTCACTGTATGGCCACTGGGGCTCTCTGAGATCATCATCTCCCCCAGCCCAGGGCATGCAGGAACCAGGAACAGCCTTCTCCCAACCATTAAATAACCATGGAGCTGGGAGCAACAGGAACCCGGCAGGAGAAGGGACACAGAAGCATCACAGCTCTCTCTGCTCTCACATGTTTAAATCACTCTCCTAAAACTTGCAGTGCCCTTTTCTGCATCCTGCCTTCACCTTCCAGGAAGGTGGCATTTGAAAGTCAGGACCCAAAGTGGAGATAGGGGCTCAGAGGCACAAAGATGCTGGCACTCCATGTGTGGGAGAAGGAGGTGGTCAGTGATATTTGGCTGTCCCTGAGATGGCTGCTGGTGTTTTGGGGAACAGGAGCAGAAAGGGGTTTATTTTCCACAAGGCTTGTGGCAAAGCCTGGATGTGCAGCCTCCCATCCCTGGTGCAGCTGCCCAGGGGCTGTGCAGGCACCACTTGCTTTGCAGTCTCCAGGGCACTGTGCCTTGGCTCAGCACTGTTGTCTGTCTAAACCTGTCACTGATTCTGGGAGACCTGGCTGGGGGTCCCCAGGGCCAGGTGCCAGTGGGTGCCTGTTGGCTGGGGCTGCTTCCAGTGCAGGAGGAAAACAATGCTGATCTGTTGGGTGGGTGATGGAGCAGTGACTGATGATTACAGCTCTTTCAACTCCAGACAGCAACCCTGCCTTATCTGCCTCTCCATGAGTTGTTCCTTTCAAGACACTACAGAAAATACAGAGCAGAGGAGAGGAATCCTTCACACCTGCCTTCCCCACGGGCCCGCAGCTGCTGCTGCTGTGTGCTGCTCCAGGGATGGTGCATCCACGAGTGCCCTTTGCTGCCCACAGATGCACACCAGCAGCACCCAGCTGTGGTACAGCACCGGGGCCAGGCAGGATCAGAGAGGAGGAGTGATGCTGGAACCCTTTGGGAGATGTTCACTCACTTTGGGAGATGCTCGCTCTTCATGAGCACGTAGTAACATTTTCCTTCCAGCCTCTCTGTTGCATTAAAACCCCAAATCACTGGCATGGCTTTAAAAGGTTCAGGGCAAGGGGAAGCCCTGGGTGCTGCTGGCTGCATTCCCCTGGCTGGGTGCTGGAGCTGCTGTTCACTATGCAGTACAAGAGGTTGGGCAGCCCCTCTGTGAGCCTGACTTGTCAGCAGCCCCCAGCTGAGCCACACCCACAGCTTTCCCACCTCCTTCTATTGCTTCTAATATTTTTTTAAATTATTTTTGTGATGGAAACTTTAGTTCTGCTCTTAACTTCTTAAGACACAGCTATTTCCTCTGGACTGTTTCCACTGCCCACAAACCTGCCCGTTTCTCAGCCTGGAAATCTGCTGAGACATCGACAGGCTGAGAGAGCTGGGGTTGTTCAGCCTGGAGAAGAGAAGGCTCTGGGGAGACCCTAGAGCCTCTTCCAGCCTAAAGGGGCTTCAGCAGAGCTGGAGAGGGACTTTGGACAAGTGCCTGGAGCAACAGGACAAGGGGGAATGGTCTGACACTGAAGGAGGAGAGATTTAGATTAGATATGAGGAAGAAATCCTTCCCTGTGAGGGTGGGGAGGCCCTGGCACAGGGTGCCCAGAGCAGCTGTGGCTGTCCCATCCCTGGCAGTGTCCAAGATTGGTCAGGGCTTGGAGCAGCCTGGGATAGTGGAAGGTGTCCCTGCCCATGGCAGGGGGTGGAACAAGATGGGCTTTAAGGTCCCTTCCAACCCAAACCATTCTGGGATTCTCTGATCAGACCAAAGCCCTGCAAACCCCTCTGCAGTGCCCCAGCAGCCCCCATGCTCGGCCAGTCACGCACACTGGGAGCAGCAGGAAATTTGATATAACCTCTGGTTGCTGTGGGTTATGTAGCACCTTTTTTTTTTTTAAAAGGCATGGAAAAATAAAGGGCTTGGAATGTTTTTTTTTATTTCCCTTTTCCCTTTTTTAATAAGAAGGACGCTATTGTGAAAGTAATAATTGTTTTGTAGCCATGAGCATTTGAAAACAAACAGACCCATATCAGGCACAACCATCAGTGGCTGGGGTGGGTGCTTTCAGCTTTTTTAATAAACGAGTCAGGTTGGTGTTTCAGGAGTCT
Organism: Rhipidura dahli; assembly: GCA_013399225.1. NCBI lineage: Eukaryota > Metazoa > Chordata > Aves > Passeriformes > Rhipiduridae > Rhipidura > Rhipidura dahli. Next base: position 498,485 of record VXAC01007785.1, read on the forward strand.
GTTTTCTGCAGAGGCCAGGAGAATTTGGCTCTCTGGAAGGCTGATGGCATTGGATGTCTCAAAAAGAGATGAAGGGTGCTTAGCCTGTGATGTTGTCTCAGACTGGGTGCCTCACCTTAGGTTCTGGGTCTGTCATCTCTGGGGGTGTTGTCACCCAAGGAGCTAGGATGTGTTTGGTTTCTTTACTGAGTTTACACCCACTGCCAGAGGAGCCCAGTGCCTCCAGAGGACCTGGGAGATCTCTTCTGCAGCCCTTTGGCTCATTGCTTTCTTCAAAACCTGTCAGGGATGCTGATGAGCCTCCAGGATGGGCCCTGGAAAGGAGCTGAGGGCATTAGCCCAATAAATGGGATATCTGCAACTAGCTGGGAAGCTGGGAAGCCACAGTGAGATTGTTCTGGGCTCGGAATTGCTCACACAGGAGCTGTTTGCTTGGAACCTGCACCTTTGATTTGCCTAAACCTGTGAACCAGGGAGGTGAGAAAACCCACCAAGGTGTCCTGGTGTTAAAGGTGCTCCCCTGAAGGTGCCCTTTACTGCTTGGCTTGGCCCTAAGCTCACACCTCGGGGTGGGGGAGGCTCCCAGCTGCCAGCGTGGCTGCACTGATGAGGTGTCCTTGTATTATTAACAGTAATTAATAACAACAGCAAATTAACCTCCATTTGTTGCCAGAGGAAACGTGGAAGGCAGAGAAGTGGGTGGTACCCGGAGCTGTTGCATCTCTGGTGCTGAGTGATGCCTCCTGATTTCTCCAGCATCTGTTGCTTCCCTCTCCTGGGGAACAACTCAAACAACCAGAGGAAAATAAATAGAGAAAAAAAAAATCAGTTATTTTGAGGCAGGTTGGAAAGGTTCAGTTTTCCCTGCACCTGCTTTCTGGAGGCACTCAGCGAGTTCATGGAGCTGAGGAGAGCAGCACTTCCCTGCAGCCAAATTTCATCCTTGCTTCTTCCTGAAGCCAGGGAAATGCATTTAGCAAACAAATCTTATTTATTTATTTATTTACTTATTTATTATGTTGCTTTTTGGCTTCAGTGTGGGTCATAAATAACAAGTAAGCAGAAATGAGCATCTCTGAACTGTCTCCTTGGCTGGGGTCAGGCCCTGCTCTTATTCCCAGGGGATGCTGCCCTCAAAGGTGGGCTGTGCTGGGAGGGGACAAGGAGGGACTGGGAGAGTTTAAGAAGAGGGGAATCTTTATTTTATTTTAGAGTTTGAAGGATTTGTCTCATTATAGCACCAAAAGAGAAACTGGAAGGATTTTGAAAGGCAAAAATCACTAAAAATAAGAGTGTGGGGGACTTTTATGGCCCACTGGGGCTTTATTAATGAGCTGAGCTGTGATCCCAGTAAGGCACAAGGCTGATGCCTGAGAGCTGGCTGGGAAAGGGGTGGCAGAGGCTTTCCAGGGCAACCAGAGCAGGAGTGGAAACCTTGCCCCAGCTTCTTCTCTGCTCCAAGAAAAACACAGGCACCTTCTTAGGAACCAGGCTCAGTGTCTCTCCTCTCCTAGGAAAAGAAAGAGCTGCAGGAGGTGGACATAAATAAGGCAGGGGAGAGCTGGAAGGGTTTGGGGACGGCCAGGAGTGGTGGCTGAGCAGGGAGGGGGCTGAGCCTGGTGCCAGTGGGGCTATCAGGGGGACAGTACCAGCTGCTGTGTTTCCAGGCTGGGCACGAGGGTTGTACCAAAAGTTTGCTGCCTAATGCTCTGTTTGCACCTCTCCCCTGGCAGATGTTCATCATGGAGAAGGTGGAAGGCACCCAGTGCAGCCTGCACGAGTTCAGCATCACCGGCTCCACCTACGCCCCTGAGGGACAGATGTGAGTGAGGGTCCCCCCCTCCCCTTCACAGGGACACAGGGTGGGCCTGGGCAGGCAGCACAGCTGGGGGAAGGTGGGAGGGTCGGGTTCATGGCCACAGCTGTGGGTCCCCATGAGCTGGGGAGAAAGGAGGGTTTTCTGTGGTGGTTTGCAGCCCTGTCCATGGGGACACCCTCTGGGCACTGTCTTTTGGCCACGCTGGGCTTGCAGATATTGGGTGATTGTGCTCTGCTGGTTGTGGGGACCAGGGCAGTTGTTTCACTGTCCCTCCCACCCAGCTCCTGCCCCACTTGATGTGGGTGGTGCTCACTCTGGCTCTGCCTTCCCACTGCTCAGCAAAGGGGCTCCCACACGCTTGGCTCTCCCTTCTTTAGCAATCCCAGTAAAACAAGCCCACCTGTGAACCAGAGGAGATGGCAAACGTGGGAATGGTGATGAGCCAGGCTTTTTGCAGTAGATGATGACTCTCCACTTTTCTGGAGGCTGCAGTTTGGGTATTGACTGGTGACTGTTGCACCTGCCCCGAGCAGAATGCAGGGTCAGCAGCTTGTCCAGGAGCCAGCAGGGATGGTCAAGAGGACTTGCAAACGGCTGAAACCCCACCAGGAAAGTGCTCCCTGGGCCCTGTGTCCATGGCAGGGATGGCTCCCATGGCTGGCGTGCCCAGGGCACGATGCTGCTGATGGCAGGGTGTGTCTCAGGGCAGCCAAGGGCAAGGAGTAGAAGCTGGGGGATTTTCCCTGAAGCCTTATCACACACACGGGGTTCTCTGCTGTTGTATTTGTTTATTCGTGTTCCTTTGGAAGGAGGTGGTGGCCCCCAGTGTGGCAAAGTCTGGGAAGAAGGCAGATGAGAAGCTCAGCTGGTGGTGGGAGCACTCTCTGCTCCCCTTTGCTTTGTTCTGTGATCCCAGACACATTCGTCACCATGGTCCCTTCTGCTCATCCGTGGAGCAGCTGTAATTCATCCCAGCCTCAGACTTAATTTCATGAATATTTATAGAGCCAATTTGATCTTTGGCTGGGAATCTCCATTAAAAACTGAGCCAAGGTCATAAGCTGGTGTCAATCAGTGCATTTCAATTAAAACTGAGGAGGACTGGGGGGCTGAATTTGTGTTTGCCAACCTCTGAAGCTCAGTGTCCCCTTTCCTCTGGGAACTGCATTCAGGGCCACTGTGTTGGTCTGCAACACTTTGTGTTGCTCTTGAGTTTTGCTTTAGCCCCGTGCCTGTAATGTGTATCAAGAGGTATGTGTGGGCTCACTGAGGTGTCACAGAGAGAACCCCCCCTTCCCCCAGGGCTGGTGGCACTGAAATGCTTCTTTGCTTTAGCAAGGGGATATTTCATGCTGGACCTTGGGTTTGCTCACACAGCACCCAGCCAGCAGCACCTTTGCTGGTGTTTTTCCCAGCACATGGGTCTCACCTGGCTCCGTGCAGGGACTGCTGACGATGGGGCCGTATCCTCCCATCCCTTCCCAGCAATATCCCAGGGGCCACAAGCTGCAAAGCCATGCCTGCTATTTCCACCTTCCCAAATGCTGAAACCCATCCAGAGTGTCTGCAGCTCCCTCCTGCACCCTCTGTCCCTTCCCATGAGCCCAGGGCTGGGCAGCATCTCTGGGCAGGGGTGGTGGATTTCCCTTCCCACTCGCAGCACGGTGCGGCTTCATCTCCCTCAGCAAACAGATTTTTCAGATTTTCTTGGCTGCTCCCTATTTTCCGCTCCCGAGCTGTAACAAGGGCTCCAAAATGTTCTTTCCATTGGGAACCAACAGTGGAATAAGCTGATCCTAGTAAATGCCTGACAAATTATTTTTCCAGCGAGCAGATGACCGGCTGGGTTTACACAGCTCTAACCTGCAGTTACCTCTGCTGGAACCAGGATAATTTTTTATTTCCCTTCAAAACCACTGCTGCCATTCCTACCACCAGGAGAGGAGAAGCATCTGCCTTGCCTGGAGTGTTCAGGGCTGCTCCTTTCCAGGACGTTTGTGCTCCTTTCCGTAGCAAAGAGCTGCTATTTAGGAAGCAAAGATCACAGTTCACCGTTTGCTTGGAGCAGTCACAGCAGTGCAGCTGTGAATGTTCTCTGCTGCTCCCAAATGCTCCCTTGGGCTCCCCACGGAGTGTGAAGCAGCATCACAGGGAGGAGAAGGGACTTGCTGTTGGTTCCACAGCTCCCCTGGATTCCCAGCAAATGGAAACCCCTGAGGAGGTGGATGTTAACATGAATTTTTTTGCCCCTTTTCTGGTCCATCACCAGCCCGTGAGCAGCCCCTGCTTGCTCCTTTGAGCTCCTCTGCAGCCCCCTTTATTCTGGGCCACTCCCAGAATTTATTTTTCTCCTGTGGTATTTTATTTTCAATTTTGTCCTGCCCCATTTCATAAAGTACAAAATGTGAACCCAAGGATTTATTGCCAGCACTGGGGCTTTAGCTGGGCTCTTTCTCCCCCTCTTAAATGAGTGATACCTAGGCTATATCTCCCCCTAGACAGGATCTTTAGGATGAGCTAAGTGCATTTGAAGGTGTGAGCTGGTGTAAGGCTGTTGGGGTTGTTTTCTGCCTGCAGCCTGAAGGACGAGCAGCCGGTGCAGTGCGGGCAGTACGATGGGCTGGTGGAGCTGGCCACCATCTGTGCCCTCTGCAACGACTCCTCGCTGGACTACAACGAGGTAAGGGGGCACCAGGGCTGGGGCAGGGCGGGAGGAGGCTCCTGCTGTGCTTTGAAGCAAAGCCAGTAGAGTTTGTGCCTTGGGATCCCCTTCCCTGGCTTGAGCTCCTCCCAGGGGGATGCTCTGGTGTGGTAGGTGACAGCATCCTCGGTGGCAGCAGCATGCAGAGGATGTGCTCTGAAGCTTAAGCTCTTTTTTCCTGCCCTCTAGTCCAAAAAGGTCTACGAGAAGGTGGGGGAAGCCACTGAAACAGCCCTGACGTGCCTGGTGGAGAAGATGAACGTCTTCAACACGGACCTCAGCAAACTCTCCAAGGTGGAGAGAGCCAATGCCTGCAATTCGGTGAGTGGGGAGGAGCCCCTGTGAGCTGCAGCAGTGGGGGACAGGAGGGGGAGCAGGGATTCAGGATGTCTGATAGCTGGGCAATAAACACTTGAAATGGTCTAAGGGACTGATCCAGCAAAAGGATCCAATTTCTGGGCTCTCAGGGTGAGCTGGTTTTGGAACAGAAGGTGCAATGGCCCTGGGGGGCTGATGCCAGGGCCTTGAGGACCAACCTACAAGGAGCTTTGGGGCAGGTGATTCCTGAGGCTCCAGCTCAGTCCCATCCCTGCTCAGCCAGGAGAGACCATCTCAGTGATAGCCTGAACTCTGGCTGCACATGAGGAAGTCTGGAGTTATCTTTAGGTGCCCAGTTTGCCCTGAGCAGCTGCCCTCCAGCATGAACCAAACCCTGTTTCCCAGAGCCTTGCCTGCCCCAGTGACACTTGCTGCTTGGAAACATCTATTTCTGACATGAAAATATCTTGTGCTGGCTGTTCCCCTACTCCAGTGTCTCCCTGTCCTCCTGGGTGAAAATACACTTTATTTTGGTCTGGATTTCCTCTGCTTTAGATCTTATAATGTCTTTACTTGCTCAGAGGGCTCTCTGTTCCAGCATTTTTTCCCCAGATAGGTCTGTCCAGGTTGTAATAAATCTCCTGACTCCTTTCTGATATGGGAAGCTCAGAAGCTTTTAGCCCTATCCCATCCTTCCTGGCTCCTGTGGCTGCCTTTCTCCTCCCATGCCTGGGGCTCAGCAGGTCTGTCAGCCAAGGCAGAGAGCACCATTGTCCCTTGGCACGTCCAGGCTCAGCCCAGCGCTGTTCCTGCAGGTGATCAAGCAGCTGATGAGGAAGGAGTGCACCCTCGAGTTCTCCCGGGACCGCAAGTCCATGTCCGTGTACTGCACTCCCACCGGCCCTGGCAACAACTCCGCTGGCAGCAGGATGTTCGTCAAGGTAGGGGCAAAGCACCTGCAGGGTTCTCCTCCCCCTGCACACCCAGCAGGGTTTGGCCCTGCAGTTCCTCTCCCACTCTGTCTCCCTGTGGATCCAAGGTCCAGCAGGTGGGCTGGTGGGGTCAGGGAGGAGGTGAGTCTTTGCCATGTGGATTAAGGAAGAAAAGGGGGTGAGATGAGTTACAAGGGAGGAAAAGGTGCTGAGTGTGCTGGTGCTGGGGCAAGGGAGAGCTGCCCCTGTGCAGAATTGGGGCACTTGCCTTTATTAAAGGCTTGGACCCTCTGGATGCCACTAATGGCTAAAGGATGATGTCCAGTTTTCCACTGTAACCAGAAATAAAATAGTGTTTCATAGGGCATTTTCTTCCCAAGAGAAGAGATGTGGTGGAATTTCCCCCTGCTGACTTTGAGAAGATTTGTATATTGTTATTCCCACTGGGACATGATCTGGATAGGTGAACTCTGCCCTCCAGGTCAGGCTGGGACCCTGGAAGCCTCTGGATCTGTGGCCCTGGGTGAGCTTTTTAAGAGGTGCAGTAGAAGGATTACAAGTTTTATATTAAAGAGCAATGTCAGGGTCCTTTGCTAGATCAGAAGGGCTGGGCTCAGATGCTGGGACGCTAAAGGACATGTTTTCCTGAGTTGAGAAGGCATCACAAGCATCTGCTGAGTATCCCACACTTTTTTTCCGGACATATTTACAGCTCTCATCCCCTCCAGGCCGGAGCAGGGGTCTGTGGGGTGGGAGTCCCTGGGGCAGAGACGTGGCTTTGGCAGGAGTGAGCTGTCTCTCCAGCACCCCCTGCTCTTGGTGACCTGTGCGGGTCGGTGCTGCGGGCTGTGCTCGGTCGGAGGCTGCCATCTAGTGCCGTGAGCCGCAGGGCCGGGATGTGCCCGCTGGAGTTTTGGGGAGATTTCCTCTGCCTTTGCCCAAACTTGGCGCCTTCCCTCCCTCTGGCTCTTCCCGCGGCGCTGGCAAGAGATGCCCGTCCTCCTCCGGCTTCACTGCAGCCCCTGAGCCCTCCGCTCCTCCGCAGGGTGCCCCGGAAAGCGTCATCGAGCGCTGCACCCACGTCCGCCTGGGCACCGCCAAGGTCCCGCTGACGGCCCCGGTGCGGGACAAGATCCTGGGCAGGATCCGGGACTGGGGCATGGGCATCGACACCCTGCGCTGCCTGGCGCTGGCCACCCACGACTCGCCTGTCCGCAGGGAGACCATGCAGCTGCACGACTCCGCCGCCTTCGTCCACTACGAGGTACGGCACCGGAGCCGCAGCCAGGAGTTTTCTTCCTTATTCCCAAAGTTTCCCCACGTACTGCCAGCTGTCCCAGCAGTGTTTTCCCTCCGGTTTCTCTGTGGGCGGTGTAATGGCTCATCTCTGCAAACCTCAGGGTCTGAAGGATGACGGGTGCCATCTCACGGAGGGTGTGTTCCTGTGGAGTAACAGCTGAGAGGGCCCTGGAGACCACTGTGAGGGATGATGGGGAGGAGGGCAGCAAAGAGAAAAGGCGTGAGGAGGAGCAGAGGGGATGGGAGCATCCCGTTGGATTGGGGCTGTAGAGTGCATCCATGGGGCAATTGGTAGGAAACCTCCCGAAAATGTCCTCCCCAGGGAAATCCCTGGGCCCAGGGTGGTTTCACAGCAGGGGGGGTGAAGTGGGTGCATCCCAAGGGGATAACGTGGGTCTGAGGGATGCGTTCCTCCCACCCAGAACAACCTGACCTTTGTGGGCTGTGTGGGGATGCTGGACCCTCCCCGCAAGGAGGTCACCTCCTCCATCNGGCTTCGTGCAGACAGGGGACGGCGTCAATGACGCTCCTGCCCTGAAGAAGGCAGAGATTGGCATCGCCATGGGCTCGGGCACGGCTGTTGCCAAATCAGCTGCTGAGATGGTGCTCTCTGACGACAACTTCTCCACCATCGTGTCGGCTGTCGAGGAGGGAAGAGCCATCTACAGCAACATGAAGCAGTTCATCCGCTATCTCATCTCCTCCAACGTCGGGGAGGTGGTTTGGTGAGAGCCTCCCACAGAGGGNGCGACAACAAGGGCACGGCGGTGGCCATCTGCCGGCGGATCGGCATCTTCTCGGAGACCGAGGACGTGTCTGGCAAGGCGTACACGGGCCGGGAGTTCGATGAGCTNTCGGCTGTCGAGGAGGGAAGAGCCATCTACAGCAACATGAAGCAGTTCATCCGCTATCTCATCTCCTCCAACGTCGGGGAGGTGGTTTGGTGAGAGCCTCCCACAGAGGGCACCGTGCTGCAGGAGCAGCAGTGTGGGGACATCCCTTGGGANCCGAGGAGCAGCGCCAGGCGTGCCGCGAGGCCCGCTGCTTCGCCCGCGTGGAGCCGGCGCACAAGTCCCGCATCGTCAGGTCACCTGCAGACCTGTCCGTGTCCCCTGGCCCTGGCAGCATGTAGTGCCCAAACTGGTAATCCCAGGCACCACGTCTCATTCCCCAAGGGCAGGGAGACTTTTTTTTTTGTAGTTTTCTAATCCTGCCACCCCGCAGGACCTGTTCTGTTAAAGTGTTGCCTATTTAAGCCCGTGCGAGTGCCTGAGCTGGGTGCAGATATTTGTGCACAGGCTGCTGTCACCCAGTCACAGCTTTACCTGCCCATCCCTCCCAGTCCTCAGCAGCATCAGCACAACCTTGGCGTCACTTGGCCATCCTTCGCCCTTGCATTGCAGCGTGGGTGCTTGTGCTGGGAATGGGAACCTTTGTGGCCATAAGGGCATCGATAGTTGGGTTACAACTGCAAAGCAAATTTTAATAGCAACAGGAAAATATTTTAGCTGCAAAATTCAGTGCTGGGCTTCAGGTTCCCCATCAGGGACTGTGGGTTCATCTTCAGGAATTTGGGTGAATATCCAGTTTGGGGCTTTGGATCCAGGTGCTCTCTGCCCTTTGCATGACACAGAACTTTGCATGTCCAGAGCTTGTCTAATTTCACATCTCTTGTTTTTTTTCCCGTCAGTATCTTCCTGACAGCCATCCTGGGCTTGCCTGAGGCCCTCATCCCCGTGCAGCTGCTGTGGGTGAACCTGGTGACAGATGGGCTGCCAGCCACCGCCCTGGGCTTCAACCCCCCCGACCTGGACATCATGGACAAGCAGCCCCGCAACCCCAAGGAGCCCCTCATCAGTGGCTGGCTCTTCTTCCGCTACCTGGCCGTCGGGGGTGAGTGCTGCCAGTGCGGGTGGGCAGTCAGGATGTGCCTGGGGTGCCCTGGGGCAGGGGCCCTCTCTGGGTGCTGGGCTAAGGGTGTCTCTCTTGGCCACAGTGTACGTGGGTCTGGCCACGGTGGGCGCAGCGACCTGGTGGTTCCTGTACGACGCTGAGGGACCACAGGTCTCCTTCCATCAGCTGGTGAGTCAGGAGGGGAACAGGCTGCCAGCTGAAGCAGATGGGTGAGGCCGTGCTTTCAGCTGTTGGGGTCTTTCATCTACCTTTCCTCTGTGTTGGTTGTAGCATTCCCAAAGTCCTGGTGGAGAAGACAGTGATTTAAAACAAGCAAATTCTCTCCCTCAGGCTCATGTTTCCAGCCTTGCTTCTGCCAGCCACCAGCATGGTAGTAAAAGTTTGATTCAGAGAAGCTGAAAGTAGCTCCTGTGCCTCATCCCACATTGGAAGGGATCTGTTCTCACATTGCATTCCTGTAGCTGATGTGAAAACTGCAGGGTGGAGGGGAAGCAGGTGCTGTCACATCCCAGTTGCACGTGCAATGCAAGTTGGATTTCTGATGGAGACACGTGTGTGCTCCAACTCCTTCCAACTGCACCTGAGAGTCTCAAAGCCACTGTCCAGCCCCTAAGGCCCAACCCCAGCAGAAGCTGAGTCACCGTAGGCAATTCATTGGTTGCTCTGAACTGTGGGATATTTAACAGCAACTCAGCTCATCACGTGCCCCCAACCAGCCGACTCTTCCTCCTCTCTCCTGCCCTTCCTGCTGCTCTGCCGTGTATTTACCAGCGGTTTCCTGTGCCGACAGAGGAACTTCATGAGGTGCACTGAGGACAACCCCATCTTCGAAGGAATTGACTGTGAGATCTTCGAGTCGCGATACCCAACGACGATGGCTCTGTCTGTGCTGGTGACGATTGAAATGTGCAATGCTCTGAACAGGTGTGGTGGCCACAGGGCTGCCTTATCTGCTCTGTGCATGACTGATTTTGTGCAGGGTCTCTTTGAGTGTCTGTGGGTGGGCTGAGGGCTTTGCTTTGGCTCAGCAGAGCCCTTCAGAGCATCCTCACAGGGGACCACTGGGTTTTCCATAAAGAAACTCCTCCAAGGCTGAGAGCAGTGAAGGAAGGACTGGATCTGCATTCATTAGCAATTTGGTCATTAATGATCAGTCCTAATCCATGCATGGCTGGTTGTGTTGGGCATCCAGATGCAGTTCTCAGCAAAGCCTGAAGGTGAACAGCCTGGAAAAGCCAGGATATAGCATATGGCCTTGCACGTTGGAGGGGAATGAAATTCCCAGCGTGGGCAGATGCGGGGAGGTTTCTGGGGCTGACGTTGTCCCCTCCCTTTCACAGTGTCTCTGAGAACCAGTCGCTGCTGCGGATGCCACCGTGGCTCAACATCTGGCTGCTGGGGGCCATCATCATGTCCATGGCTCTGCACTTCCTCATCCTCTATGTCAAGCCCATGCCTGTGAGTGCCCTCTGTCACCTCTCTGTGCCTCCTGTGGACAAGGATGTCCCCGCAGCAATCTTTGGGTCTGGAAACCCTCAGGACCAAGTCCCATGACTCAACCCACTATGGAAAATAGGAGTCATTCTGCCCCATGAGCCAGAATTCAGAAGCTCTCCCTAAGGGCAATGCAAAGGGGTGTAGATATCTCCAGAAGGCGGTTCAGCCCCTTCTGGAGTTGTCTCCTTCCTTTGCAAGGCTGGGAATGCCTCAGTTGATGCCCAGAGATGCTTAAGATGAAGTGTGTCTTTACCCAGGAGGTTGCACTGTCCCTTGTCACCTGCTAAGCACCTGTGAGCACCTAAACACACAGTCCTACCTTGTGCCTCACTTTCCCCATTTTCAGGAGAGGTGAAGAACATAATTTTTTACTCATCTTGGCCAAGAGCCACCTTGGATCATGACAGACCTTGAAGAAATCCTCCTGTTTGGGCTGTCTGGATCCTCCCTCCTTATACCTGGGATGACCCTCTCTCAACCTTTGCCATACAGCAATGTGACCCTTAAAACAACAGAATATCCCACCTGCTTCCCTGTTGACATGTCCAACCCTTTCCACCCTGCAGCTCATCTTCCAGGTGACCCCCCTGAGCTGGCCGCAGTGGGTGGTTGTGATGAAGATCTCCCTGCCCGTGATCCTGCTGGACGAAGGACTCAAGTACCTTTCCCGCAACCACCTGGATGGTGAGTATGGTCTGCATCACCCTGGGTTAGGGTGGCTCTGTGGAACTTTGCTTGGGGCTCCTGGTGGCTTTGTGGACCCCTCGCTCACCTCCTCCACGTATGTGATGTCTGCACCTGCATGTTCACCCAAAAGGGGCTTTTTCTCCTACTCCCTTCCTTCCTGGTGCCATGCCTGGCAGAGCAGTTGGTACTTATATCTGCTTGAAATGCTCCCTTTGGAGCTGGAGCATTAGATAAATCTGCCACAGGTTATTAATTCAACTCCTCTTGAACCTCCAGGAACTGGATCCCTTTGCTTAAAAAGCAAAACAAATCAAACACTGATTTTTAACAGGAAACTTTTCTTTTTTCCTCTCGGATTTCCACCCCTGTCCATCCTTATTTTGTGTTGGCAACCTCTATGCTAAGATTAATTGAGAGCTGGACACCTTATAAACTGGTTCTAATGGGGTTGCCCTTGGCCAGCACCTCTCAGGATGCAGCCCTTGGCACAACCGGAGGAGAAGCAGCTCCTGTGACACTGGGGCAGCAGTTTCCGTGTGCTTCTGGGCTCCATGCTGTAAATGACAGCATGTCGTTGGGCAGCCCTCCAAAGAGATGATATCATCTCTTCTTTCATTTCTTGCAGAAGATGTTGCTGTGGGGGATATCTCGGCACTGAGTTAAGCCCACGGGTTTTCCCGGTGGTGGCTGTGAGCCCCAGGCTGCCGAGCAGTGCTGTGCCTTCCACAGGGGTGGCCCCCCTACAGAAAACAGGTTTTATTCATTTTTTGGGGTGTGCTCACCCTGACAGTGATAGCAGGGAGAAGAAGGGCAAGAAAGGCACTGTCCTTGCTCAGGGAAACTCTGGGGGCAGATGAGCAATCTGAGTGTGAGGACTGGATGTCCTTCCACACCATCAGCTTGCTCAAACCATTTTTTCACCCCTTAGGCAACCTGTGTCATAGCAAACCCCTCTTTTTCTCTTCACCCTGTAGTAATGACTCAGAAAATCTGTGCAAAGCCACTCTTGCCTTCCCGGGCTGAAGGCAGGTCTGGCCAGCCCTGTCAAGGAGGGCATTGTAACAGCTGTGTTTGGTTTCTCATGGAGCAGAGCCTTGCAGGTACCTGGAAATATGGGATGGGAAAGTATGGCAAGCAGGAAATGGGCACAAACAGGTCTCCCTCCCCATCAGTGTGTCCCAGTGTGCAGGTGGTGCTCATGTCAGCCTTCCTTCCTTTGTTGAGCTGATGCAGAAACTCAGCGATTGCTCAGAGGAACAGAGGTGCAGGGGCTCCTGTCTTTACAGACCAGATAGAAATTGTTTCCAGCCTATTTGTATTGAATTGTTGCATCTCTTACAATTATGAGCCTGTAGCAACAATTTTTTACAGCGTGGCACCGGGCTGGGGTGTAGGAGAGCTGGGTAATGTTGCATCCCATGCATGTTCTCGGTCTTCACTTCACCGTCTGTGATCTGGGGCTCAGTCTGTCTTTCTCCCACATTTTGTATTTCTCTATAAAATCTCAGCACTGTTGGAGGAAGGGCTTTTCTTTGTCTCTGCCTGCACAGCTCCAAGCACAGCGAGGTTTCTGGTAGGCACACAATCCTCTCACACAGCTCAGAGTGTTTTCTCCTCCCATGCCACACTCCCAATGTCTCAGGTCCTCTGAGCTTCCCTCATCCCCACGGTCACAATGCTGCTGGTGCTCACGGGTTGCTCTGTCTCATGGATCCAGGGTTTTTCCATGCAGCTCTTCAATCATGGCCGTGTGGCAAAATCACCACGCTTAAATCATCAGACTTGAAAGAAGTAATTGAAACTCTCCATCTTCCTGATCCCTCTGGGCTTTGAAAAGCAAAGGAAAAAAACCCTCCAAAAGCCACTTTTATATGTGGTCTTGTGATTTTTTTTTACCAGGCATTCTCAGGACAGTAAGACCCAAGTGGAGTGGGGAGCACCAGTTGAATACCTGCAAGACTCCAGAGCAAGGGTTGGCTTCCTTACACATCTCATCCCCGAATGCCTGTCCCCCTGCTTCCTGCAGAGTCCTGCTCGTCTGTGGTGGGGACCTGCTTGAAATGTGTCTGGGTGAACATGGCTTAGACACAGAACAGAGATACAGTAACAGAGCTGAGGGACTCTACCCAGACACCATCTCCTTTCCCACAGTGCTCTCTGTGTTTTGCTTCAAAATAAGGCCTAACAAGTCTGTGAAGTAGCTGTTTCCTGGCAGTTTTGGCCAGGGCCCAGGCTACCACTTGGTCTGTGCAAGACAGTGTTTGGGAATGGTCTACAGCGTGGGACCTTCCAAGGGATGGCCAAATGTGTTCAGCTGAGGAATGAAAATGTGTAGCTGCGAGTTCTGCTGATTCAGGTTTTGCATGGAAAAGTTTCTCCTTTGATGAGATTTAGAAGTTATGTTTCCATTACACTGGATTTTCCTTGTCCTTGAAGTGGCAGAAAGCTGAGACTCTTCAGCTCTCACTGTGGTCTGAGTGCTTTACATTCCTCTCCCATCACCCTGCTCACGTCCAGCCTTTCATCTCACATGCTTTGCATATCTGGCTGCCTTTCATTCCTCCCTGGCCCCTCTGAGGTTTCTGCTGTCTCAGTTTTGGGAGGTGATGTGAGTGTGAGAACAAGGGAACATGCACGGCTGAGGTTGGTTTTGTGTGAGCTGTAGATGTTCTGGTCAGGAACATGGAGATGTTCTCAGGGGTCTGTCAGGCCCACAAGGGCTCACCACCCTCAGGGAAGTCTTGCTGTAGTATCTTTAATATTTTCCATGCTCTATGCATTCAAGGGTTTGTTCTTTCTGAATCCTTCAGAACTTGGAAGGTTTCCAGGCACCTGTGCCAAGGCCTTGCAGAAGGCTCTTTTCTGAGTGGTTCTCAAGAAGTACCAAATCTAGGGAAGACACTGAGATAACCCCAGTGCTCATGTTCCTCTGTGCACCATCAGCCCACTGCTGAGGCCACCCTGCTCCCCTCCTGCACTGTGCCTGGACCTCCTCATGTTCATCATCTCAAAGCAAAGCCCCCTCAGGTTTTGGAGTTGCTGCTGTGACTGTTCTCAGCACGTTCAGGAGCAGGCCCTGCCTGGGTGCTGAGCATCACCATTTTTCACCTGTGCTGTGGTAAAAGCAGGGGCAAATCACAAAGCAGGTGTTTTCTGCAACACAACTACACACCTGCCCTGAGAGCAGCAGGGCCACTGAAAATCGGGAGTTTGCATGCACAGGGATTGACTTGGTGTGTTTTGTGGCAGATCAGCATTTGTACAGCTGTTTGTCCTTGTGCCCAGTGAGGACAGCAGCCCCTGGAGTCGTTTTGCAGGAGGTGCAGGATGGTGGCCACCCCACCTTCTTGCTGTCCCCACCGGGTCCCTGATCCCTCTCCCATGGGCAGCACAGTGCCCTGCAGTCTCCTGCCACTGCAGCTGATGTGTGGGCTGTTGCTCCCTTGGGTGAATGTCTCCACCACTGAGGGAGCTTTGGCCACTTCTCTGAAAAGCTGGCATCAGCTTTTATGCTTCAGCATCCTCCCAGAGGAGAGTGGCTGGCAGAGGTGGCAGTGCAGTGACAAGAGCATCACGCTCCCTGCCAGGGGCAGAGGGAGCTCTGCATCTGAGACAGCCCAAAACTTGCAGGGACCAAAATCTCCATGTCCCATCCCAAAAAACCCTCAAGCATATAGCAAAAAGGAGCTGTTCACCCTCATTTTGCCCCGTGCACCTGCACCTGGGTATGAGGGAACCCCCCTGCAACTCCCCAGGAGCACAGGAGCTGCTGCAGCTGCCTGTGCTCCCTGCGGAGAAGGCAGGCATCCCTCTCCCTGGCACGGCAGAGCCGGGAGCGAGCGGGCCTGCCCTTGTAGGGTAATCTGTGCGTGGAGCTACCTTGGCTGGGTGCTGGCAGAGGAATGTGCCCCCATGGGCCAAGTATTCCCTTGAGCTGTGGGATGCTCTGCAGGAGAGCAGTGCTGCACCTTCCGGTGCTGGAATCTCCAGGCGGGATTTTACAGCTTGGCTGCCTGGCTTTTTGTTTTTATTTCCCCCTCTCTCCTGTTTTTTCAAACGTGTCCATGTGTCATACTTCAGAAATGGAGGGGCAGAGGGAAGCTGCTAGTGTTGCTGCCCCGGTGTTGCAAAGGGATGGGGGGACAATTCCCCTTTTGGTTTTCTCCTGGGTTTTTGGTTTTCTTTTCAGCTGAAGCTCGGGGTGCCCTGGCGTGATGGGGGAGATGCGCAGTTTTCAGAGCTACAAGGGCTGCAGCATTTTCCTTGGTGAAGGAAGTGATGTGGGCTGGCAGTGGGAGCCTGCATCCCTCCAGCAGCACCTTTTACAGGGACCTGTTGAGGAAAGTCAAAAGCAGTAAGGAAAAATCTCCCCAGAAGCCTCAGCTGTCCTGGGGGGAGCAGACCTTGGAGGAGCTGAGCTCACACTGTTCAGTTGCTGGTTTGCAAGTGCTAAAGGGCTGTGACAGCCCTGGTGTGAGGCAGCATCCAGAGGGACTGTGACCCCTGCAAACAGATCCTGCATCTCCCCTGCTCCTGTCACCAGTGTGAGGGGAGGACAGATGGACACTGGCATGCAGGGACCTGGAGCTGGACCTTGGCTGGTTGCAGGGCTCGTGGAAGCACCTGACTCACTCCATGCCAGGATTTTGTTACTTAGAAGCCTGAGAACAACATTTTGAAGAGCATCCACTATGGTTAAACACTGCACCTGTGTCCCCTTCCTGTCCCTGCCTGTCACATGCCATGGCATCCTCCTCCCTGTTTGCACAACCATGGGGTGATGTGTTTAGGGGAAGTGCCACGGCTGGCAGATCACCACTGGTGTGTCACCTGGTGGGGACTGTTCAGCTGCTGGAGGAGAGGGAAGAGATGCTGCTGCAGTGGGGGGGAGATGAATTTTGATTATTGCACTGAGATTTAATACAGTGCAGTTGCCAGCATCCCTGCTTTACACCAAGGGCAAAGGGTCATCCAGAGGGGTGCTGCCATCACAGCAAACCATTTTATCCCAGGACACAAGGGCTGGGCTCTGCAGCCAGCACTGGAAAAAAAATTTGGCAGAAGTTGCAAAAAAGCCTTTTCCCTCTCTCTTGGCTGTTATTTATTAATTCCCCTGAAAGCTTGTCAGCACCAGGGTTGGCAGCAGTCACGGAGCCCCACTGGTAACCCTGGGCAGGACCCCTATTTATCAAGAGCACAGGAACAGCAGTCCCCAGTGAGATGTGTTTGGTGATGTGTGCAGTGATGAAAGATGGAGAAATATAGTCAAAAGATTCTCGATAAGGGATTTTTCTAACTCTCCTTAGCAAGTGCTGCTTCTGGGTGGGTTTTTTAAGGAAAAAAAATCTATTCTGGGCAGCTGCTGCCTCAGGGGTCAAGGACCCTCCTGTCAACTGCTTGAAAATTGGGGATCTAGTTGCTGTAAGTCAAGTTCTGGCAGAGATTTTGAAGCTGCTCACATGGAGTTCAAGCTGGATACCATCGCTTTCCTACAGGCCCTGTGTTGCCTGTTACCTTCCACGTCCAACCCCATCCATCCAGAGGGAGGGAGAAGGGAGGAAGGCAGCCCTGGGACAGTGGCTGTGATGAGTAGGTTGGTCCTTGCTCATTGTTTTGGAGGTATTTACGGGTGTGAGTACATGTGCAGTGTGTGTAAGTGGTGTCAGCCCATGCAGCAGTGCCCGTGTCTCTGGCTGCACCAGGGCCGGGGCTCTGGGGTGGGTGGGAGGATGCAGTGAGCTTTCTCCTCTCTGAACCACTGCTTTTCCCTGGGTGTTGCCTCATTAGTAAGGAGGGATCCTGCCTACTCACCTTTGCACAGGACTCCACCTCATCCCTTTTCCTAACTCTTACAGAGGCCTTCCTGACCCAGGGATCAGCATCCTCCTCCTCCTCCTCACACAGCCTGAGCTGCCACAGCTGCAGTCAGGCCAGCTCTGTGCAGACAGGATTCCAGGTTCCTTCTGGGATCAACCCAGGAGCAACCACTCTTGGTAACAAAAACGTGGATGCGGTTTGCTTTCGAACCCTTACCAATACTGTCCCTTCTCTTTTTTGCCTTTCGTTTCAGGAGAAGAGGACAAGAAATGAATGACACGAGGGCGACACTGCAAACTAGAGGATCCCTAACTTGTAACTCGGACTGAAGTCTTGCATGCGTGACCATCACTAAAGCCAGCAGGACATGCATGTGTCCGACTACCAGACAAATGCGGGTGAATCGTCGAAAAGAAAAATACTGATTTTGTTTTGTTCTGTAGCTTTCTTTTTCCTGTACATACGAGTGCAATTACTGGACAGCTGGCGTAGGGTTTGGGGATGGAGCTGTGTGGATCTGAATCGTTGTAACGTGGTTCCTTGGGATTTGTTGTTGCCAAATTTTTGACCCTCTTTCCAATTTTCACCCTGACTGGGTGATCTCAGGCAAGGTGGCCTTCATGAGAGATTAAGGCAGGAAGTTGGGATTTGAGGCCACATCCCCCAGTGGGATGGGATGCACAAGGCAGCTTCAGGGGCCAGGAAGGGCTTGGCAGCAAGTGAGGGTGGGGAGAGAGGAGTGTTGGGGCCACGTGTTGGGGTTGCTGAGCCTTGATGGTGTCCATGGTGTTGGTAGGTGCATTGCTGCTGCTGTGCTCTGCTCCAGTGGCTGTGGCAGCTGGGAATAGCTTCAAAGTGTGTCCGGCATTGGCATGGACCTCATGGACGTGTGTTTATGCGTTGAGGTCGGGTGCCTGTGGTGGAAGGTGACGTTCTTCCTATTTATCACGCTGTCCTGTTTGATCCCTGCATTGTGGAAAGCCCAGCACCTTCTCAGGCTCATCCAGCACCAAAGCACGAGGAAGTCTTGTCTGCTCTTCTCCATCTGGCATCCTGCTAGATCCCATCTGCACTATATAAGCTGCAGTCCGTCTCCTTGTAGAGGCAGCCGTGTAAAGAAAAGCAAGGGGATGCCCACCTTGCATTCCTCATGTCCACCACTCCTTCCTGGTCACACTCTCTTTCCTCAGTGATTTTTTAACTATTTCCCTAGCAGGAGTAGAGCTTAAGTGTTTAGGAGCACGTCCATGACTTCATGTCCTCTGCTTTGGAGAACATCGCTGACTTGCACAGGGCATCCTTGTCACGGGGTGAGGGTGGGAATGAATGTATGCTTGTACATAACGTGGTGTTTCCCCGTGAGTGGTGGTTGTTGTGGCATCCCTTTCTGTAAGGCACCAACTTTATCCTGCCCTTTGGGGATTTTTCCACGGCAGGAGTGAGACAGGCTGCAGTGAGAGTTTGTAGATGAGGAGTGGATTTTGGGATCCATTAAATTTATCCTTCTCCATTGAGCTGCGTCAGCCAAGAAGCTGATAGTGGGTGGTTTCTTCTCCAGCTCTCCAAATCTTCCCTCCTGTTTTCCTCACGGTCCCCTATGATCCATCCTGATGATATTTAGTTAGCCAGAACCTGTATCTTTCCTTTCACTTACATTCCAGCAACAGCACTAGAGCCAGGGTCTGGGATAGCATTTGCTCCTTTGCTGTTGGGGTTTTTATTCTACTTTTTGCCTCTTAAAAGCTTCCAGTGTTTTTCTGTATCACCTGGGCAGGAGTGTCTCTCCTTCTGTACAGTAGGTGCCAAATATCATCCCTCCTTTCTTTTCTCCATCACCAGCATTAAAGATGAGCAGAGCCCCCAGACCAATGGGAATGTACAGAATTGTTATACTACTGAGCTGATTTATTGTACAGAAAACCTTGCATGAAATGTTGTTACTGTATTTAATATATAATGTATTCAAGGAATTTTAATATTGAGCTCTTTAAAAAGATCTTTATAGATACTCTGTGGTTAGAAGATTGTTGCTGATTTTTTAAAATCTTATTATACTTTGTCTTGAAGAAGTTTTATTTTTCAAATGTGTTCTGTCTAAATGATTTAATCAGTTGATCCCACGAGATAACCAGTTCCTCTTCAAAGATTTTCACCATGGATGAGACCCACCCTGGTGTAGAGGACCAGGACATGACCCAGGTACTGCATAAGCTTTCAAATTAAAGCCTCAGTAAGACTAATGCTGTAGACATGTGATTTGCCCTTCCCCAAAAGGGTGGATTTCACCTTATTTTACTACAGGTCATAGAATTAAAGAATTGTTTAAGTTGGGAAAGACATCCAAGATGATTGAGTCCATCTCCATTGCTCTGTGCAGGAAAATAACCAGTGAGAATTTAGTCCAGTTCCAGCTCAGTGTTATCAGAACAAGCAGCTTCTCTGAGGCTAAGAACCAGTTTGGGAGAGGTTGGGCTGGATTCAGAGGTTAGACTGGATTCAGAGCATCCCAGCCATGTTCAGAGGGTCCAGCAGGGCTTTCAGCTGCCCAATGGCATCTCCCCAGGGTGTGGTGGCCTTGGTGCCTTGTGCCTACAGGAACCTGCTTGGTCCATCCACCACCTGAGTTACACTGTTTTCCCTGGACTAAATGTCTGGTGGAGGATTATTAATTTACCCAAATATGTGTGGTGTGGAGAAGTTTCCTGTGTAAAAGCCCAGGCAGTGTCAGTCATGTTCATGCAGTCACTGGGTCACAGTTGTGAGTTACCAAACCCTGAGCCATCGTGGGCAGGAAACCAGAGCTGTGTCCCAGCTTGTTGTTCCCAGCAGCAGCAAATTGCATTTTATTTCTATTGTGAGCCTTCAGATCTATCTAGAAAATAGCCCAGGTAATCTGCACTGGAGCTGCCTGGAGCAGGCATCCCCCTTGCTAGGAGGGACCATTTCCTCTTCTGAATAGTTGACCACATCTCTTTGTCTTTCCCCCCATCCTGTACTTACTTGGAGTACAGGTTTCACTCCATAATTCTTGATTACAGGGGCTTATACTTCAAACATCTTAATGAAATAGAAAAATATCCACAGATGTAATTATTTTTTCCTTTATTCTTCAGTGAAGGGTCAGGATAAATCACAGAGTAGTTATTTATTGCATGTGTGCCAGCAGCAGCATGCTGGGAGCTTTTACAGGCTGGAACATGTTCTTATGTAAACTTGGAGATCCCAGAGCCAAGACCATCACTTTGGGATAGGCTCTTGTGTCTTACCAAGGCATCTGACTGTGCAATACAAGGGAGAGGGACACTGGGTGGCTGTTTTGCCCAAAAGCTTTTTTAAAAAAGCAGCTTAGGGGAAAACCTCTGGGATCCTTGCTTTTCTTGGCAACAGAGGTTAGGAACTATTTCCTTTTTAGTTTTATTTTGATGGTGCTGCTTGGCATATTCTAAGTCTATAAATAAAACTCAGGTCTTTCCAGCAAGACCTTTAGCATTGGTGGGCTGCTGTGACAGATCCTCCACAAGATGCAGGGCGTAGGACGTGCTGGGATGGCAGCATGGGATTATCCATGAGCACTTTATACTCCTTCCTCAGGGGCCAAGCACCGTGCTGGGGTACAGCCAAGGTGGGAGGGGAAGGTCCTGTGTCCCTGGGGCGAGCACCAGGGGGATCAGCTTGGGGCAGCAGCTGTGGCAAATCTTCTGTACTGTTTTGGATGCTGTGTCATTGTGAGCAGTTGCTGGCTGAGCTCTTCCCCCTGCAGTGTGTGATCCCATGGGGAGGCACACTGGAAAAGCAAAGAGCAGAGTGCTGCATCCTGCATTTTATTTGTGTCGTGTGGCCCAGGCCTGGATGAGATTTGTGTTTGTGTGTTTGGGGCTTTGGCACTGTGACCATTCCGTGTGTTGTGTGCTTCTGGTGGTGCTCTGCTCAGCCAAGGCTGGATGCCACCACCAGGCACTGGAGAGGGCAGTAGGAGGGACAGGCTCTATGGAGGGGCTGGGGGGCTTTGTTCCTGTAAGAGCATCAGATTTGGGATTGAATTGGAGTTTCTGCTCACGGTGTGCATGGCAGAAGGAGGAGCAATAGGAAAACTCAGCGTTAATTTTTGGTCCTTCTTTTGTACATCAGGTTGATAATACTGCTTCCCAGCCAGGGTCCTGCTCCACCAAAACTCATGAAATAATGATTTGAGCTGTGCAGGCACTCTGGCTGGGAGATGTTCATGAGGTTCAGTGACCTTGGCATTACGTCGCTCCTGAAACTCAAACACACCTGAGTCCCCACTACCAGCTCCTAAGACTTACTGTGATTTTTGGTCCATATCTGGCATGGCCACCACTTTGTATAAATGATGCCAGAGATTCAATCCCATCTGGGCTCTTTTTCCTCCCACTGTGGCATTTTCTGTCAGGGGAGACAGCCTGGGACTCAGGTTTTTGGTACTGACCAGGGAGAGGGCTTTACCCCATGCAGATCTTGTGTGGCACAGTTGGGGTTAGGATTTGCAGGGCTGCAGTGAGAAGGAGACACAGGGTAAATTGTGCTCCCTGGACATGTTCTTGTGGTGCCATTCAGCTTTTGGTGCGAGTGGGGCATTAAATGAGCCAAAATCTGTGTACGCCTGGAGTGATGGGCACTTGGGACCAAGAACTGCCAGCGGTGCCCTCAGTGGCTTTGGTCTGGAAATGTGCTGAATTTTTTTATATGAGATGCCTGAACAGCCAAATGTAGAAATCTCTGAGATTGTGCTTCATAGCAAAAGGTAAATTGTTATATCTTGGGGGGTGGGAGGGTGTTACCTGAGGGACAGAACCGAAAGAAATGAGGTTTCCTATTTTATTATATGAGAGATATTTTTCCACTAAATTACTGCTTCCTAAACCGTGTCCTTTGTCTGACTGTAAATAGCCAGGTGTGCCGGGAAGACGTGGGAAGGCTCCTTGTGGTCACATCCATACAATCCACTCTGTTCACACAATATTGGGCTGATTTGTTTTATACTTAGAAAATTACAGAAATAAAAGCAATTTTACTGGATGACTCTGGGGATTTTTTTTGTCTATTTTGTTGTTGGTTTACCTTTTTCATTTTTTCTTTCTTTTCTTGTCCCATTTGTGGCTGATTTGGGGGACATTTAGGAGCCCATGGAGCTATAGGGGAGTGCCTGAGGGCATTCTTCAGCCGTAAAAGGAGTTGTGCTCACCAGATCAGGATTTCTTGTGGGTTTTCAGAGGAGCCAAACTAGAAATGGAGCTGAGCTTGTGCCTGGCATGGGATGACAAAGGCAAAATGAGCAGAGTGGCATGATGTGACTATTGGGAATTTTTTAATTCACTCTTGGGGCACAAGAATACAAATAACAGTGCTAATTTTGACTGTATCCAGAATAGTCATCACCTTATCTCCCCCAGCTGGGAGGGGAAGTTTAAATAAGCCCTGTAGTAACCTCCACAAGAAGTAATTGTGAAATAAATAATAATTAAATAACTTGGCCTCCTCTGGGAGGATGGCATAGTGCTTGGGGCCGTGTGTTTCCATCTCTGCATCACCCGGAGCTCTGCCTATGGTGGTGTTTGAAGCAGACAGTCCTGATCCAGCTGCAGGTTGTTTTGGAGCAAATCTGTGTTCATGGCAACATCTACCCTTGGTGCTATTTTGCTGGGATGTAGCCCCATATATTCCTTCCCAATGCTGTGAGCAGGACAAAGGTGGTGCACGAGGTAAGCCAAAAGCTTTGTAACCCAGAGGGGGTTAAGAAGAGGGACATGGGATACCCTGGCAAGTGCTGGTTTTGGGAAAGGGCCGTTGCTTGGCCTTCTCTTTGCAGGAGCAGTCTAATGGCAGAGCAAGAGGAATACCTCTGCCATGGCTGGAGGTGACCCTCAAGCCAGTCCCCCATACCAGAAATGCTGTCTCAGGACACAGCAGTGAAGGCAAAACCACCCCAAATTCCCCACCTGATGTTGTATCAGTCCTTGGATTCCTGGGGACCATCACCTGGGGCTATGCTTGTCTTTGAAGGCATGATTCAGAACACAGGTGTTACCCAACCAAAAAAATCCCATTAGCCCCTGTGACTGGCTGGGATGGAACAGGTCCAGCTCCCACGCTGGATGTGCATCCACATTTCTGAAGACCACAATGGCCACAGGGCCACTGACACCTTTTGGCACCCTCAGCACCTCGGGTTCATGTTTGCTTTGGCATCAGCTAAACTGTTGCTGAAGTATTTCCAGGGAGATGTGTTGTCACAGCAACTGGGGATGGAAATGCCACTTCTGAGGGGTGAGTACCACCAAAAACATCTTGTGCCAGGGCGTTGCAGCACGGGACAAGTACAGAGCCGAGCCAGCCCTGCTGGGAAGGAGCGAAGAGAGGTCAAGGACAAGTTAAAATTGGAAAGAAAACTGAACATGCTGTTTTGTAGGGCCTTGCTTGCTCTCATCTGCCAAATTTTTTCCACCCTCCCCTTCCCATTGCCAGTGGTGCAGTGTAAGCACCTCCTGCAACTGGTGAAGGCAAGGGGGCTGTGGCAGCCAAAATTCCTGGGAAAAGTCACCAGCCCTCAGGGGCTCTTCTTGGCAACCTCGACCACAGCAGGTCCCCTCTGTACCCACCACCATATTTTAAATCTTGTCTCAGTGTTACTCCTCCCCATCCATGGATCTGCAGCGTGCCGCTTTTTGTGCTGAAATTCAGAGCTCTGGGCTGGATGCTGCCAAGCATGAGTCTGGGTTGTATAATGAGCTTCATCTCTTATTTTTATATTTTCTTTCCCCTATGTCAATGTCTGGGATCCTGGAAATACCTGGTAGCTTTTATGCCCTCCACAACTGTGCTTCCCTGGGTGTGGGTGGGTTTGAATCCCATGCAGAGGTTTTCAGAACCCTCTTTGTGCTCCAGCAGTTCCTGTCCCAGCTCAAAGCAAGGATGCACTTGCATTTCCAAATGTCTCCCTTTAAAAATATCAGATTTTGCATTTTTCTCTCAGCCCCAAGCACAGGCTGAGTGTGTTTAATGGGCAGGGGGAAGGAGTTCCTTCTGCAGCCAGGGATGGACTCCTGTGCTAATGCTGCACAGCACTGCCAGGGATACCCTTGGAGGGTCACCAGCCCTCGATGCCCTTGGCGTCTGGCCCAGCTGGAGCTGCAGATGCTGGATGAGGCCAAGCCTGGCACTGGGGACCAGTTAATGCCAGCTGACCCAGGAGAGTGTTTGGGAAGTCTGGCCCTAGGTCTTTGCAATCTCAGACACAAACACAGGGGCTTTAGAGCCTTGTTTGCTGTTTTTGCTTCCATTTTCCCCTCCCATGGGCAGTGGAGCTAGATGGGCTCACTTTCCTTATCTCTACCTGGTTTTAGAGTCACAAAATCACAGAATAGTTTGGGTTGGAAGGGGCCTTGAAGATCATCTCATTCAAACCCCCTCCCATGGTCAGGGACATCTTCCACTAGACCAGATTGCTCAAGGTCTCGTCCAACCTGGCCTTGAACACTTCCGGTTCTACTCTCTGTGTCCCTGTGTTGTCCCACTTGGTCCTTTGTTTTCATGCTGCTCAGGTCAAGCCTAGTTCAGCGCTTTCTGTGCCCTGGGCAAACCCGTGCTCAGTGCCCAGGACCTGCTGCAGATGAACTCAAACTGCCACTGCTCCTCCAGCAGCATCCACACCTCTCCAGTCCAGGCAGAGCACCCCCAGTGCCTCCCGCCTGCTCTGCTTGGACGTGGCCAAGAGATACAAAAGTTATCCAGAGGAGATGACTGGGAGTGCATTGACAGCACCATTCCAGTCACTGTCTGTGGGAACCCAAGATTAAACCATCCCCAAGGTCCCAGCTATGTGTGGGTACTGGTGCAGCGGGTCATGGGACACCCCCAGGTTGCATCCTACACAGTAGGCAGATAAAAACCTCTTTCTCTTAATTGTATTTTTGTTTTTCATTTGGGTGTTACAGTAATGCATTTATTATCACAGCAAACAGACATCCCAGCCTGGCCTCAGGACAACCCAGTGCCTACACCACAGCTGGAAGCACCACAGCCCCATGATCTCAGCACCTCTGGCCAGTGACCACCCTGTCTGGGCAGGTCAATTAACAACTGAACGGCCCGAGCAGGGCACTGTCCCCTCGATGAGAACCTGGCAGGGACAGGGAGCCAGTTGGCAGCCACCTGGCACCACCATGGCACCGCTGCAGGGCCGCACAGGTGAGCAATACCTGGCAAACCTACTAAATTACGTGTGATAAAGTAATGTAAAGAGTGGCAGTCCCAGGGATGGCGTGGGTGGGGGAGAGCTGTGAGCCCACAAGTGTTTAGGCTGTGGGTTTTTTCAAACATTTGGGTGCTGTGGCCAAGTGGGTGCCCATGCTGGGTGCTGGTTTCAGCCCAGGAGAAGACTCAGGCTCTGTTGGTGCTGCAGGCTGGAGTCTTTTGCTCTCCACATCATTCCAGACAGGGTCTAGCCCCACTCACCAGCTACAACATGGCTCCAAGAGATTATAAAATGGCAGATGCATATTATTTCCCAGTGGAAAGTATTTTAGCTAAATCCATGCTATAACCATTTTATTGACTCCAAGTACCAGAGAGGAGGTTAGAAGTGACTCTTTTACAAGTCATTTTGCTGTTAAATTTAGCTGTCCTATTTTCATTATCCCCATGGCCTTGGCAAGGGTGAGCAGCCTTCCCTAAAAGGCCTCGTTTCATACAGTAAGTTATTTGCTTCTCTCCTGACAGATATCTAAGCTTATAAGGTTTGTCTGCTCCACTCAATAGCAGTATCAGCCTTCAATCTGGATGATTAACATTAGCATTTTGTATTTGCTTTTGGCTCCCTGTCTGACAGCTTTCCATGTTGCTGAGGACTGGGGCATTGGGATCGCATCACGTCACTTGCAACGTGGGATCATCTGATTTTGATTCCCAGGCTTCATGGGACACCCAAAAGATTCGGATAAATGGTTCAGTTGCTTTTCCCCCAGTTTTTCCTATTGCCCAGCAAAGAGAATTGATTTGTTCCGCTTATTTCACAGTTGTCATGTCTGTAATACATTGAGTCGAAAGGTTAATGTGACAGTAAGCAATCGGCAAGTGAACTTGAGAGGCAGTGATGCTAAAAGAAATATTCCTGAAAGGAAAGATTTATCCCAGCAGCATAAGCTTTCCCATATTTCCTCCTGCGGAGAGGGCCGTTATCCCAGGCTCGGTGGCTGCACAGAGCCAGTGTCTCCTTTGAGGCCAAAGGAGGCAGCAGATGAACTGGGGATCACGGAGCCTGTCCCTGCCTGGAGTGCTGAAGCAGCTGGGCGCTGGGATTTCCGGGGAAAACATCCTCTCTTTCCTCCAGAAACACAGCCCCAGCGCCCCGTCCTCAGCCCCAGTGCTCCCCAGCACAGAGCTCCCCCCTGAGGGGCTGTGCCCTGGAGCTGCCTGGTGGGATGCAGTGAGGGCACAGGGTCCTTCATCCACAGCCTCTGTGCTTTCCCCAGCAATGAGCCCACACCCTGCAAAGCTCCCATTGCGGATGTCGCCCCCAAATTTCAGTCTGGCACTTTCAAATCCAGTCCCTTTCTCAGTGATATTTGTTTAAAATGGTGCCGGCACCACCCTGCCGAGCATCCCTCGCCGTGACCCCGGCTCGCCCGGCCCCGCTCACGGCCGGGCCTTTCAGGAAATGCTGGAAATGCTTCGAAATGCGCCCAGCCCAGCCCAGTGCAAGTCCTGGGAACGAGCCAAGCCCCAGCTGTCTGGCCTCACCACGGGAGGGGGCCAAGCTGGGCGCCTTTCTGCTCCGTGGGTCAGCTCCGAATTGCTGAGCNAGAGTAGGACACGGGTTTGAGACACACAGCCTGACGTGGCTGCTGTGGCAGGAGACATGATACCCCAATCCTAACTCCTAAAATCTCCCCCGGGACCCCCACCATCTCTTCCATCCCAGTGTTGCCCCCAGGGATGCCTCGTGGTCCCTGCTCATCCCGAGCCCTGCCTGCAGCCTCCCTGTCCCCAGGGAAGGCCCCTGCCGGCGAGGGAGCATCCCTCACGGGCTGATGGCTTCGTCCTGGTGGCATGTGGGCTTGGCAGCGGGGTGGCCCTGCACCCTCCCACACCCTGTCCCACCCCCAGACCATGTAGGGCACCCGCTGTTCCCAGCCCAGAGCTTATAGGAAGAGGAAGCCTCATCCCTGCGCAGAGAGGAAACCCGACAGCCCAGATGTGCACAGAGCCACGCCGATAGCATTCTTATTTTCTTTTTTTTCCTCTGTAAACAGAGGAGCTGCCGGAGCGGCGGCGGGCACGGCCCGACCCACGGCGCGGTGAAGAGCCGGGAGGCTGCGGCACAGCCCTGGCGCAGCCATGGGGCAGAAGTGCATGGACAAGGTGTCCTCCTTCCTCTTCGAGTATGACACCCCTCGGATGGTGCTGGTGAGGAACAAGAAGGTGGGACTGACCTTCCGGCTGATCCAGCTCATCGTCCTGGCGTACATCATCGGGTAAGGCTCCCCAGCACCTGCCTTCCCTAAAATTAATGCTTTCCCACTGGGTAAAAAAGCGATGGAGAGAGAGGGGCTTCTACAAACCCCTATATTCCAGGGCAGGGGGTTAATTGCCGATGTCTTCGCATCCTTCTGGTTGTAGCTGCCCCCATGCAGCCCAGTGTCCGACCCTGGCTCTTTTTCATGGCTACTTAGTCTCCATCTCCTCCCCAGAAGCTACTGTATGTGCGGGCTGGAGGCTCATCCCTTCCCAGCCCTGCTCCACATACCGGGGCCGTGTCTTCTCACTGAAGGGAATCCAAATCCTGCTCCAGCTGCTGGACGGTGGCCTGAGAATCTGTTGTTATTTTTATTTTCATTTATATTAAATAAGAGGCATCTGGGGCCAGTGCAGTGATTTGTGAGACCCAAGTGGCTCAAGACAGGGCCATAAATCTCCCTGTTCACTGCTCTGACGCTGCGGCCGAGACGCAGCTTGGCTCCAAAATTCCTGGTCTGCTTTGCTTCTGGGAGGCAGCTCCAAAACCCAATGTGGTGCAAGGGCAACTGCTTAAAAAAGGCAGTGAGTGGAGCAGGCGGGATCAGAACCCAGTGAGGATGTGTGTCCTCGGGTGCCCCGGGGCTGCTGCTCCTGCCACAGTGACTTGGTCCCTGTCCCCTCAGTGTGGGATGATGCCATGGGATGCGATGATTGGTAAGCCTTTGCTGTGGCCCCATGGCTGCTGTGGGCTCAGCCCTACAGGAAGACCAGCACCCTTTCATGGGGAAGGGCCCCAGGATAGCAGGTTTGAAGGGAAAGGGGGTATCTGGCCATGAATTGGAAAATCTGGGAATTTTGGGGGTGCAGAGTGTCTCATGCAAAGGAAAGGCAGTGGCTCCCAGAGCTCAGTGCAAGCATGTCGCTGTGGGGAGCAGAGGTGCCCATCCCTCCTTTTAGCACAGACTCCTTGGAAAGGCTAAAAACACTCCCAGGGGATCGGTGTGGGACCCCCACGTTGGTCCCACTCTTCTCATCAGTGCTTTGGCTCCCAAGGGTAATCCTCATGGGAAACTGCCGCCGAGGTCTCAAGGATGCTTTGTTGCAAAGAGTTTTGCACTGTGCTACTGGGAACAGCTTTGTTTTTCCTAAGGATTGAGCCTGTGAAGTCCCAGGGCTCCAGTCCCAAATGTGGCCAGGGGCAGCCACTCCTGTGGATGGGGAACTGGCACAGATGGTTGTGCAGAGCAGCTAAGGAAACGTGGCTTGAGCAATCTGGCTGAGCTGAGACAGGCAACCAGGAGGGAGCAGAAGGAGAACCAGCTGAGGGGTAACAGTGGCAGAGGGGAGGAAGCTGGTATGAAACTGCTGTAATTCCCAAGTCTTTCCTGGTTTGTTGGGATTTGGCTCCTCTAGCAAGGGGCTGCCTATGACTGCAGCTGCCCATGGGCCCCCCAGCCCCTGGCATCCCCTCACTGCTGACAGCACTGCCCCCAGTTTCCTTCCCACAGCACCACTCCCAGTTCCCTGCCCACAACACTGCCCCCAGTTCGCTGCCCTCACCAAGCCACAATGCCTGAGATTTTCTGTCCTTTGAAAGCCAATTTGGCAGCTGAATGTATATTTTTGTACCGTCCTCCCAGCTTTTGTCCCCCCTTCATAGTAGGCATGGGATGCTCATGGAAATGTGTGCCAATGCATGACTCTGCTGGAAGGACATGGGTCGTGCCATCAGTACACACAAGTGGGGCCAACCCCCTGCGAGACCCCATGTCACCCTGGGAAGCAGTACTTCTTTCCTCTGATAACTGATAAGGCGCTATCACTGCTGGCCAGGCGATGCTGAGTGCTTTCTGTGTTTCACTTCCTGAAATCTTGCCTGCAAGGAGCTGCAGGCTGAGCCACAGGATGAGGCTGGCAAGAGAAGAGGGCTTGGTGGCTCTGCCACATTGGGGAGTGACACCAGGAGACTTTTACAACCTGGTCAGGACTCACTGCAGCATTTGCAGCCTCATTGGGAAATGGTGTTTTATTTGTCATGACAGTGGCTTTGCAGCAGGGGAGGTGGGGTTGCCCAGCCTTGTGTGCCCTGTAGTCAGCTCTGCCAGAGGGGAGTAAGGTCAGCAGCAGAGTCTGTGCTGGAGGCAGATTTAGGAAAAGGTTCTGCCCCTGGTGCTGCCCAGCTCACAACCTCCTGCAGCTCCGAGGGCATCAGAGAAGATGCCCACCGTAACCAGTGTAACCCAGTATGGGCTTCTGCCTTGAAGGAAGATGTTGGAGCTGGGTGTCCCAGCTGGGGTGGCAGCAGTGCTGAATTTCTGCTCCCATCCCCAGGCACACTGGAGCAGATGCCACCCCTGAGGTCCTCTTGCCCTGGGATGCTGATGGGGCTGCAAGCTAAAAAGCTCCCTCCCTGAGAAGTCTCCACAAGGTCCAGCAACAAATGGAAAACCTCCAGGCAGCATCTGGGGTTCTCCCTTTTTTCCTCTGCCCATCAGCCAGGTGTCAGAGGCGAGGTTGACACGCCAGGCTGGTGTCATGGGCCGTCCCATGGGTAGCCTGCTGCCTCTGTCGCAGCCAGCGGGACCGATGCCCGCGGCAGGGGGGACAAAATCCAGATCGCTCCTTTTTTAGTGCCGAGAATGCTCCGTGCCGCCGGGAGCGCTACCCGAAATGGTTGCTCGCCCATGTTTATAGTCTCCCTGAGTCAGAGTTAATCCAGCGGCAGCTTGTTTATGCTGTAGGTTAAATAGTGTCAAAAGCCTGCCCTAATGACTATGTGATGGACTGGGAAAGGCAGAGAGAGCCCTGTTCCGGCCACAGCACTGCCCCTAACCCTGCTCCTACAGCCCTCTTGCACACAGGGCCATGGCTCCACATTCTCTTTGCTAGATGAGGAACAGTGGCTCTGGATGTGAGCCATGTCCAGGCTCAGCTCTGTGTTGGCCTTGGGGGCATTGATTTTTGGAGAGTTCCTCTGCAGTGAATCAGGAGATTGGGAGTGTCTGGGTAGGTCACTGAGACCAGCAAGCTGCAAACCTACCACAGGCTTTAACCCCAACTAACTGATGGCTACCATGCTCCACCTGCCTTCACACACCCTCAGCCACAAAAGTTCCCAAAACACACCATGCTGGCATAAAAGTCAGGTCCTGCAGCTACCACATGCCTCAGGCAAAGGGTAGGAAAGTTCAGCAACATGTCCCACGTCCAGCAGAAGGAAACTTGGAAAATGATTCCTCAGGTGAGACTTGGTTGAAAAAGCTCCAGTCCACAGGTCTGTGCTGAGAATTGGGCCCCAGCAGAGCAGTGCTGGTGGCCATGCTCACCCTGCCACCTTTCCCTGTCCAGGTGGGTGTTCCTCTACGAGAAGGGCTACCAGTCTCAGGACAGCATCGTCAGCTCGGTCTCAGTGAAGTTGAAAGGGCTGACACTGACCAATGAGAGCGTCCTGGGTCCTCACATCTGGGATGTGGTGGACTATGTATTCCCACCCCAGGTAAGGAGTCAGGGTGGGTGGATTAGGGATTTGCTTTTGTCCCAGTGGCTGCTTTTCCCCATATGCTGGGGTGCAGATGGATCCTCAGCACAGGCTTTCCATGGGGCTAACCATGACAGGGTGTCCCTATGGTGGAAAGGAGGTTGCTCCTGTCACAAACCTCTGCCCAGGTTCTCCCTGGGGAGCATTTGGTACTTGGGACCCGCTACGGCTGAGGAGTGAGGCTGCCTCCAAAAGGCTCAAGGTTCCTCCAGTGCCTCTGGAGCAGTATCTCAGGCAGCAAGCGGGGTCCTCCACTGTCCCTGGGGCTGGTGGCACTGTAGATCCCCATCCAGGGACAGGCTTCTCCCAGAGGAGACCCTGTGCTGGCTGTGAGCTCGTTGGCTGTCTCTCCACAGGGGGACAACTCATTCGTGGTGATGACCAACTTCATTGTCACTCCTGGACAGAAACAAGGAACCTGCCCAGAGGTAAATGCACTGGCTTCCTTCAGTGGGCTCAGCTTCTGTAAATCAGGGGCACTGTGGTGGTGTCACTGGGGAAAGACTTTCCTGACATTGGGAGGTTTAGTAAAAGCCTGAGACTGGCCCCATATTATTGTCCCTGACTCCTGTGTGCTATGTGAAGACTTTTATTCTGCTGAAAACCAGGCAGCATCCATTTAAGTTTTCTTCCCTTTGAGATGATCAAGCAGAGCAGACTTGAGGCTTAAATGAAAGCATCTGCTGGAGTGAATAAATTGTCCCTTTTTTCCTGCTTTATCTGGACAGCCTTGGATGGGAAGCAGTGTATGGACAAGGCTCTGAGCAGTGTATCCCTCTAGGAAAATTCTGCCTGGTGAGGCAGGAGGGCCAGAGGGACTGAAGCTGCAGGGTGGGATGCTAAGAGGTGGCTGCTTTCTCCAAACAGCTGCCAGATGCCGGGCTGTGCACGCAGGACAGCGACTGCAGCAAAGGGAAATACAGCCGTCAGGGACAAGGTACGGCACATGGCCCCGGGGCACCGGCCCTGGTGTTTCTGGTCAGACGCACCCAGAAAAGCTGCCTGGCTGGGTGTCACCTGTCTGGGGGACCCGCTTTGGACAGGGGTTTAAGAAAAGCCTCTGACATGCTGGTTGAAGTTTCCACCTGGGCTGGTCCAGCTCTGCTCTTTTGAAAGATACCTGAGCTGCAAACAGCTCAGCCAAGAAAAGGTTAATCAGGACTAAGCCATTTCCCCCAAACTCTTGTCCTCTTATCAGCTCAGCATTTTCTTAGGTGTGTTTTAACAAGAAAAATCCCCAGCTGCTCCCCTGTACAGCACTGTAAGAGAAACCACTGCTCTGAGCTGAGGCCACAATTAATTTCCTGTTTTAGAAAGGTGCCAAAGCCTTGAGCATTTTGTGCCTTGAATGCTGTGGCAGAGCAGAAGTCCCAGCCAGATCCCATCCATCCCAGCATGAGGCTGAGATTTCACAGGATCCAGGGGTGTGAGCAGCTGTCTCCCCCACAGGGCTCATGACTGGCAAGTGTGTACACTACAACAGCACTGTGAAGACCTGTGAGATCTTTGGCTGGTGCCCTGTTGAAGTCGATTACCATGTTCCCAGGTAAGCAATGATGTTGTTGCCCTCTTTCTCACCCCAGCTGCACTTGGGTATGGAGTAGACCAAGCTATGGCTCTATGGGATGTGGCCAGGACAACCTGAGTCATGAAAGACCAGAAAGGGAAAGGATGAGACCATTTTTCTGTGCCTGCTTGTCCAGTTTGGGTGAATTTCCACCAAATGGGGCTTTCTCTAGAGCCTAGAGAGCCAAGTGATGGACACATGTCTACACTTGTGTTTTTCAGCCCTGCCCTGCTGTCAGAAGCGGAGAAGTTCACCTTGTTTATCAAGAACAGTATCACCTTCCCCAAATTCAAGGTGTCCAGGTAAGGAGAGGTTTGGGGGGATGGCTCCCAGTCGGCTCCTCCAGCTGTGTCCCTCAGAGGAAACCATGTGTTTAGCTGGATGGGTGTAACTGGATGTTTGGTATAGAGGATTGCATACCTCATCAGCGATCCCAGGACTTCTCTAACTGTTTCACTGAATCCCAGATTAGCTCGTAGGAACTGAGTCATTTCCCTCCCAAGTCTGTCCCACTTCAGCTGGTAGCTGTAGTTGCTGGAAATATTTCTGGAATTAACCTCTCCTGAGTTACCCATGAAAATACAGTTTCTCTGATTCTTCATTTTTCTTCTCTGAAGACAACATTAAAATACTACATGGCCAGGATAAGCTTGGTGTCCCAGAGTCCCTCTTAACATCACAGATCCCACCTGTTTTAGCAAAGGGTGGGGTTGACTCCTTCCTGGCAGCACTGGGGGAAGTGCTGCTGGCTGGAGGCACACTCATAAGAGGATTTGTGATGGCACTGATTATATATCTGATTTGGAACAAATTAACAGAAGCTATTTGTGCTGAAGACAGCGGATTCTTCTCTCTAAGCTGATCTTGTTGCCGTGCTGCAGCCAAGGTTAAATGTCCTGGCAGCAGCATGCTTGGCAAAGTGTTGGGCTGACCTCACACTGCACCCCAGGAGGTGGCTGGGAGAGGGGATCTGTAGCGGTGCCAGCATCCAGGAGAGGCAGGGGGTTGTACCTCCAACCTCTCGGGGGGCTTGTCCTGGGTCAGCTGATGAATAGGCATCAGACTGGAGGTCTCAAGTTCCCCAGAGTCCATGTGTGTCTCTGCTCCTCCCTTGCTGGCCAGGTGACTACTCCCTGATCTACCCATTGGCCCATCTCTCTGACCGAGGTCTCGAGGTACCTGGGGGAGGGAGAGCCGGGGTCATTTGCCATTTTCCCCTTGTGGTTTGTACTTCGTTCTCCTCTATGAGGATTAAAGGTTATTTATTTTAAAAGGCAAAGTGACCCGTCTGTCTGTTAACCTTATAGCAGCTGCCATCGCGGCTCCTGTCACAGAGCATAAGAAATCCAGGGCTTTGGCACAGCCTTCACCGAGTTAGGCTGGCCAGGACCCCGGGCAGAGCTACTGAGGACCGGACAGGTGGCCTCCAGCGAAATGAACAATGACAGGGATCTCCTCAGCAACAAGCAGAGGTGCCCTGAGCAAGGGCAGGCTGAAGAGGACACAGAGAGGGAGCAGGTCCTGGCAGGGTGGCTGGGCTGGCTGCTGTGGCAGGGGCTGTGCCAGACCCTGCTGGGCTGTGGGGAAACTTCCTGCCTTTGATC
Source organism: Rhipidura dahli (assembly GCA_013399225.1). Classification (NCBI taxonomy): domain Eukaryota; kingdom Metazoa; phylum Chordata; class Aves; order Passeriformes; family Rhipiduridae; genus Rhipidura; species Rhipidura dahli. Next base: position 532,651 of record VXAC01007785.1, read on the forward strand.
ACTACTGACAATTAACTGCTGAGCATCAGCGATGGGATGAGGTTGAGCAAGGCACAGGTCTTACAAAACCATAGGCTTCACAGAGAGGATGTTTTTAGGCAAAAGAGCAGAGTGGGATAAAAGGCAAGAAGTTGTCCTTTTCTTTTAACCCTTGCTACAGGAGATAGCAAACTCCAGCTGAATGTAAAAGCTGTGGGATACACTCAGTGTCCATGAGGTGTCCCAGATAAGAATTGTTGGTGCTCTGAGCATTGCCTAGCAGAGCCCAGGGACAAGCTGGCAGGTAAATGCAAGAGGGACATGAATTGGACAAGGGGCTTCCAGAGGTTCTTTCCCACCAAAATTATTGTATTATTGAGAATTTTTCTCACTGTCTTTTCATTCACAGGCGCAACTTGGTTGAGAGTGTTACCAAGCAGTACCTGAAGAAATGCACCTATCACAAAGTCACCGATTCCTTATGTCCTGTGTTTGAACTGGGATATATAGTGAAGGAATCGGGTCAGAATTTTACCTTCCTGGCTGTTAAGGTACTTCAATTTCAAGTGATGTTCTTTGCTGTTGATGGGAGAAGGGCACTGGCAGTGCAATCATCCCCAGCTGTTGAGATGATTTTCTGTTTTCTCAAGAATGCTTGAGAAAACAAAAGTGTCAGAATTATCTCATAAAGATTATGAATCTCCTTGGACATGGCCTAATATTTACATCTTTCTTGGAAACTCTTGAGAAGATTTGACCCACTGGCAGTAAATCCCAGGGTTCAGCTTGTTTTAATTTGAGCAATGAATAACTAGATCTGTGTGGCCAAATCCCATCTGATTGAGCTTGGAAATCCCAGCTGGATGGTCAAATATTGGTCATTGCACAGTGCAAACCGCAGGCTCCAAAATGCAGCTTTGCCCAACACTCCTCAGGCTGGTGTGTGGGAGTACCTGCTCTCTCTGCACTGCAGAACCTTGTGATAACTTTGCCAGGCATTGAATAAAATCAGAGATTTGCATATATGAACATGTATTGCATGAATTGGATCAGATGGCCCAGAGAAGCTACGGCTGCCCCCTTCCTGGCCGGGTTGGACAGGACCTGGACAAACCTGGTCTAGTGGAAGGTGTCCCTGCCTGTGTCAGGGTTTGGAACAGGATCTTTATGGTCCCTTCCAACCCAAAGCATTTCAAGATTATATATATTAAAGGTGCAAAAATATAAGCCTCCGGGGCACAGCTATTTACAACCTGGAGTGGGCTCAGGAGGGACTCCTGCATTTCCTGAGCAATCTCTTGGGCATAATCAGGCAAGGGAAGGCTGTCCCATGAGGACCAGAAGGGATCCGTGGTGAGACACTGTTTCTCAGGACTGTGCCTTGGGCACAGGCTTCTGATCAGGAACAAGAGTGCATGAATTTATTTGTATATCCAGCACTCAGGGCAGAAACAAGAGTCTCTGCAAGGGATAATGTGTACATTGGCCACAAAGCCAAGGCTGCCCAGGAAGGCTGAGGCAACAGTGGGGTCCTGAGCCAGGACACCTCATGGCATTGAGAGGACACGTATGAAGAGGGAAAGCATTTCTCTGTGTGGGCCAAGTCCAAGGAGGGGCAACCCTGTGACTCCCCTCTTGGCTGCAGGGTGGAGTGGTGGGCATCACCATAGACTGGAACTGTGACCTCGACTGGCCCCTGCGCTACTGCAAACCCATTTACCAGTTCCACGGCCTTTACAACGACGACAGTAACGTTTCACCGGGGTTCAACTTCAGGTAAGGAAATACCTGTTAATTCTCCAGGCATAATTCAGAGGTCACAACTTCCAGGTTCCCACAGCAATCAAGGGATGGTGGAACGTTGGAGACTGTTCTTCAGAATACTCATAACCTCTGCAGGGCCAGACAGCAGTACCAGTGCTTTTTAAAATGGCGTGAGAAAAGTGATAATACACCCCTTGGCTTCCAAATTATCCCATTTCCTTTCCACCTCCTCCCCCTTGCTCGCTCTCCTGCTTGGTTGAGCTTTTGGGAAGCCCCTTGAAAGACTGGAGATGGTGCAGGATTATCTCACGTGTTCTCACAGTCTCTATCCTCTCCTCTGTGTGACACTGTCACTAGTGCTGCATCAGTATCTGCAGCACGAAGGACTTGGGGATGTCAGATCAAGCAGCACGAGCAGGAGCTGGAACTCCAACCTGCAGGCAGGCAAACCGAGGCACAGAGAGGAGAGGTGCCAACAGTCCAGCTTCTTCAGGGGGTTTAAGGAGAAGGCCAGGAGTGGGTCTGTGATGGCACATTCCCAGACCTTTGTCTAAGATCCCAATGCTGTAGGGTTGCAGGGGCTGTTAGACACCCTGGCAGACCGTTAATACTTGCCGTCCAATTGCACAGATACGCCAAATACTACAAAGAGGATGGGATGGAAAAGAGGACACTCTACAAGGTGTTTGGGATCCGGCTCGACATTTTGGTGAATGGCAAGGTAAGTGTGGATCCCCTGGATCCTTGGGACAGCAGTGCCATGTCCTTGGGAAGCTACCAGCTCTGTAACACAGCACCAGGGTCCTGTGGGATCAGGAAAACTACTCTGAGTGCTTTCCTTGGGTTCTGGCCCGCTCACAGGAACCCTTGGGAAGTACTGGGGAAGGGAAGAGAGGAGGAAAACAGGTTTTATAGGTTACATCTTTCACCTGCAGCTTGGTCAGTGATTTGTCAAAAAAACTTCATGATGGGAGTGGGGGGGAACCTGTGGAAACTCAAAACCTTTACTGATATTTCCAAAAGCTGAACATTTGCATTTTTCTATTTTTTCTTTTTCTTCCCTCTGGGAGAGAAGGCTTTCCTCATTGTGTTCCCACTGGAAATATCCAAAGTGTATACTTTTGTTTGGTTGCCTGGTTTTGGTTGGGTTTCTTATGTTAAAAATACAGAACGAAAAGCAACTTCAATTTATTTCAGCCTAAAACCAATCTACAGTATTTTTTCTGCTTGACCAGCTCTTTCCCAGCTCCTGTTTCTCTGTGTGCTGTGGTTGCTGTTTGGGTTGCTGCGAGGCACTTTTGCCGAGCCCCATCTACAGCTAGAGCACCCTTTTATTTTCCCCTGGGCTGACTGTAACTTATCACCTATTTTCTCTGACTTTATCCAGGCGGGCAAATTTGACATCATCCCGACCATGACCACAATTGGCTCTGGAATTGGTATTTTTGGAGTGGTAAGTTCAGATATTTCCAGCCTCTATATGGAGAATCTCAATTTATTCTTCTTGCCTATGACATCCGTGGGAAGTGTCCTTGAGCTGCAATGAAATGCTGGCTACTGCTCAGGGAATCAGAGGATGGGCAAAAGGGGGAAAGGAGGTGCTCTTCTGCCTTGCTAGCTCAGGAAAATAGATTCCTGCTGGTGCCTGGCTGATGTGAATTCTGCCCTGCTGATGAAGTGAAGGCTGGCTCTCTTGGCAGGTCTTGGTATCCTGATAATTTTGAGTTAGAGCTGGCATTGAAGGGGGTCTGGAGGTGATGGGCAATATTTCATGCAGGACAGGAGCCCAGCATCCTATTTGGTTATAGTCATTAAAGACTGGGGCACGGCTCAAAGGGTGTTGTGCTCTGCACTTACCTAAAGTGGAAACACTTCATTTCTGTTGACTTAAGTCACCCACTATTGAACACAGCACACTTCACTTCTGTCCTAAATGGACATTTGGAGACTTCAGCAACTGCCATGTTGTGGGATGAAGCGGAAGTGACCCTAAATTGTGGGCAAACTGGGACAAACTGGAACTACACAGTGGTCCAGGTGAGCTCGGAGGGCAACTCCAAGCCTAACTGCACTTTGATTTAAGGCCTCTGTCCTCTGTGACCTGCTCCTGCTGCATTTTCTCCATGGACGAGACTATTACAAGCAGAAGAAATTCAAATATGCAGAACAGGAGCCTGTAAGTAACAGCGAGTGCCTGCCCTGTGGAGGCTCTTGCGGGGGTGTGTGTGGTTGTGTGCATGAGTAATGATGCTGTAACACAAACATCCACGCTGAGGGGCAACGAGGCGCCTTCCTGAGCCCTTGGGACTGTTGGAGACTGGGATCCATAAATCTCCTCTCCAAAATTACTGAGATGTTGTGTGTGACTCACTGTTAATATCTTTAGTCTCTCCCTTTAACCCCAGATATTCTGATATCTGGTAACACTTGCATTGCTTTAAGGGAAGCAGGGGCAGATCAGTGCTTTAGCAAACTAGAAAATGTCTCTTTTTCTGTTCTTTGAGAACATCTCCATGACCATGGAATGTTTCATGGCCTTTAACAGGACACAAAAACAGTTCCCCTCAAATTCACCTAAAAATATGCTTATACACTGGGGGTTAGGAGGTGCTTCCCAATCACATTTTCCCCCAGCATTAGAAAGGAGCAGGTCTGTAAAAGAATCCTTGTTTTCTCTCATTTAACCCTCAGTCGAAGTTGCATAAGAAGGAGAAGGAGCCAGACAACACACAGTGAGAGGTGAGTGGTGTTTCCCCAGCCCCGCTAGCATACATCTGGCAGGTATGAGGGCTATAGGTCTTGGGGCTATCCTGAGGCCTGTGGGAAGGCAGAAGGATTTCAGGAAAGCCAGCAGGGTTCCAGGGAGGCTTGGAGAAGATCTGAGCTGTAAGGCTGTAATGTCTAACAGGGGGTCAGCATTTCCCAATATAAGCAATAGAATGGGGCAGCAGCAGATGCAGGATGTGGGGCGGACATCGCATCTGTTGAAGAAGGGCAATGGGGGGAAAGACACCAGAAATAACTGTGCACCTCTCTCTCAGCAGAATCTACACTGACTGAAAAACCTGCACCCCTCTTCCTCCTCCTCTTCTCATAAAACTCGGTTGCCATCCCCTATCACCTCCCTGGGCCAGCCCCAGGCCAGCAGGAGCAGCGTCCAGCACCAGCTCATGAGAAGGTGGTGCTGGCTGGCCCAGCACATGGCCTCTGGTGGGACATGCCACAATGCTGTGGATGGGTCAAACAAAGCAATCTTGGGGCCCTCTGCCAGCCCTGCTGCAGGGGCACTGGGTTTGCTGGCATGGAAGGCCCTGCAGAGGGGCTCCCACTGCACCCTGCCTACTGTGCCAGGGCCGTGCCAGGACGCTTGCACCTGAAGACCCTGGGGAGAGCACAGCTGCCATTTCTTGCCCAGAAGCACCCTTGGACAGCTCCAAAATGAGAAGGAGAGAGAAGGAGAGCTGGTAGGAACCATGCCCAGCCCCTCTGCCTGGGAGAAAAATGGTTATTTTGTAAGAATGTATTTTATTAAAAAAAAGTAAACCTTTAGTTTTTCTACTACATACCTTTGTGGTGCCTATGCTTGCCTCAGAGCACAGCATTTGGAGTGGTTTCTGGAGGGTCTGTGAATGCAAAGTAACCCCATCAGTGATGATTCCTTCAGAAACTGTTCTCCGTGCAGGGCCCCTGGGCCTCCTGCCATGAACAGGGGCTGTTATCAGTGTTGTCACTTGAGTTTCCTCCTCAGGCGGGCTGGCTGGCAGGGAGTGCTGGCACACTGCCGGCCATGGCAATCTGCTGTCCTGTGCCAGCTCTGCCTCCACTGCCCACGCTGGTCAGTGTTAGCTGGTCAGAACAGACCTTCTCAGCAGCAGCCTCACAAACCAGCTCTTTGCACCCAGGAATTAAACTTGCCCTCTGTTCTAGAAGATTTGCACTACTTATCGTGTGCAGCTGAATATTGCGGGCTTGTGCTCAAACCCCATACCCCTGCGAGCAGGCCCTGCCCAGTGCTGCTGGCCCTGTTCCATTCTCCAGGACACATCAACACTGACTTTCTGCATAGTCCCTCTCTGAATGTCTTTTTTTACCTCCCTGGGGAAAATTTTGCTTTGGTTGCTTCAAAAATGGATCCCAAGTGCCATGGAAAAGTCAATGGAGAAGCTTCAGGGCTGTAATGCTGCCAGAGCCTGCACGAGCACTGCTCCGGGCTCTCAGGGACACAAGAATTTGCCATGAACAGATGCAAGTGATATTTGGTCATAAACTCAACAAACATTCCAAGCCACACCTTCAAGCCATAGGCTCCCCAGGGGGAGATAATTTGCTCTCAGCAGGATGCCTCAGCTTTCACATGCAGGGAGGGTTTTCGCAAGGTTAACTCTTTCACCCTTTCCCGTGCTGCTGTCCTGTGCCAGAGGTGCCACAGGTGCTTATCCTAAGGACGCAGAGAGGGTAAGGGAAAGCTCCCTGGTCTCTGGAGGAGTCGGTGCCTGTTCAGCGCGGGTGAGGGATCCCCAGCCCCGGGGACTCTCCTGCAGCGCCCATCGAGGCCGAGCACTGCACGGTCCCATGCGGTGCCACGGTGCAGCTCCCCAGCAGGCTGCTACCAGCAGAGGGGACTGCAAGACCACTTCATGCAGGCGTGCCTGGGGGAATCCAGTTTCCAGAGACAGTGAAGCGAGAGTGTTCAGGTAACCTTTTGCACCCACTTACACCGGGTCAATCTCCGGTCAGAACTTAACAAACACAAGGCTGCGGGTAGAGCTGCGGGGTGTTTCTGCATGCTTAATCTTTCAAGCTGCTTGTAATGCAAAGCCCCTATTCTTTCCTAGGAAGAATTAAAAGGCAGAATATGAAATCAGGAAGAATGCAACTTGTAAATGATCCCCTCTAGTTGCTATTCTAAATTTCTGAGCTGGGATCCCTAAAAGTCCCAAGGCTGCTTTAAAAGTCATGGAAGGATTTATTTTCATCTCTTTAACTTGTTTTTAAAATGCGCAGTCTTTGGGATCCTTTTCTTTCCTTCTCATTCACTATTTCTGAAACCAGCTGAATGAGATATTGCAAGTTTAATTCTTTCCCCTAGACAAGCTCCTCCTCAAAACCAGGGGCCCCAGGTGGGTGCCAAACAGATTCATGGCTGTCTGGAGGAAACTGAGCAAGTGTCAGATTTTAACATACTCTGGCTCCCCTCTGCTGTATGAAAAGGCAGGGAAAGCCCATGACACTTGTTTCAGGCCTTCTTTTACCAGAGGGGCTGGAGCTGGTGCTCAGGGATTGGAGACCAATGAGGAAGGGCTGCTCCGTGAGGAGCCTTCCTTGGCACAAACGCTCTACTTCAGCATTGCAGCTCCCAGCCCTCTCCCAGTGCCTTCCAGTTTTGTCAAACTCATGCAAAGTTACTGAATGCAGGATAGGACACAACAGTTCAAAGCTAGAGCCTCAAAAATGGAAATGCTAACAGGTGTTAGCATTAGACACCTGGTGTTGCAAGTCACAGTGGGGAAGTGTGGGTGACCAGCAGGATCATATTCTTGTCCTCTTGGTTTGACCTGATCTTGCTCTGATAGTCAGGGGAGAATTTACTGTTCTTAGACAGAACCATTTCTTTACATTGTGGCCAGAAAACAACTGCATTTGAAGCTGTGAAGATGTGGCCAGTATGTCCTGCTGTTCTCTGGCCTCTGAGCAGCAAGATGAAGTGTTACAGAATCCTAAAGGGATTTGGTCATCATGTCAAGACCGCTTCAATGACAGTTTGCTGTGTTGCTTCCCATTCATGCTGTGATCAGTTGAGGGCTGGGTTGTTTGTGGGTTTTTTTTAACTCCTTGATTAATTGCATTTTGGTTTTTACACAGTTATTAAATAATAGAAAAACACTAATAGAAAAGGAACTTTGAGCAATTCAAACACTGTCCCAGAAAACACACAAGAAGAATATATATTATCCAGCTTATCCCTAATCTTTGCAATCAGCAGTAACAAGCATCACTCTTGTATGTGATGGTGTCAGTGCTCCAAGGGTCTAACAGAGGACTCTTGCCTTCATCATGGGTGTTAGATGACAAAAGAAGCAATGAGTGCAGTGTGACTGTTCCCATTTTATAGAAATGGAAACCAAGATACAAGCAAATCATTTTTGAACATGGATTTAAATGTCATGAGAATTTTCTGCTTCTGACCAGCTTCTGTTATCTGTAAAGGCTACTATGTTGGATCTTGTACAGATATATCTTTTCACTCCCCCAGGCAGGGTTATTTTGAAAAAACTCAAGTAGCACAGATATTCCAGAAGAGCAATTAGAGAAAAACTTATTTGGCAATAATTATGGTGGTTAGTGATTCTGCAGAGATGAGGAATTATATTTCAATCTCTGCAGAGCTGGCAACATTTAATCATTATGTTTGTGCTCAATTCCCATCACAATGAGGCCCTGATTTCCACCTGGCACTTCTAGACACTGTAACATGGCAAATTAAAATGAATAACACTCAAGAAGTAGATAACTCCTTTCCTGTGCAACCTTATCATGTCTTTAAGCCCACTCATTCTTTCTATGGCACAGCGGACTCCCTGTTATTTTTAACCCAGTCCTCCTCTTAGGACATTCTTGGATTTTTCCATAAAAAAGCACCACCTGCCTTTCTGGTTACACTATTTCCCTTTCTCTTTTGTTGTGGGAGCATGTTTTCAGTTGGATAAGTCCTCTGACTCACACACAGTGAAGGACTGGCAGGAACATGCATATCCCCCCAGCTCTGAAGGATGCTTTTATTTCCTTCTGTCCCACAACTGGGCATTCTCAGGCCAGAATCTGCTGGGTGGCAAAAGGAGCTTCAAGGCCATGGGAGCACTTGACATCTGCAGCTCAGCCTACAGCCATTCTCCTGGGGACAGTGCAGTTGTTACAGCCCATTTTCATTGTGGCCAGCCCTGTATTAAGTGTGCCACGCTATAATCTTTGTCTGTCTTTGGTGAAGTGCTCTCTCCTTCTGTTATCTGTTTCTAATTGCTTTATTGCCTTATTTTAAAAAGTGTAAAATTCGGAAGTGTCCAAATGGGTTATGATTATAGCAACAGCTTGGTCACCCAATGGGCTCTTCAGCAGGGGTGAATCAGGATTGCTGCAGTTAACAGGGCTCTGCCCACCAATACCAAGCACGGACCCTGCTCAGCTTTATGGCACTACAAAGAGATTTCCTAAAAAAATGATGGCTTTAAATCTTTTTTCATCTAAACATACTAGTGATGTGCCCAGGAAAATGAAAGCTCTCCCCCTCCTGACTGTAACTCAAGGACAGGTTAAATAAACACATTCCCAGTCCTTGCACCCAAAAAACATGTGCAAAATCAGTTAGCAACCAACCACACTCAATCATTATTGAACCATTCTTGAATCATTAAGAAATATCAAAGTCTTATTTTAACATTGTTATAGCCATCATGGTCTAAGCTTCAGAGACAGTGTCTGTAACTCTCTTTCCACTGGCCACAACTGCTCTGCAGTGTAATCACTTGTGTATGATGAAAAGGGAAACTGAGCCACATAATTTGTTTTGGGTTTTTTTGTTTGTTTGTTTGTTTTCTGAAAGAAACAGCAGGTTCTGACTGAGCTGAGCCAACCAGGTCATTTCATTAAGTCAAGTGCTTGGAGTCTTTGCCAGAGTTGGTAATTTCAAACCTTGATACTGGTGCTAAACTGTGCTTCAGACATCACTGGTGATTTAAACTGCCTGGTGCTAAAGAAGGCAGATCTTCAGGGAACAAATACCAGCACTTTCCAAACAGCCAGCATCTCAGAGCCAAATGAATCAGTCCAAAAGACTTCTGAAATCCTTGCAAAACCTCCTCAGCAATAATTAAGGCAAGAGGAGCAGGAGGCTGAAAGGTTCACTCATTGCTCAGGAGAAGCTGAGTTGGCCCTGCATGAGCAAGGCCCTGCTTGATTGAATTGAAAGCCTCTGTGAAACAGGTCAGTGTTTTGGCTTACGTCATGGTCTTTCAGAGCATCTTTTGTGCCCTGGAGCCACAGGAGCCCAATCCCTCCACAGGCACAAGCACGTTCCTGGGTCCTGGGCACATACTCCAGGCATCCGAGAAGGAGGTTGCTTTCACTCAGGGCAGGGAGGAGGCTTTGCTTTTCTCATTGACTTGTCTTACTTTTCCTGAGAGTCCACCATGGCAAACACACAGCCCAGGAGCTCAGTCTGCTGGCTGCCTTGCCATGCTATCTAATCAGTGTCATTAGCTAATATCCAGAGCTGCTGGAAGACAACAACAGCTTTGGAAGCACACATTCACAGTGATGGGGCTCTCTGCTCTGCTGTTACAATCATAGAACCATTTTTGGTTGGAAAAGACCTCTGAGAACATCAAGTCCAACCACAAACCAACACTGCCACTAAACCATGTCCTAAGTGCCACATCTACATGGCTTTAGTTATCCTTAAATGCAACAGGCTCTGCCATCCTCCCACTGGTTATCACACTGCTGTTCAGCTGCTCCAATAGCTCTTCACTAACCCCAGTGCTTCCTGTTCATGGAAGATCTCTGCTGGATTTTCTCTGTGATGAGCTGAAAACACAACCCTTTGTAGCTTTCTAACAGGGATCGTCTCACTGAGTGTACCAACTCTTTAGCAGTCGAGCTCTGAACCACAAAACATTTCAATTCTAAGTGGTTTTGAGTGAAAATTGGCAAAGAGAATGTATGAATATTTTAGATGGAAGTGAAAGGGCATTAGCCCTTAATAAACCTGTTCATCTGTAGACAGTTGCTCAGCTGCCTGTGACCAGCCAGGGTGACAAAGCACATTTCTGCAGGAAAAGTAAGACTTGGATGCACATAGCAAATAGCAGCAGGGTATGTCTGGCTATAATAAACATACCCACAGAATGAGTAAATGAAAAAGATCACAGTCTTTGCTAGACTTGCAATGACTTTGCTGTTTTAATGAATAGTGCATCTTAATTACATTTTGATACTTCTCTCAACACAGTGACAGTAGGGGAAGCTTTTTTGAGATGAGAAAGTTGGTAGTAAACCGCAAGATGTATTATTAATGTGTTATTTCGAGTTATAAAACCCATGGTAAGAAATTAATTTGTTTCCAAAGCAGAGTATTATTTGAGACCCACTGGAAGCAGGCACAGGCATTTCTCTCTGCTTGTTGTCACAGCGGGAAGGAGCAGCAGTCTGCAGTGGGTTGAGTCAGGATGTGGATTTAATCCAGCTCTTGCTCTCTGGCTAAATCCAGGATTCCTGGTGGGGGACCCTGACTGTGAGCGGAGTCACAGCAGAGCCCAGCAAGCCCTGCCACGAATCACTTGTCACAAAATCAGCATCCTCACGAATGCCACTGGAAACACTTCACTGTTGGGTGCAGTGGGAACCCCTCGACCCAGGGTTACAGTCAACTACAAGTCAAGACGGCAAAAGCGAGTAGGAGGGGGAAATTAAGCCAAAATATGAGTCAAACCAAAGAGGGCATCTGCTTGCAGGAATTCCTTGAAGAACAGCAGTTGGTGTGCGGCATTTCTCCTCATGGCTGTAAGAGTTCGGGAAGCGTATATGGTCAGGGTTGGGTGTTACTGCTCTAGAGGCAGAGCCTGAATGAGGGGACATCCGTGTGCCAGGATCCCGGGTCCCTCACGCTGTGTCCCTCAGCCCGGGGCCGGCGGGGCACTGCCCTGTCAGTGCCGCCTTTCCTGATCGTATATATTAGGGAATATTTAAGGAGAATCTCTTCGCAGAAGAGGTGATTAGGCATTGGAACGAGCTACCCAGGGAGGTGGGTGAGTCACCGTCCCTGGACGCGGCTCTCGGTGTTCTGTTCCGCCACAGGCAGGACTCGACAACCTCAGAGGTCTCTTCTAACTTAACCGATTCTGTGATGCGCAAAAAGGCCCGTGTTTTCGCCCAAGAGCCCGCACCCCAGATGAGCTTCTGGCTGGACACCACACGCCACCGAAAGAAGTTGGGGGTTTGGTTTTTTACGGGTTTTTTGCCCCAAACCNTCGCGCTCAGGTGAGTGGCCCCCGGGGACGGGGCGACCTCCGGAGACGGAGCACACCCCCATCCCATCGGGAACGGAGCCCCCGCACTGCGCCCGCGGCGCTGGGAGGCCCTCGGCAGCCAGCGACAGGTGGCGCGCGGGGGGGACAGCTTATGGGGACGGTCCACGGACAGCGTCCCGGCGGCGGTGGAGGGGACGCGGGTGGGATGCGGGTGGTCGGGACGGGTGGACTCGGGGGCAGCTGCCGCATCCCCTGAGCTGCGGGAGCCGCCACCGCGGCGCGGCCGGGGATGCGCCCGGCAGCTGCAGCTCCGGAGGTGATGATTTTGCTGAGCTTAAAAATAAATGGGGAAAAAAAAAATTAAAATCCTTCTGAAAGCTGGGATTTTAAGCAGTTTGACCGTCTTGCCGGCTAGCTCTCGCCCTTTTCTCTAGGGGGCAGAGAAGAAGGTAAGAAGTGCGGTGAGTTCCGTGCAGGTTTGTCACGGCTTCCTAACCCTCCTTGCTGCCCTTGGGATCAGCCTGAGCTCCTCAAAGTTTGGGGTTTCTGGTGGTTCGGCACCTTGGCCTGAGCTGTCCTGCCCTGGCCGTGTCTCAGAGCACGCACCTGGCAGCCAGGCTGGCGTGAGGGGGGCTTATCTTCCTCTCTGCTTACCTTGGCTCTGAGGGACAATAACCTGCGGCTCCCAAAGGCCTGTGTGCTTTTAACAAGGAAAACTGCTGATCCTGCAGAGATATCACTTTCTTCAGCTGCTCTGATGAAGGTAAAATTACCGTTCTGTTGTAGCTGTAACTTAATGGAAAAGGTTTTGTTTAAAAGGAAACTGTTGCTTTTCTGTTTACAGTAGTCTGAGATTCCACATCAGGCTTCCCTTCATATGTTAACTTCCTCCCTGTGAAGCATCTCTGGCAGCTTGAGTTTGTTCTGGAGTTTGACATGTGATGGCTTTGAAGTGTTGCTTTTGAAACTGGATAAGGCAAGCAGAGAGCCACTATCTCAGTTGCTTGAAGAGAAAAACCAAAGCCAGTGTGCTGGGGCCGTGCTCCAACATGTCCTGTGCATGGTTTGCTGTGTGAGCCCTGTGCTTGGGCTGGGATGCCTGGTGGGAATGGGATTAACCTCCAGGCAGAGCAGTAAATTTGCTTTCCTGGGCTTGCTCCCTTGGCTTTTGCCTGGAGAAGGTCAGACCTTAGCAACCAGGAGCATAAGCACCAGGCTCTTATTGTTCCAGCGAGGAGTTCAGGCATGTCATGGTTTGGTATGGTCTGAATCTGGGCTTTAGGTCACAGTAGGTGCCAGGCCACCAGGTCCCAACAGATTCCTTTCCATGAGGGAAGCTGTGTTCACTGGCATGAAGTGCCTTCTGTCTGGAGCTGTCTCCAGCTATTTCTCCTTGGGTTTGGGATGGCTCTTGTGGGTTGGAGTGTGGTGTGTGTGAGTGCTCCCAGGACAGCTCAGAGAAGGTGGGCAGAGCTGCCCATCCAGGTGCTTCTGGAGAGAAGCTGCAAAGGGCCCTCAACCTGTGGTGGCATTGCCCCAGAGAGCAGTGAGTTTCCCTATCCCTCCACACAGCCAGGTGCTGTCCTTCTGCCGTAGCTTTCAAAGCCTGTGCTGCTGCTCTGTGCTCCGTAATGAAAATGTTCATTAAGTCCTAAATGTCTTTTCCTGGTATAATTAATTGTCTTGCACTAGCTAGACTTTCAAGGCCCAGCTTTTCTTTTGCTGGGAAGGGGTTGTGGGATTTCCCTTCCCTTATGGGCTCTTGGGAGGTGGCTGCAGTGGGAATGTCCTCAGCCTGCAGCAGATGGGATATCTGGAAGGATGGTGTTGCAGGGCTCTGTTTGCTGGAGCAAGAAGCACTGTTCAGGCAGTGGTCACCATGCAAACTTCTGTGGTTTACACCTTGGCTGGGCATGGAGAGGTGGCACTGTGCTGTGTCACTGTGCTGCAGCCAAGGCTCTGCTTGTGGAGTGCAGCATCCCTTTTTGCTGATATTTGTCCCCTGAAGTTACTGAAGGATGTACTAACACTGAATTTGTGCCACTTTCTCATGAACTGTGGAAAGAACAGTTCTGTCTGAAAGCCATATCTATTCAGTGTCAATGCTGACCTTAGAAGAGCCTTTATAGGCTCATTGCCACCTAGGGACAGGGGAAGGAGAAACTTCATTTGCAAGAGGCTTCGGGGAAAGGCTGAGGTTGCTGGATGGCTTCTGACAGGGTGGTTTGGATCTCCAGAGGAGGTGTCTGCCTGGCTGAGGGGCAGAGAGGATAAATCGAGGTACGCCAAGCTAGTGGAGAATGGATGTGTGTTGGTGAAGAGCTCGGTGTGAGGATTTTGTCAGTGCTGGAGCTGTGGAAGGCAGTTCAGTAGAATCTGAAATCAATATGTGCAATTAGCCTGCCTTGGGAAGATGCCTGGAGAGAGGATACCCTTTAGTGCCCTAAAGCACAGGTGGATGAGGGCAGGTGCAGTGTCGATGGGTCTGTTTAGCTGCTCAAAACCCTGACAAATGCTGGGTGTAGGGGGAGGCAGGGTCTGCCTGTGTGGGAGATTTCCCTTGGCTCCAGGGCCCTGTGGGGATGCTGAGTTAAGCAGCACAAGTAGGTGAAAGGTGGGAGGGAAATGGTTTGTGTGAACTCAGCAGCAGAGCCCAGCTTTGGGCAGCTGTAGTAGGAGCTCTCCTGAGTAGGAAGGAGGATGGGGAAGCAGGGCTTTTGGGTGGGTTTTTAACTTCTCCTGCACAGCCTCTGCCAGATGCTTTCTGCTACTCTGCTTTCTGCTGCTTTCTGCTGCAGCTTGGCAGGTGGAGAGGGAGGCTCAGGAAGCTGAGCCATCCCTTTGCTGAGAAGGATCAAGGAAGCAAGGTACCCCTTCATCTTTAGGATGAAAGCAAGGCCTGAGCAGTCAGTGTAAAAGCCAGTACAAAGTTGATAGGAGATAAAATGTTCTTGGCTTGTGTCTTAAACTGTAGCAAAGCAGACCTCTCTGAGGACAACCTTGTGAAAGTTCTTCCTCTTAGTCTTTGTCTTCATGGTTGCTCCTCTGATTTTCAGTTTTGGGATTTTGGGGGGGTTTTTGTTTGGTTGGTATTTTGGGGGTTTTTTTGGGGTGTGGGATGTCACTTGATTTAAGAAGCAAACATCCAACATGGAGGAAGGTGACCCAGTCACCAAAAATACGTGGTTGAAAAAGGGATGTGTGTGGCTGGCTGTGGGAATGACTGAAGTGTGCAAAGCAATTGTTGATGTAATGCAGTCATCGAGGCAGGTCTGAAGATTGGTTAGGGATGTCTGTGATGGATAAAGTATCAGGTACAGCCAGTGAATGAATGATACCAAAAAATGACATGTGGTCAATCAAGCATGTTGTTTTAATTAAGGCAGTGGTTAAGCTTAGCATGGTTGGAGAAAAGTGTGTGAAACCTTCTAAAGAGAACAGATCCTAATAATTGATAAATTGAAGAAGGATACTAATCTGAAAGATGATGGTGGGAAGGAGTTACAGTGATTTTCATCCATGTGTGGGAGGATGGCTGCTGATCTGTGGTGGTGGGTGAGGTGTGAGTACATGTGTTCCAGCTCTTCAGAAACAGGGATGTTTCTCAGGCTTGTGTACTTGGCCACAGGTGGTGACTTTAGGGATTGAGTCCTTAATCACAGAAAAACATTTTATAGACTTTGTCATTGATGCTGAGGTGCAGTCAAGGATGGCAGAACTTGCAGTTCTAACTTGCTCAGCAATTTGCAGACTGCATTTCTTGGTCACTTTTTCTACTGGTTTAAGTTTTTAGAAAGATTTTCCTGTTTCATTGCAGTCTTCAGCTTTATTATATATTTTATATACTCATACGTATTTTATGTATTAGATATTCAGTTTATTTTATACTTTTGGCACAAGTGATATGGATAGAAACAGAAGGAGAAGCACAAATGTCATATCTGTCAAGTACCTGACACTGGAGGAATTTTGTTTGTTGTTTTCAGGTGCTGGTGTCCCTGGATGGGAAAGTTCTCTTGAAAGCCAAAACCCTTTTGAGGACACAGCTTCTTAGTGGGCTGAGGCTGGCAGCTCAAAGGGAGGGCTTGTCCCATGGCAGCTGGGAGCTTCATATCCCACAAAGCTGCTGGTCTGGGGAGTGAGCCTGGCCAAGTATGAACCCTTGTGTTTTATTTCTTGATGGCACCCACTGCATGAGCTGAGTCATGCTTTGTGCATAAGGTGTGGTTTGTTGAGGACTTGTTTCTTTTGGACTGCTGCCCTGGGCTGGCATTATTTTTGGGTGAGTACTGCTGAAATAGTTGTAGTTATTTCTGCTAGGATCCGTGTGGGATTGATTTAGGCTGCTTGTGTCTGGGGTGATTTCAGTGTTTCTGCAGAGTGGTGGCTGTGAAATGTTGTGATGAATTCTTCAGTATTGTTCAGAGAGTTGATGGTGAAGTCCTTAGCTAGTTAACAGTGACTGCTGTAATAATTCTGGTGTGAGTGTAAACAGCAAGACTGTGATGTGCTGAAGCAGCACTTGAACACGTGTCTTTCTGGGATGTAGACACGCTCTTCCTTTTCCCTGTCCTGTGCTGTAGTGTCTGTAGAGCAGCTCTGTGTGTGCCTTGGATAAGCAGGAAAGCCATGGAAGTCCAGCTTTCCTTTCTGCTGGTACTGGTAATGAGTGGCAACTGCTTCCCTGAGGGCAGTGGAGCCAAATTCATGGCCTCTCTTTTTTTGCTGCCTTCTGCAATTCTCTGTCTCCAGCAGTTTCCACTCACACCAGTATAAGTGAGAACTGTGTCCCATCCTTTTTAGAGCTGGTATGCAGAGCAGAGATGGGGCAGAGGGGTCTGTATTAAGCACAGGGCTCTGTGCCAGTGTGGAAGAGAGCAGATTCCTGAAGGCTGCAGCTCCTGTGCAATATCCCATGAATATTTCAGGGGTGTGCTGATTGTTTTTCTCAGCCAAGTGGCACTGTAATTATGTGACCTTGTGAGGACGGAGCATTAATGACACATTTTGGATGTATGTTAAGTCTCTGTTGCCATGAGGAAACTTCAGGGCAAGACTCCTGACTTTGCACAGCTGTGCAGATAACATTTTATTCAGCTTCAGAGGGAAAAAAGTCTTAACTGTGGCATTCTCACTTTACAGAGATTCTGGTATGACTGTTGAACTCTAAGCATAGAAGCAAGTCCTACAGACCCATGAGGCTTTCAGCTCAGAAGAAATTTAATATGTAGGATGTTAAATTAAGACAAAGAAGACTTGTTCATTTGTTTCCTCTGGCTATAGATTCCCTTGGTAAACTGGAGCTCCAGTTCACAGATAAACCCAAAAACTGAGTTCTTAGCATGAGTGTTAAACTAGGGGCTCAGTTACGGTGGAAAAAGGAGGAAAAAAGTGCTGAGGAAACCCAGGCTAAATAACTGCTTCTGAGGATGTATTAGTGTTTTATTTGTGACTGATTGTGATTGAGGTGAGAGTATGAATCAGTGATCCCAAGGGGTGTGAGATGATCCTACCCTGGTGACCTGGGCTGCAGTGCCTGTGTGTGACAGTTCAGTGCAGTGCTGGAGCAGCGCTCCCAGTCAGGTGCTGCTGTTCTCCTCCTGGTGTTCCTCAGCTGTGCCTCTGCTGCAGAGATTGGTCACAGTTTTGTCTTGCAGTCTTGTGAATGCAGCAGAGCTTGCACCACCCACTCTGTAGTTTCTCTTGGTTTTGCTTTGTTTTGCTTTTGTAGAGTGTATTTATTAACTCAAAGTCTATTTTGCTGTCATGAGAAACTTTATTGGGGGTGCCTGTCTCTTCTTCCCCTCTCCCCCTCTAGGCAGTAGTTCAGATTTCAATTCTATTGAACAGAAGCAAGTCCTAAAACCCCAAAAGAGCTGGTGAGCATGGATCTGCTGTACACAAATAACAGGGGTACAGCCCTCTGAAGCCCACGGTTGGAGACTGTCACATCCACAGTAGATAAAGCTGAAGCAATTGGGTGGCAGTAGGGAAAAAAACCAGCCAGCACAGCTTTGCAGAGTACTGTGTGCATGTGTGTACCTACCTGAGGCTGCCTCTAATTATCACAGCTCCCACGCTGTCCTGCTGTTGCATCCAGCTCTGTCAGAGTTACTCTCAGCTACCTCCTGCCTTTGTGCTTCCTCACCATGGTACTGGCAACACGCAGGCATTGCCAGAGCTTTTCTGCTGCCCCTGGACCTCCTCATGTGCTGGTGGCCTTAGCCTGCTCTGCTGCTCTAATTCTCAGAGACAATTTGGGATGCTCAAAGGGTCCCTACTTAGAAGAGGGTCTGTAGCTGTTGCTTCATGCTGGGTATCTGCTACCAGACCCTCCCTCTCCCTCATTCCAACCCAGCCCACAGAGCCTTGGCTGTTTGCAGACAAGAAGCTGGAAGATGTGTGAGCTGCCTCCTCATTAGGAGCCTGGCATGGATGTGATCTGAGGATGTTCCACTGAGGATGGAGGCTTCCTTCCTGCAGCGTGCGAGAAATGATTGATGGTAGCATGAAAGGAAAAGGATGGATTTTCCTCTCAATGAGTGGAGTGCTGCCTTGGGAAAGTGTATTCTACTGCTTCAGAGCTTCCTCCCCTGTCTTTTGTCAGTGCTTACAGATCAGTGGGGAAAAACTGGGAGGGAGGGAGAGAGAACTGGGTTTGGATACTGGTGATATATAGAAGGTGGTAACCCTGTGCCAAAGAAATCAAGGTACTTGAAAGGCAGTGGGACCTGGTGCAGTGTTCCTGTGACAAACTATTACAGTACACGTGTGGAAGCCAACCACCTAAATGAGTCAAGTCTTAATTTTGACACTTCCCAGCACCTGGTTTGGGAAATGCTGTCTGGGTAGTGCTGTTCTGGGATATTATTGCTGCTGGAACCAAGGGTTTGGGTCTGCTTGCTAATGCTGTGCCTGCGTCAAGTGGCAGTATGAGGACAGGAAATTCATCTGCTAACCTCTCACCAATGAGGTGCTTTGATGCTGGAATCTGGATTGACCTTCCTGTAGCTGTCAGGCAGCTTGACTGACAAAGGTTAATGATGTCTGAGGCGAGCAGGCACAGTGTAAAACAGACCTGAGATGAGTCTTTCAGCCCTTCTGTGTCAGCACCTCATCCCCAGGCTGAGAGATGGTGATGGAAAAATGAAAGATGTCCGAGTGCAGATTGTTAGGCCAATCCTTGCTGAGTGCAGGGGGAACAGAAACTTGTTCCCTCAGGGCTGGGGTACGGGGTTACTGCATGAGCAGGGTGTGGTTTATTGTCACAGGGAGAGCAAGGTCCTCTGGCTCAGCATGTCCTGTGGTAGTGGGCATGAATTTCAGTGCTCTTAGCTGTGTTGTTAATGTGCACTTCCAGGTTAGAGAGATCAGGCATCTCTTTCAGGGTGCTTCCACACTCTGATCAGGCTTCTGCTTTGTCCCTTTTCATGCAGTTTGATGTGAGCAGTGCTTGTAACTTGCCTTGAAGGATAGTGAAAAGGCATGCTTTATTCATAGCAATTGCTGAAAGTCCATTCCTTAATGCCAGATAGATTGATTTAAGTCTGAATGCAGAATGGAACTGGTATTTTTGGTTAATTTTTGAAGTCTGCTGTTTCCAAGGAGCTGAAAAGTGTCTGTGCTGCACCTGAATGCCACTGGATCTGTCTTCCATGCTGAATGATTATCACAGATGCAGGAGGGCAATGAGTGTCCCACCTCTGGGAACTGGTTCTTCTGTGGCACATCCTCTCAGCCACCCAAAGGAATGAAAGAGGAAAACCAGTACAGTTTTCCTTGTGCTCATCCAAACATCTGCCTGCTTGCCTCATTGTTTATTAAGAGCATGAACTTCACAGCAAGGGCCAGCATCTTCTCTGTGCAGCATCAGGCCCAGGTGATAGCAGTGTCTGAAGTGCCACAGTAATGGAAAATAAGCCTCCAGATCTGAGTGCAAAAATGGCAGATGCTCTGGGGATGCACAGAGCATTTTGCTATCTAAAGAGAAGTCTTCTATTTGACTCCAACAGCAGCACATTGCTGGGCTGCCTTTGGTTCTGTGCCTGCTCAGTATCCCCAGGGTGGTCCCTGACCCTCAGTGCCCTCCCTTGCTTGCCCCACGCAGTGGGTGCACCAGCCTCCTGCTGGTGCCATGGCTGCAATGCCAAGGGATTTTCCAGGTTTTGCTGTGAGCTGGACAAAACCACCTGGATTCATTGAGGGTGTTTTGTGGTTGCTGCAAAGTGCTGAGAGTCTCATTCCACTAAGGTCTTGTGGAGGAAATAAGACCCAGAGTGTCTTTAATATTCCATGCTCTTTAGGTATGAATAAATTTTTCCTTGCCCTGAAGCCTTCTCCTGCTGTGAAATCCATTCCAATCTCTTTGTCTAAGACAATCAATCTCCTTCCTTTCCTCTCTCCTCCCATGCCCCAGCTTTTATTAACCTAAAAATGTGCTGACACTTTACCATCAAACTGGTTAGGGAGCTCTGCAGAGTATTTTTGCAAGTTGTCAGTGTAACTGCCTGCAAAAGAAGGGGAAGATGGCTCAGAGTTGCTCATCTCCTGGGGAATTTGGTTTTCCTAGCTGATGGCTTTCTGCAAAAGTGTCTGACAGCGCTGTCCATATCCTCATCTACCTGTTCCCCTCAAAAGGAAGGGCACCATTGTGTTTTAATATATTTATTTTGGCAGTGCTCCCTCCTGTGTCAAATCCCTGTCCCGCTGTGCACGTGTAATGACTTGAGCCTCTCTGGAGCCGTCCTATGGATGGCTCGGTGCCTCTGCAGTTCTTGTTCTGCTTTCTTGGTGAGAAGCCTCTGCCTCACACTGAGCCCCTTCCTGCTCCGCTTTCCAAGAGGCTGAGCTGTCCAACACAGGAGTTTAGTTCCTCTGTGGAATTGCTGCAGTAACCTGAATTGGTGGCACGTGTGGCTCCTCAGGGGCCTGAGTGAAGCCCCTGTGTTTTCCCAGAGCAGGTACAGGTGACTGCACTGTTTGGGAGGGACTGAGCTGAAGCTTATTTGGACCTGACAGCTGATACCTTGAAGCAAAGCCATCCCAGCCACTCCTTATTTGCTGACTTTGAGAAACACCATTTCCACCAGCAACTTGGCTGTTCCAAAGTCCTTGACCTCCTCTGAACCTCTCTGTGGCCCTGGTATCTCCCAAGGTGTGCAGTGCCAGCAGTGGGAAAGTTTGAGCCAAATAACGTCAGCTCTCCTGATGTCTTCCAGCCCAACAGTACCTGGCTCTCCCTGCCCTGCACAGCCCCATGCCCTGGCTAGACAGTCCTGTGGAGATTCACCAGAGCCAAAGGATTTGTGGGGATCTGCTGAGCAGCTCCTGGAGGCTGGCAGGAAGCCAGGAGCTGGAGGGGGGTGGGAAAGCCTGTCCAGAAGGGACTCTGAAGGTCCTCTGAGGTCACTGTTAAGTCTGAACAGCCACAGCATCACACAGTTGGGAACCTGACTGCAGAACCTGGAGCCTTAAAGGATGTGAGAAGGAAGGGAACAAAACACCCCTCTGTAGTGCCCCTGGGCTCTGTGGCCTTGGGAATCCACATCCTCCTTGCATTGTTCCTGTGCACAGCTGGGACTGCTGGGAACACTGTTGGATGCCACTGGGACCAGCTGGAGCCTGTCAAGGATTGAGTGTTAACGAGCAAACTCTCAGAAGCAAACCAGTTCCTTTACTTTGGAAACTGCAGTGGGAACACCTCTGAGGCATTGGGGAGGGCGGTGCTGATGCTGATGCAAGCAGATTCCTGACATTAATACCAGATGGAATGCAGCTGCTGCTTCATGTGAGAAGCTGGAAGCCTTTGGGTTCCCCATACCTCTCACAGGTGCTGGGAAGCAGCTGCTCCTTCCAGGGTGCCAGGCAGGTCCTACATCCAGCTCTGCAGCGTGTTAAAGCAAACATGCTCCAGTGATTGGGCTGGGCAGAGTCTCCCGTCAAATTATTTGTTCTGGCTACAATTTTGTCTGCTTGGAAACGTGTCATTTTCTAGCCTTTCAAGACCACCTCCCAGAGAGCATGGGAATTGTAAGTATTTAGACATATAATAAGAATGATGTAATTAAAATCCTTAATTTTATTTTTCTTGTTGGAGTGTAATTCCTCTGATTTAAAGGGTGGTAGTAGCTAATTGGATTCTGGGCCAGACTTGCACAGGCAGCCAGGGGGAAGGGACTGCAAATGAGTCTAGCCAGGAAATTGCACATCTAAATATAGTTCTTGGTAGGGTCAGCAAAACACCCAAGGGACAAATTAAGAGTAAAATTTCTGCTGTAATGTGTACATTTAGCTGCAGACATCATCTTAAGAAAGCTTGGGAGTGAGAGGAGCAAATTTCAGGGTAGATGTCCCATCTGCAGTGCTCTGCTGCAGGTCTCTCATAGGCAAGTGCATCCTTCTCCTGGCTCTGGGCTGTCTGGTGCATTGGGTGATCCCAAGGAGAAACCACTGGAGGGATTTTGGGGTTTGTGGGTGTTAGGGGCTTCACTGGAGAGTGGAAATCCATAGTTCACATAATGCTGTGGGGCTGCTCCTGCTGTTACCAGCTGTGGCACAGATCACCTGGATCACACTGTTCATCAGGTGGAAAGGAGATGGGACCAGCCACCCCCCATTGCACTGTTTGGGTTAAGGGGGGACAGCTCTCCCTCTGAGGCTGCTGCCTTCTTCCCAAATGGGTGGCTGGGATGGTGCATCCCACTCCCATGGGCACTGACCAGTTTCTCTGAACTGGCATTCAGAAATGTGACTGGAGTCTGCAGCAGGAGGTGGATTCAGCCTGGAAAATAAGAATTCAGGGAATTGAAGCACTGGGTTTGTCCCTTTGGAAATCTGCAGCCTTGTGGTTTTCTTTTTGGGAACCCATGACCCTTTCACAGATGGACAAGGCCATTGTCCCTTGCTGGGGACCTGTGTGAGGAGAAGAGTGAGGAGTAAGCAGCCAAAGCCTGGGATGCAGGACATGGAGCACATCTGGAGTAACCCCTGTCCAAAAGCCAGCACTGCTCTCAAGTTTGACTAACAACATTAATTTTTCAGCCCTGCATATCTCTTGATTTAGGCACAGCTCAGCCCATGTGCAGCAGAGCTCACCTACTCCTTGGTGGCACTTAGGGAACTGTCTGAGTTAGTCCTTGGCAAGCGTAATTCCTCCTTAAGGCTGAGGTAAAGAAATGTTGCTGGTGATGGGAGATGCAGAAAAGCAGCTTGTTTTATGTTTCCCAGGACCTCAGACCCGGCTCTTGGTGCTCCCTCTTTCATTTTGACTGTGTCCCCAGGGGAAGGCCAGGTGCTCAGGGAGGGAGTTTGTTGGGAATGAAGTCTGACCCCGTGCACCTCCCCTCTCTGGAGGGCTGCAGACCTGTTCACTCTAGCTGAATAAGATTCCACAAAAGATGGGGATCATCCCACCTCACCTGCAGTGGAGGGAGAGCTGCCTGGCCACTGGTCTGCAGGTGTGACCATTTGCATTGTGCATCACTTGTTTTATATATTCTAATTAAATTATTATTAATTATTTTCTCTTGTTTTTCTAGCCTATTAGACTGTTTTTATCTCAACTCACAAATTTTACATTTTTCCCCCTCAGTTCTCTCCCCCATTCCTGGAGAGGGATCTGTGAGCAAGCAGCTGTGTGGTGTTTACCTGCCTGCCAAGTTAAACTACAACATTTAAGCTCTACTTTTAAAGCCTGCTTTGATTCTAAGCTCTTGGAACCAAAGCTTGCCTTTCTTACAGCATTAAGCACAGTGGGGCAGTGAGCTCTCTATTAATTGATGCTGTTGCCAGGCTATTGAAAAGTTGTAATAACGTGGCCAAATTTTTAAGTGTGGTCTAGGCTTTCCACCTGGATGTCAAAAAGGGAAAGCTAATTACAGTGTGAAGCAGGGAGAACAGGTTGGCTGGGAGGAAATGTCATTAAGGTTCTCCTCAGGTGCCAGGTCAGCCCATGTCAAATCACAGCTGCTTGAACCTCTAAATTTCTTCCCCCTTCAGTTAAATTGCTAGCAAGCAATTTCTTGCAAGTGTAACCACCTTTTATAACAAGAGAATGGAAACGGGCTGTTTCCTTTAAATAGAAACATTAGAGACTGGGCTGAGATGCAGAGGCAATGAGAAGAGGGCAATTCCTTCCCTGGCCCTGTAGGACTCTACGGAGTGCCTGTGTTGGCTCCTGCTCACCCTGCTTGTGGTCATGGGGTGGTGTGTGTGGTTTATCCTCTCTGACACTGTGTGGAGTCGGTGCTGGGGTGCCTGAACTCCCCTGTTTGTCTGGCAGGCGTGGCACAAATAGTGCCAATAGCTTCCTGTGTAGGGCTTGTCATGCTGCAGAGCTCAATTCCCTACAGTGCTGTGCAGACTGAAAAAATAGCTCCAAATTGGTTGTAAATGTTCTATCAGGGCTCCCTGAGTGACTGCTTGAAGCCAGGAGGTGCTGTCAGGAGGCCAAATGCTAAACTTTTCCTCATTATATATAAACTATTTTTAAGCTCTTAGTTTCTGCAGCAGCACTCCTCCCAACATCCACTGCTGGCCACTGTTAGAGACAGAAATCAGGGCAGGGTGGATACATGACTTGACTCAGTGTGGCTTTTCCTATAAATGATCTGCTGGCTTGTTTTCTAGAAGCTCTTGACCTACATCTCAAACTTGGTGCTGGTTCAAGGAAGAAACAGCAGTCACAGTTCCATAATGTACACGTGGGGAGAGTTTCATCTCTTGCAGCTCCCTCTCAACATGGACAGTCTTGGTGTCAGCCAGGGCCAGGTAGGACTAGAATCATGTAAATCAGAGTTTTCTGGGAAAAAAAAAAAAATAAAAGAATTATTTAATCTGTTTTCCTTCTGAAATGGGACCCTGTGTGAAAGACAAGCTGGATACCTGCTGTGCATCTCTGTCAGTCCTGTCCCTCACTCTGCCATCCATCAGCTTCTGGAGCTTTTGTCCTCCTGTACTTAAGTGTCTTGCCGTGGTTAGGGCTGCAAGGATTTGTTACTAATGGATGTCCAGGTAGAGGGAGAAGATGTTATGCTGAGGGAAAAATGAGGGGCTCCAGTCATTACTTCTGCTCATACCAGGACAATGTGGCTTATGCTGCTTCTCTTCACCTTCTCTCACCCTGATGGCTCTTTCCTGCCATCATTCTGATGCCATTCTTTCCCTTTTCCTGCCCTTGATGATTGGTCCTGGAGGATCCTT
This sequence comes from Rhipidura dahli, assembly GCA_013399225.1. NCBI lineage: Eukaryota > Metazoa > Chordata > Aves > Passeriformes > Rhipiduridae > Rhipidura > Rhipidura dahli. Next base: position 557,616 of record VXAC01007785.1, read on the forward strand.
GTCCTGTGACCGCTTCTGAGACTGAGCAGGGACTGCTCTGATTCAGGGCTGGGCTGCTGGCCAAAATTTGGGTTATTTGGAGAAGCAATGGATAGTGATGATGTGAAGACCAAGCCTCAGAGCTACTGCATGCTCTCTGTGGTGGAGCAGAAAGCTTGGGGACACCTTGGAAATCCAGAACACAGTTAGGTTGCCTGATCACAAATTATCCAGAAACCTGAACCCTAAGAGAGCTTAGAACCCTTCACTGCCAGCAGGGCTCTCTCAGGTCACTCACACGATGCCACATGGCCAAGCCATGGCTGCATTAATTTAGTTGGTGTCACTTTTCATCCTCTAGGAGGGTCCTGAGCCTTTCTGAGACTTCCCTTTAAAAGTTCATATGGGAGCTCCCACAGGACACAGAACTTGTAGTGCTCTCTTTAACACTTCTTCATTCTCCTGCAGTCTTGAACCCTCTTACACAGAGGGAGGAAGCTGCTGTGTTTTGGGGTCAGGGTGAGCCAAAGAGTGCCAGATGAAGGCATAAATTTATCTCCATGTCTTAGATCACAAACCGTTGAAGCAGTTGGTGGGATGTTGGGTAAGGAGTGGGCAAATGCAGTCTGACTCAAGTGCTGACTAATAAAGAGTCTAGTACAGAAAATAAGATCCTCAGAGGAGATTTAATAACTGGGGAGAATAATTGTAAAGTGCTTCAGAATATTAACCAATGGCTGAATGCATCTAATTAGCTTAATGAAGCTGGGTGGTTGGGTTCTTTTTTAATCAAACAGATGGGCAAAACATTATGCACAAAAAATGAGATCTGAATACAATGATCACATTTAATTAACAAATAAAACACAGAGAAAGAGTTTGTTTTTCAACTTGAGAAGCGAGAGCTTCTGCTGCACCAAATACTCAAAAAAGAGCCTTAAATGTCACGGTGTCCTGAAAGTCTCAGATAATTACAATTATTATTTGCAATGGCTTGGGTGTTTGAGATGGGGGGTCAGCCTGGGGCTGGCTGTACCTGCAGGCAGGTGAGCAGGTGCTGGAGGCAGCGATGCATCACCAACCCCACCGTGCTGCAGAGCCACGGAGCAATCCCTGCTGCTGGTGTGAGCTGTCCCCAAGGGCAAGCTCAGAAGCAATAACACTGCTGAAACCCTCTGCTCCCAAACCTTTTCCCTGCATTTTGGTGATCACCTCTGTGCTGCAGAAGGAGCAAGCCAGGACTCGTGGGTTCAGCAGGGGGTAAGGTTGGTGTCGAATGTGCAGTGCTGCCCACAGTGTCCTTGGTGTTCAGAAGACCTGTGGAGCATTTCCCTGCTGGCCTGTGCTTGTGCCACCATGTGTGCAGTTGCTGCAGCTGATGCCAGGATGATTTTTGTCTTTTCTTTTATCTCCCTGTTATACCTTTTTACAATTTCTGTATTCTCGCTGCTTTTTGCTTCCATTCTTGCACTTGTTTGTCAGGCTGGGAGACTGAACATTTCAGAAGCTTTGCAGTGAGGGATCAGTGTGCCCAGAGCCCAAGGGCCTCTCCAGAACACATTTTGTAAACTGAGATAGAACCATCCAGGGGAAGGTTCCTTGGGGACGGGGGGCTCATTTGAGCCTCTCCTTGGGGAATTTTTGATAGATCTGCTAATTAGTAACACCTACAATGTTATAGGAGATCTTTTGGGGGTGTGCATTGTGGGGTGCATGGAGGTGATTTTGACCTGGACGTGGTGCACCTAAAGATCCTTAAAATAAATCCCAAGGTAAAATCCCTTTTTCCCTTCTAACCTTGTTTGACTCTTGCTTTTAAGATCAGGAAAAGGCATCACAGCCACCCACCTGTGATGCTGCTGGCCCCAGTCAGGGAGATTGATTCTCACCACTGGTTTCACCGGCCTTGCTAAGCAGCTCAGGCTCCCATCCCTGCTGGTGCCCAGTACAGACACAACTCCTCTGCTGTCTGTCTGGCCAGTTTTAGTGGGCCATGGAAACCTGGTGCAAATCAATGCCTTCCCTCTCCAGACAGGAGACTCCTCTCCATACAAGCCTTGAGTGCTTATGTAAGTGTGAAATACAGAGCTGTAATATCAGTCTTGCCAAGGCTGGGAGTGTTTGCTCCAGCCTAATAAGCTGAACAAGCCATTTTGATATTAAGCCTATAATAATAACACCTTGTAGCTAAAGAGTGTATTTTTTTCCCATTGGTGGATTACTCAGCCCTTTTCTTTTGAGGCAGTGTTTAACAAAAGCAGAGACTTTCCCAGACTATGTTTAATTAAACACAGCTCGGAGATCTCTTAATTTCAGTGCTGTGACGATGTTGCTCTACAGTCTCATCTCCAGGGTAGTTGGAACTTGTGCTCTGCCAGTGCATGGACTGGGCAGGTCACTGTCCCCTGCCCATATGTACCTGTCCAGACGTGCCCAGTGGTGTGGAAATCCCAGAGGGGCTCCCATTTGTACAGACCCACAGGCTCCAGCTGCTTTTGAAGCTGAGCAGGGGCTTGGTCTGAGCTGTGTGCCCCATGCAAGTGGCGGCTCAGCCAACATGCTTTACACTACAACTGAGATTTGGGGTCCTAATTTCTACCTGCTTCCTTTCTTGGCTGCTAGTGTAGCTATTGGGGCATTTTGAGTGCAACGGCCTGGTTATCAACAATGGTGTACAAAGTGAGAGCTTTAATTTGAAGGCTCCTCATTTCTGCCTTAGGAGGTATCTGTGAGCAGATGGTGATAGGCTCTGGTTTTGCTTATTCTTGCAGATTATTAGCCAGATAATTTTTCTGACTAATCCTTTGGCCCATGGACTGTTTATAAACCTGGAGTCAGGTTTCGGGTAAAAACACTTGTGTTTGCAAATTTTAAAATCTGTTCCTGTGCTGGCTTGCTGATGTCACTGTGAGCGGGAGACTGTTCTCTGAGTGACAAATGCCCTCTGCACGATGGGAGACAAGCAGCTCCTAAATCAGAACCTCCTTCCCAGTGACACGATGGGAAGAAAAACATTTGTGCCTTGTTTGGGGCTTATTTTATTTTAAAGCATGATATGGCTGAAGTCCTGACCCCAGCATCAGTGCTCTCATACTGAGCTCCCCTGAGGTCGCGCTGCTGTTTCAGGTGGCGTGGTAAAGAGGCAGTTCTGGTGCCACAGAATTTGTGTTGTGTGCAGGTGATGCTGCATAACCTGTGCAGAGCAGAAGTTGGAAGATTTGCCTGTGTATGGCTGGGCAGGACTGCATATGGACTGGTAGCAGTGCTGGTGGGGCACTGCAGCCACTGGCACAGCTCTCCCTGAAAAGTGCTGAAAGGCTGTGGTGATATTGCTGTTATTATTATTATTATTACTATTAGAATTGTTCTTGTTATTGTTCCCCCCTCATCTCTTAACACCTCTGCCTTTTAAACAAATCAGTCCCTTGGATGTCTCTGGAGAGCTGGCAGTGGTAACTGCCTGACTGATTTATTCTGGTGTTTTAACATTTACTGGATTTACATAACAGCCAAACAATCTGTTTCAGGAGTTTAATATAAACCCAGCTCTAGTGAGTCACATCCATGCTAGCAGTAATGCAAAGAGAGGCGGCTGGGGGAGTGAGGGGGTGACTTCTTCTGGGTTTCTGCATGGGAATATCTGGCTGCCTGAAATATCTCTGACACCTCATGGCTGAGTGATGCTGCCAGTTCTCCTCTGCCATCAGGGATTTGTTCTCAAACTTCGAAAGAGCAGTGGGTGCATCACATCAGTGCTTCCATTGCTGCTCCCAGCTGAGTCTGGGGGCTTTTCCAGAGCTCCCCAGGCACTGCTGTGTGTCCCACTGTGTGTAAAATACCTTTACACTTATGTGCATGCTTGAAGGAGGGAGTGTAGCTATGGGAGCAACAAGATGAAGCCTGTAGAGATTTGCTGTTTGCCTTTTGAATTCGAAACCATGTAGCTTTTGTTTGTGCCAGACTTTGTGGGCCTGGTCCCCCAGACATGCAGATCAGAACAGCTGCAAGTGGGGTGTGGATGTGTGCCAGCATTTCTGTGCCAGCATTCCCACCTGGGGTCTGCTGACCCATGTGCAGGTTCTGGGGACAGAATTTGAGCCCAGCCAGGTGAGAGCTGTCCCTGTGCCCCTGGGCAGTCAAAGCGAAATGTTGGAGCTGTTGGGGACTCCCTACCCAGGCAGATCCAGGTGAGCAGGGCTGGTTTTTGGGGACAGCAGGAGAGAGAGCCATCAGGACAGTTAACAGCAGGGGTTTCCCAAAGCAGGGTGTGTAACCTGCTGCCTCAGGTCCTCCAGTTCTGTCTCCTGCAGTTGTACAAATGCAGCAAATCTCTGGAGCGGGTCTGCCATGGGCAGCCCATCCCTTCCTGCTCCAGAGGCTCTGTCATCTCTGTACTGGGGGGGTTGTAATGTGGCTGAGGAAAGTGGGTCTCCAGCTTGAGTTGACACTTTTGAAAATCCCAAGCAAGGTCCAGCAGGGCTGGAACAGCCTGGTTTGTGTTGCTGCCTGTGATCGAGGTCGGCTGTTCAGCTAAGCAAGCACTTCTCTTGCTGCAGCTTATTTGAATTCTTGTCTTCAGAATGGAAAATAAATGCTGGCTGATGAGATCTATTACAGCACTAATTTTAGAGCATGCCAAACAGTAGGAAATTGTTTTCAATCTTCACTCTCATTTCTCCTTTATTTCACCCCTCCATTTGTGAAAATTGTCTTTGTCATTCTTCTAAGTGCCCAGTGATGTCCCGCTCACTGATATCTTCAGGCATTCTCCTTCCAGCCCTATTTTCTGATATTTCTTTGTTCAGCCACTTGACATTGCTGTTAGAAGAGCTCTCTCCAGGGCTCAGGCAGCAGTGTTGGCACGATGCAAGATGCAGGCACTGAGTGCTCAGGCAGCTGGTGTGAGATGCCAGCAGAGCCCCCTGCCAGCTGGGGGAGCAGGGAAGGCAGCACCACAGTGGACTTTATTATCCTTGAGTGCCCAGGGCTTTGCAAGTCTTTCCAGCCCCACCCTAGCCTGCTTTCTTGATGAGCAAGAGGGAAAATATGAATTTCCCTCTGGTCTACTGAAGAGTTTAGGAAGCAGTCCCAAAGCTTCAGTGTTTGTCCTTGGCACTAAAGAAAACCTGAGCCATCGCTCAAGAGGTTGGAGCAGGCAGCAAGTTAGGAATCAAAATGCTTGATCAGTGCCAGAGGGAACAGCGGTGCACAAAGTCTACATTTTTAGGACATAATTCCTCTTCATGGGTGGAAAGTCTCAGTGGTTTGAGAAGAGCCTGGATGCCTAACTGCTCTGAAGCCTTCGGGGTGACTGCAGACACCAGTCCCTCCCTCTGTCCTGCTGCTGGCTCGCAGTGCTTAGCAGAACCTGCCTGAGCTCAGGATTAAAGCTGGTGGCACGAGTCCAGTGGTTTCACCCTGCGGGCTTTTCAGAGCCTCTCTGGAACACATTTCATGGGTTTGGCAACCACGTGTCCCTGACAGCAGCTGCTGTGGCCATCAGCACAGAGACTTGGTGCCTTCCCTGGAGGGCTTTGAAAATCCTCTCTCTTCTGCCCCTGGCTCCCTCATCCCTCCTGCCCCCTCACCTTCCTCTCATCCCTTGGCTGGCAGCCGACAGTGGCTTTATCCCTCAAAAAGAGCTGTCTCTTGCCCTGGCTTCTTGTGCTGGAGAGGGGTAAAAAACTCTCTACTCCTACCAATTACCATTCCATGCCTTTCCTGGGTGCACTCCAAGCCCTGTGGCTGCTCGAGGTGTCAGTCCCCAGGAATTCAGCTGGCGAATGTCTTCATAGTCTGCCTTTGTGAGCATGGCTGAGATAAACCCTTTACTGAACTAAATGTGGTAACAGCTAATCCCTCAGAGACACTCACCTGGGCCCTGCACGGTGAAAAGAGGCTTTGCTGCTCTGATTAACAACACTGGCAAGAACATTAACTCATGGTTCTTTTTGGAGATGAAAAGCACCTCTCTAGGGGAGTCGAAGGGATTAGGTACCAGCTGGAATGTTAAGGTAGGTTTTTTGCACCTTTCTGATGAATTTGTAGCTTAAAAGTCTGGTCAGCCCTGGTGGGATGGGTGATTATGGCTGAGTGGGCTGTGGTGGAGAGGAGACTGAGGCCAGTGTGGGGCCCAGGAGCTTCCCTGGGAGGATGGTGGTGGTGACAGCTCTTGGTCCTGACTGCCCGTGCTGGGGTGTCCTCAGGGCTCTGGGGCTCACTGTCGAATATTGAAACTGTCAGACTGGCCAGCCCTCCACAAAGAGCTGAAGCTCATTTAAACCTTGCTAAGAGCCAAATCATACTGACCTTTTCCAGCCACTTAAAGCAAATGCTGAAGGCTGTGGAGAGCATTCCAGCTGTTTTGATGGCTCTGGTTTCCTTTTTTTGGGGGAGATCTGCACTGATCTCTTTATTATTATTTTTTAACACAACACTTTGTTTCAAAAACTTGAACTAGAAATTCCATCTACATAAAAAGCAAAGCTCTTGTGAAACTATAGTGAAAGTTGCTTGGGCTATGTTTTTGAGGTCAGGATTTTATCTTGGTGCTGGTTTCCATGAAGGCTGCATGGGCCAGCTCTGCCTGGCAGGAGTGCAGCCTGACCAGTGAACATCACATGTGACACTTGGTGAAAAGAGCTGTAGACCAGCAGCCCAACTGACTGAATGGATTAAAACAGGTGTACAAACTTTGTAAAATAAGGTAAGACTGAGAAAAGTTTAAACACTTGCATTAAATATTTTTTGTTCAGTGCAAATTTGAATGCTCGAGCTACTTCCAAAATTCTGTTACCTTTCAACTTGTCTTTCTCCTACAGAATTTTCTATTTTAAGTAAGTAGCACAGAGTTAGCTCAGAAGGGAAAAGATACAAGTGCCACTGTTCAAAGTGGGCTTTATTGGTTACATATTTATGGGAGATATTCAGGAAATGAATAAACACTTGAAAGTATATGTATTATTTATTATTGTAGCTGACTAATTACCACTTGAAACCTTTTGGTTGGCGTTATGGCTCTCTGTAGTGTTCAACAAGCAATGCTTCAGCAGAGTCTAACGTGGCATTCGTCCCAGTTAAACCCAGTTACATGCAAGTGCTGCAGCTGATTTCTGGGCAATGGAGTTTGAGCAGTGGAAGGTGACAGTGTGGTGCAAGCACCAGGGGGAAGTGAGAGATCTGCAAGTGGACAGGACCTGGGAGGTGCTTAGTGATGTCTCAGTCCTCCCACCCCCAGCAAGAGAATTTGCTGGCCCCAGTTTGTGGAGAAGCAGCAAGGTGGGGTTAACGTGTCTGACTCTGTCTGATGAAGTGATGACAGTCAGGAGTTTAAACTTGGCTCCCAAGCAATGGGCTGCCAGCAGGGACTTCTGGAATGCTTCTTCACTGCTTCTACAGCAGTGATTCCTCCTCCAGGCTGGAGTAGAGAAGTGCACAAAAAAAACAAAGGTGGATCTTACCTGTCCCAGCCATGCAACTGCTTCTGAATCCACGGGCTCTCTGGGCACACTGCAGCAACCTGCTGGCTCCACGTGCTCCCTGGACCCGCTGTGGGATGTTGCTGTATGTGAGACCATGCACCAACTTCTCAGCTGTGCCTGGAAAACCTCTTGAATTCATGTGAAGCCCAGTTGTGAGCAAAGGACACATCCCATCCAGCAGTGCTTCCTGAAGCAACATATGTCCTTAAGAATTTGCTTAGCTGTAACAAGACTTAAGCCCATGAAACATGTGTTGAGATACTTACTTGGTTCTAATCTGCACCTCTTGAAGGACAATATGATAAAATCACAGTGGAAGGGGTGGCAGGACTCCCCTCTGCCTTCAGCAAAGTAGATGTCAAGCTCAGTTGCAATGGGAGGAATTCCCTGTCCCTTGCTGTCACTGCTGAAACCGGAGGCCCTTGCCTCTGGCACTGGCCATTCCTGCAGGAAAATGCTCATTTAAGCCTTCTACAAAAAAAAAAAAGTTTGCAGAATGCTGCAATCAGAAAAGTTCCTTCATCAAATGACTCCTCTGCGGGAGAGGAGTGAGTGGGCCTGGAGAGGAATGGAAGAGTTATAAGAGAGATGTACGAAAATGCTTTTTATGGAATGAATAATTTTTGGTCCGGAGGCGGCAGCGTCGTATTTAATTCTAAATTGGGGATTTTTGGGGAGCGCGTGATTGACGCCCAATGAGGGGTGCAGGATGCCGTTTCTCAGCAGGCTGCCATTCCCCTGCTCCATTTACCTGTCTGCTCTCCTGTGGAGAGTTCTCATTCTGCATGCCATTAACCCATTTCCCACAGCGCATCCCTGCAGCCCCTCCCCGGAGCCAGTGGCACACGGGGGGCCCATCCAATCCCTGCAACTTTGGGGAGCCACTCTGCAGTGGTGCTGAGGCTCATTTCTCTTGCCTGTCCCTTTGCTGCACTGTGAGTAGGAGCCTTCCTGCCCCAAGTCCATCTGGGGCTGTGCCTGGCCTCCCCAGCTCTGAGCTGGATGATGCTCCATCCGCTCCAGGCTCTCTCCTGCCAGCACAATGTGCTTTTCCTTACTTTGCACACAGTCATCCCTGGCTCCCCTCTGTCCCTCACATGGCTTCATCTCCCTTGGTAAGGACTGGCTCTTGCTGTACCTGGGTTGGAGCCCTGCACAGCACTATTCCCAGACTCTGCTGGATCTGGAAAGGTGTTGCTGGTGCTGGGGCTCTGTCTTCTCCCATCCTGGTAGTCTTGCCCTTATAAAAAGGTCATTAAGAGTTTTGTTTTACTGCAGTATAAACTTCAGCCAACTCCTTCCTCTTGTCCTGTCCCCTTAATTAAGAGTGTGTATGTTAAATGCTGTGAGCCCGAGCAGAGGCTCACTGCAAAGTAAACAAGAGCGTGGGACTTAGGCAGGTCTTTTGTTACTGCTGCACAGGGCTTATGCTAATAACAGCTGCAGAGATTGAACCCAATCCCTCTTGAGCTTTCCAAGAGTCTGTTTAATCTGTTTAATAATGGAGCTGGGTTTTTGTTTTGATCTTTTTCATAGGAGTTAAATTTTTGTCCCTTTCAGAGTAGCTGTGGATCATATAAGCACAGCAGTATTGTTTTCCTAATTGGCTTCAGATTTATCTCTATCCATTATGTTTAAGGGCTTACAAGATGCACCCATCACCATGGCACCAAAATGCTTCCTATGCCAAAAATACTTGATGAAAACATACCTATATGTATGCACACACTTTTTTTGCTCTGTTGGGAAGTGCAAAGCCGTTCTGCTGGAAGATCTTGTTTTTGCATGATTGTATTCTCCAAACAGTCAACTTTGCAAATTGTGCTTTTCTGCTCACGCTGGCTCTGGTCCACATGCCATTGGAGAGAGATGTCTTTCCAATGAGCTTCAGGCCAGCCCCTGTACAGGCAGAATTTTGCATTTATATTGTTGATGGTTCATACTGGGCAATGACACTGGTGTTCTACAAAGACAAGGGTCAGTGGTAGACCCTGACTCAAACTTACTGTCTAAAAGTCAGGATATAGCAAAGGCAGGAGAGAAGGGTGGGGAAGCAGGGGAAAGAGCAAAAATCTTTAGCCAGACTAGTGTCCCCTGGGCAGACCACAAACATTTAAAGTGAAGATGCAGATGTTGAAGGTAACATGATTTAAAGATTGCATGGCACATAATACAAGAAATGTTCTGGTATTTTTAGCAGAAGCTTCTTCCTCTCTTGATTCTACCTTTACTTGAATGCACTCAGTGATTGCTTTTCATGTGTGAATGATTGTAAAAATGGAGCTCCCTAAACAGATGTGGAATGTTTATATGAATTAATGACTTCAGAGAGCTCTGGTTGTTTAAAACAGAGTGGCAATGAAGTTGCCTTGGCTGCAGTCAGTGCTCCTCCATGGCGCAGATCCAGTGCCAGCAGTGGGACAGGATGGTGCTGGCTGCACACAGACCCTTGGGGAGCTTTCTCATTATTGATTTCACTGATATGCTTCTGGTGGGGTGGGAAGGAGCCTTCTGAGGGGCTGAGAAATCTGTGTGAAGTGTGTAACCTTTCTGGGATTTGTGTTGAGTGAAACCCTTAGCCTGAAATGGGAGGCTTGTAATTGATGGTCTTTATAAAGTGTTTTACCCTGGGTGTTTTCCTGCTGCTTCTTTGCTTCCTCTGAATTGAGTGGCCAGGAAAGAGCTGTGGCGTCGTGTTGCAGGAGGGCTTGCAGAGGTGAGACTGTCCTTAGCCATCTGTAGAAAACTCCCAGAGAAAGGAGAACAGTCAGCTTCTTTCTACCTTTCTGCCTCTCTTTTTCCCCAGGGTACAGCTCTTTGTCTGCTCAGGGGATCTATCTGTCCTTGAATGCCCTGTGTGCCAGTGCCAGAGGCATAAGTTCAAAGTGCCATTGGCACCATGCTGGTCTGTAATCCTCCAGTAGCCAGCGAGTGATGCCCAGGGGAGCTGGAGGAGACCAGTGAAGTCTTGCTTCCCCATCAAGTGCTTGGGAGAGTGGCTGGACAGAACCAGACACATGGAGCAGTTATCCCAGCATGGAGCAGACAGATCTCATGATGCTGTAAGCACAGCAAAAGAGCTGATAGTTTTATTTTGAAGGATGCCTTTAGAGTGAGAGAGAGGGATATGTGTTTGCCTTGGTGCAAAGTGGATTTGTGACGGAGCTGCTGCTCACTCTTCTCGAAGGCTGTCGGGTTTTTCTCCCTCCTGGAGACTTTGTTGGTGTATCTGATGGCAGTGGATGATGCTGTGCTGGTGGGATTGCAGCTCTTCTGTTTGCACAGATGCCTGGGAAGGTGTGTGTGAGTGCATGTGCCATCTGGGAGCAGCTGGGCTGTGGTCACAGCTGAGCTGTCAGTCTGAGGACCTCCATCCAAACCCTCTGGCGGTGAATGTCAACCCACCTACAGCTTCAGAGGCATTGGCTGTAATGGTGCTGAAAACCAGCTTATCCTGTGTTAATCTTATACCTGCACCTGCAGGCAGCTGTGAGGAGCCTTTGTGGTGGATTTCAGCCTTTTCATCCTTCTTCATCAGTGCTGGCAGCTGCTGCTTTGTGGTAACATCAAAGTTTTTTGGGGCTGTATAAGTCTCTTCATCCTTAGGCCAGCCTGTTGCATGGGCTTTCTTCCATTTGGCTTCCAGAGGTGGGTTGTTTTCCCTTTTAGTAGATTATTTTGTGGTGGACTTTAAGTTCTTGGAGGGAAGTGGGATGTGGAAAGGTGGTCAGGAGCCGTGGGCAAACATGGTCTGATGTTTCAGGCAAAGAGGATCACTGCCACACCAGCACAGCAGCTGTGGAGACAAGGCTGACTGTGTTTATGGGATTCAGTCCTGTTATTTGACCTCAGTTTGTGAGAGGTTTGAGTTGTGGTCACTGGATTTAGTGCAAAGGGATGAAAAGTTTTCCTCAGTGCCAAAGGGAATAATGATGGCAAAGGGGCCTTAGCTCCATGGAGGAAGCAGGTGGGTGGTGACAACTGTTAATATATAGCCCAGCAGAGGCAAATTGCAAATTCACCCCCTGGTGAGAAGTCTCCATTCTTTTACCCTTGTCTGTGTAAAGGCAGATGCTCCTAGGGCTGGCCATTGAGGTGAAAATCCTGTCTGTGTTCTCCTGTGAGTCTGTTGAAAGATTCAGAAAGCCTAAAGCTGTGGAAATGCAATATCAAGACGCTGGTTGTAGCGTGATGCCAGAGGAATGGTGCGGAACAACTTAAATTAGTCCTTTGAAGTTATTCCACTTACAAGTGTACTTTTTGTGCTGTGCTGATGGAACACAGAGAAATCAGCAGCCCTGCAGAAAGGCTGTGCAGTGGGCTGTAGAACAGACTGAACACACTCAGCATTTCAGGGGGTGCCTCGGCTGTCTTCTGGGTGTGTCACTGCTGCTGTGCTGGGGACTGAGGTGTGAGGGGCCTTCTGAGGACAGACCAGACCTGCTCACTGATGTCCTCACCAGGATTTTAGGAAGAAGGCAGGGGAACATCAGCCACAGATCTCCTGTTGGATCTTAAGCTAGCATTTCAAAGGCATCAAGGTGTCTGTTGGGGTCTGTTAAGAAGGATTCAGGGGGATTGCATCTTCTCCCCAGCATTGTTTCCCTGCCCATGAACATATCTCACAGGGTGTTTGTGAAGATGAGCAAATTTGCTTTGCAAGGTGCTCGTATTCCTGCAGAATGGAGAGATATTTAAGCCCCATAAGTGGTTGAGCTTAATGCTTTTGCAGCTTCGTGTGAGAGCTTTTGGGAGAGTAACAGGAGGACATTGAAAGGTTTTGGCTGCGGTCCTGGCACTGCCTGCACGGAGCCCTGCTGGCATCCTGCTGCCAGGAGCAGGGCTTGTGCTTGCCCTTGCAGAGGTGCTGAGCTGCACCAATGGCTAGTGCCAGTACAGCTTAACTCAGGAGTTGAGGCTGGGCATCTCCAGAGTTGACTTTCAGAGCACTCTATGTGCAGACTTGCCGTGTGGTTTTGCTCGGCTGGTTCAGCACAGGGTTTCCTGGCGGTGCTCTGTCTATCATAGCATGACAAGATCAGCTGCAATTACCCTGGTGTTGGAAACAAGAGCTTCTTCCTGGCCTCAGAGTGCTGCTGCATTAATGTATGAAATGGATAAATGATTTAGGTAATGCAATGACTTGGATGTGGTTGTGGATTGAATAAGATTTCCAGAGCCAATGTGCTTACTCATCAGATGAGTCATGTCTTAGTCACTTTTAGAACAAGTGATTCTCTTTTGGGTGCTTCCAGAATGGGATGGGTGGAGATGAGCTGAAAATTTCCACCCCTGTCTTTGATATTTTTTTTAAATAGCATCTAGAACATGATGGAATGGTTTATCAGCAGAGGAAAGAGCTCTATCTTGTGTGTACAGCGTGTCCCAGGAGGTTTGCCTGAATTCCACAGCAATGCAAAACTTTAATTTTGCTGTTTGCTTCCTGGTCAGGCAGAATGATCTCAGGCTTTAGATTAGACTGCTCAAGCTTTGTTCTCAGCCTACTCTAGTGAGTCCCTTTTGTGGGTAGGTGCAAGTCTGAGCCTATTCTCAAACTCCAGTGCCACCAGCAGTGAGTAAAAGCACCCTCAGATGGAAGCTGTCCCCCTGAAACAGTCAACATTGCTGTGCAAATAAAACCCTGTTCACAACTTTTATTTAAATGTAACTATATTTTTTCTATTACCAAAATATTTATGAGATTGAGGTATGATTGTTCAGAAGCATGCACAAGCAAGTGAATAGCATATCTGAGAGCTTAGGGAAATCCCTTTGTAACCCCTCTAAGCTTTATATAGCAAGTAAACCTATTGAGTTTTTCTTCCTCTTTCTGATATTTCATCTCTCTGATCTCACAGTCATCCTGCAACAAACACAATGTTCAATTCCTGATTTATGTAGGTTCCTGGTGGATCAGTTGAGCTCAGTGGCACAGTGTGATCTCTGCATCTTACTTGACCCGTGTGGCTGGGCTGCAGCCCAAGTGGGGGAATCATGAAGGGAGTGATGTGGGGCTTTGCTGCTGGCTGAGGCATAGGCTTTGCTAAGCTGGATCTTGCTAAACTCTTCTCACGGCTTCAAGTGTTGAAAATGGGAGTGCACTGACTGTCTGACAGGAACAGGTCTGAAAGCATGAGCCCAGTTTTGGTTTGTGTCAGGAATGACGATGTAATGTTGTTGTAAAAACCATGGTGGTGTTAGATCTACTCTTACAAAGGTGTGTTCATTATAGGAAGAGTACAAAGGCACATGAAATAGGCAGAGGATTCTCTCACTGACCATTAGGGTGGTGTCTGGGTGACCCTGAGCAGGAGTGTCTCTTCCTAACTCCTCTGTGTAAATGTGGTTTTGGCCCTTGGTGAGGTGGCACTGTCTGTAAAACACAGGTCATGGCAGGTGACAGGCACTATGGAAATATCTTAAGCAAGATTTTCAGAAACAGCTGAAGAATTGGGTTTTATTGTTAAATAGAACTGGTGAAAAGAAAGCTAAAAATAGATCTCCTATGGGTGTCTTTTGTCAGGTGATAAAGAATAATTCACAGGCTTGTAGGTTTTCAGTTTTTTGTAGTTGTCTGTGTTAGATCTCCTGGGTCACAGGTGTGGAGGATTTTATCAACAGTTCCTCTCAGAGAATTCAAGTCAAGAGGAATCTATCACTTCCTCAAGAAGTTTTCTAGTTTGCTTTGTCTCTTAATTGCAGAAGAAGGGGGCTTTTGTCTTCTAAAATGTTTTTAAAATTTCCCTAACGATTTAGCAATTGTTGCTAGCCTCAAAGGCAAAAGAATGGCACGGATACATTGTAATATTATAATAATAGTAGTTACAGTAATAATGTTAGTGTTTTGCTGTTGTTACTGCACAAAAAGCCCTCCCAGATGATGATAGTTCAAAAGCTGCCTCCAAGTGAGTCACTTGTCCTCAGTGGCTCACAGAGCTTTATGTGCTGCAGTGAGCACTGGTGAAGGGAAGAAAGATGGATGGAGGTAGATCCCACCCAGCAGGGTGGATGCAATGAGAATTATTTCTGATACTGCCTCGACAAGAGCCATGCCAGCCTAAGAAAATTCAAATGTGGAAGAAAATGTTGTTCTCCTCCTCTCCTCCTGGGAAAGGAGTCCTGGGATGTCTCCCAAAGTAACTGGGCAGCTCTCTTTGAGACACACGTGAAACACATTTACCCAGACACTCCTATGAGCATTTGCACGTTTTTTAGGCTGAGATTTTCTGTGTTGTTCACACTTTGGCACATGTGTGATCATCCCTTCTGATGTCCTGAGACCACAGTTAAAGTTCAGGAATGTGTTTAAGTGTTTTGCTGGAGTAGAGCCAACGTCTCCATCGCAGAGAGGAGCAGCGTGTTGGGAAACTCAGTGGCTGCATGCAGCCTAATTGTTCTGGGATGCAACCTGGAAGGTGCTGAGCGCCCTGGCTGGCAGCCAGCAAGGCTTTTAAACACATGCTTTGCTTCATTTTTTCACGTTGTTCCCAGTCTTATACTTTGATTTCTTTTCCCATAGCAACTGGAGAAGGATATCTGAGTAGCCAGAGCAGTGCAATTCATTTGCCAGCGATGCCCCGACCTGTAGCACAGGGATGTCTTCCAGGACATGGGGTACAGCTGTTGGGATCAGGTGTTGCTACCAGTGTCCAAGTCAATTTGCTTCAGATTCCTCCTTCTTTGCTCTTTTCCTGGGCACGGGGCAGGCCTGGCAGTGTGAACGATGCTCAAACTGCATTTGTAAACCACATCCCATCTTTCCATGTGTCTTTGCTTGCTATTAAATTGCACAGATCATATTTCCTTACCACCCTTTCCTCTTAAACTGTGTTTGCCTTTCCTCTGCCTTGAAAATTTTAGCAGCAAACGGACAAATTCAGGTTTGATTTGGAAGTGAAGTATCAGCTGCAGCAGAGCCCAGGGCAGGGAAGAGAGGAGGCTGAAAATCCTGTGGAGGCTGATGGCTTCTAACTCTTTGTTTTCAAGGTTTTGGCTTTGTCTGCTGTGAGCAGGGGGAAGGTGCTGCAGCCCAAGTTGGAGACTGGAAGGAGCTTTGGTTGTGCTGGGAGATAGCCCTGTGTGTGCTGCCCTCGATGCTGGCTGTGTCCCTTCTGTCCCTGGATCTGCAGCTGGGGCAGCTCCCACAGCTCCCTGTGCCTCTCTGGGGCATCCAAGGCAGGACTAAACCCTGCCTTGTCAAAAACTGTCTGGACACCTCCTTGCCAGCAGATTTACTCCCCATTCTGCTCCTGTGCTTGCTGGCTTGGTGACCAGAAACCTGCCTTGTTCCACTGCTCCTGTGCAGAAATGATGTGGCTTTGCACCGTTTCTGACACTTGAGAAAAAGCCCAGCTGATGGAGTACAATGCCCAGTACTTGTCCTGAGCCACAAGCACAGGGGCACGGTGTTGGCATCCCAGTGATGCCAGGATGATTTTTGTCTTTTCTTTTATACCCCTGTTATACCTTTTTATAATTTCTGTATTCTCAGTGCTTTTTGCCTCCATTCTTGGACTTGTTTGTCAAGCTGGGAGACTGAACATTTCAGAAGCTTCACAGTGAGGGATCAGTGTGCCCAGAGCCCAAGGGCCTCTCCAGAACACATTTTGTAAACTGAGATAGAACCAGCCAGGGGAAGGTTCCTTGGGGGGAGGGGGGGCTCATTGGAGCCTCTCATTGGGGAATTTTGGATAGATGTGCTAATTAGTAACACCTACAATGTCAGACCAGATCTTTGGTGAGTGTGCATTGCGGGGTGCATTGGGGTGCATTCGACCTGGATGTGGTGCACCTACGGATCCTTAAAATAAATGCCAAGGTAAAATCCCTTTTTCCCTTCTAACCGTGTTTGACTCTTGATTTTAAGACGAGGAAAAGGCATCACCAGGGCAGCCTGGAACCCCAGCTTGGGCAGCCTGGGTTCAACCCAGGGTGAAATTAGGGTGCCCCAGGGTGGCATTTTCATACTCGTGTTTTGACTAAAGCTGCACCTGGGAACTATTGTTGGCCCTTTGGTGCTGTAATGCTTTTTTCACTCTGACAAATGCTGAGTTGTCATCAGCCTAAATTTCAGGGATAGCATTGCAGTGACTGAAAAGAACAGCTTTCTCCCCAGCAGTCTTTGCCTGGATAATCTCCAGTCATTGACCTCAAGGCTTTGAAAGTGCATTTAGGCTTAAAGAGCTAAACCTTAAGGCTTCAAAAGAAGTGGAAAGCCTGCTACCCGTTAGGTTTCCAAGTGTGGGTTGTGTGTGCACGACAAGGGTAATTGTCAGGGTGTACCTGGTTCTGACTCCTGTGGGATCTGTTGTTCATCCCCCCCAGAGCCTGTTCTCTCCGTACAGAGCCTCTGCTGCCGCTGCCTTTGATATTGTGCAGGTTATCTGAGGACACGTTTTCAAGTCCTGGGGTTTCTAAAGATGTGAGGATTATCAGAAGATGGAAGTTACCCATGTGGAAATAGAACAGATACTTTGAGCTCTGAGTTTGAAGTCCATTTGTCTTGTCGTACAGAGTTCACTGTTTCTGCCTTGCCCTGTGCAGTTCTGTGCTTTGCCCTTTGCTTGGGGCTGTGCAGATTGGTGGAGTTGGTGAAGACCTTCAACCCACAGACATTTAGAGATGGGTGCTGGGATAATTTCCCTGGTTAAAACTCTTTGCAGAGATCACCTTGAAGAGAAATCTCTAACCATGTTTGAGCTGCTGGGAAGAAGAAAGCCTGCAGTGTTCAGTGCTTACACTTTTATTGTAGATTTGGAATCCTGGAACAGGTGGAAATTAATGTTTTTTAAATGCTGAAAAGACTTTTCACTGCAGCTGGCTTACAGAACTAAGGAACTTGATATATCCCCTGAAATACCTCTAGATCTCTCAAAGGCAGCTGAAAGCTTTTTCCTTATCTGGGAGGGAGATAAACCTCTAAGACCTGACGTGGATAAATGCGAACTTGTGCTGCCTGGTGGCTTGTTCAGTTGGTTGTAGATGCTTTTTAAACAATTGTTTAAACCGTGCTGGTCTGTGCTGTGAGATCTGAGCCTGGCAAAGGTATTTGATGCTGAATTCTTTTGCTGTGTTGATGGTCTGTACGTGTCCTTTCCCAGATCCCGCTGTGCTGCTCTTAAACAGAATGACTGGCTTTGTTCCGCAGTGGTTTGCTTTCTGACATTGAATTCTTATCTGTTGAGCAGCAGCAGGAATTCTGTGAGCACCTGGAAAGCAGAGTTAGCCCTGGCAGTCAGTATGGAAGGTGCTGGTGGGTGCAGGGGAGGCCGGCAGGGCTGAGAAACATGCTGGTGAAATGAATAAACTGGGGAGGAGGACAGAGATGTCCTGGAAGCATCTGGGTGCTGATGTGCAGCTTGGCCTGAGGCTCTGCTGCTGAAGCAGCAGCCTGTCTGTACAATTCCAGGTGGCTTCTTCCCTCCTCCTTAATTTATTTAATTGCTTGTGTGTCTCACGGGCTGCGCTGTGGGAGCAGGATGCAGTCCCACAAGATCAGCTGCTGTGTGCACTTTGTTTCTGTTCCTCAGGGTGACAGATTGGTGTGTGAGAGAGCTGGCTTGCCTGGCTGGCAGGCTCCCTGCTGCTCCAGAGCCTTCGCTGCAGGCTGGGCTTACCAGGCTTAAAACCCAGACCTTACACTGAAACCAGAGGGCAGGTGCCTTGTGCTGTGGCTGTTCACACAAATCTGTGCATGAGCTCATTACTGTGAACTCTGTTTTCAGTTCTGTTTCTCTTCTACTCCCTTTTCTTGCTCTCCATGCCAGAGGTGCTTTCCATAGGCTGCTTGCTGATGCCCTGGTCCTGCTGTCCACCAAAGCTCCCAGTGGCACTGGGGAGCTGCACTGGCTTGGAGACAGCTTTGATTTGGGTGCCTGGTTCTGCTTCCAAGAGATCAGTGGGGATTTGGCCGTTGTGGAATGTTAGACTTCATTCTTGCAGACTGAGAGACTGTTCAGCTCGTCTTGATTTCTTCATTTTCATTTTGTTTATCACAACAAACAGTGATACACGTGTCTGTATCATCTTCTGTGGCAATTTTGAGGTTCATTACAGAGTGCTGCAGAAGATGGCTCACCTGAGACCAATCCCTTCCCCTCAGTCCAACTGAAAAACTTCTTTTTTTTTTAACCTGTCATTTACCTTGCCATGGTACAGACATTTGGAAAGCCATTATTGCAATGAAGGCCCTAAATATTAAAACCTCCCTGATTTTGAGGCAGTTATTTTGCTCTTTAATCAACAGAGCCTGGCTACTGCCTTACTGGTTAGTATTTTACAAATAATCTAAGACTTTCATCTTTCACATAATCTGACATTTTCAGTTATTTTTTTGAAGCACCCCCTCACTGACTGTTTAAATCCACCTCCAGCAAGCTGTGCTCCCCACCACGGCTGCCTCCTCTCTTGGGAGTCACGCTGCCTCTCAGCCCAGCAAGTGACAGTAAACCATGACACTTCCTCCTCCTCTTCCTCCTCCTCCTCTTCCCTGCTCATGTTCAGCCCCAGGAGCTGGCTCAGGTCCTGCTCTGACCCAACACGGGACCCTTCTGTGTGAGCTGATGCTGCCCGTGCCCACGTCAAGCTGTAGCACCAAGTACTCCTCCAGGTGCTGGTGGGAAGGCTGCTTTTCCATTGGATTTATGGGGATCAGCTTTCCCTGGGCAGCATGCAGGTTGCATTTGGGGTGTTTCCTGCACTCTTGATGGTGACTGGAAGAGGGGGTTGGGGTAGGCAGGCTCTGAGGTCTAGAGTTGGTGTCAGCTGAGAGCAGCTTTGGAAATGGGTTTTTGTTCTCCTCTGACACCTGAGTAGAGGTCCCCACGCTGTCCAGGCTGTTTGCATGTTAAAATGCCAGAATCCTTCACGCTGCTTTCCCTAGGGTCACTTGGAAGTCAGGCAAAGCACCCAGTAAGGCTGGTGGTCTCACAGCAGGACTGGGCTTGGGCTCTCTGCCCACACCAACCTCTTCCATCCTCCCATCCCTCACTGCCACGGTGCCAGGAGCTGGGATCAGGCTGGCACAGTGGCCAGGGTCCTGCCCCCACAGTGCTTTTGTGTCCTTTGTCCCAAGGGCAATTGGGATTTGTTATAATCTGAGCTCAGGTCGTCGCCAGAGTCGGTGTGGAGCTGGGTGCTGGGATGTGCTGGTTTGTGGTCACTTTGGGCTGCTGCAGAGATGGTGAGTCACAGCACTTGGCATCCCTGAAAGCAAATACTCTGGGATATGTGGGCTGAGTGCCTCTCACTGCCTGTTCCTCGTGCTTTCCCAGCTGTAATTTGCAAAATAAAAGCATCTCTGATGCTCGTACACTGATAAACAGATTTAAAAGATTAAAGCAGAAGTGAATTTAGTCCAGCATCAGGATCTGATGCCCACAAGTCTCGCCGAACCTCTGCTACAAAACACAGCAGCCAAACCTCACTTACCAAAGTCATTTGTAGCCAGGACATGAGTACAAAGCAGCACATCTCCTCTTCAGTTCTTCTGTGTTGTCCCCACCAAAGACATGATAAAAATGTGCAAAGAGAGCTGCACTCATGTGGATAATGCTCTGGCAGGGCTCCTGTTTCACCTGCATTATCTGGAGTGTTTAATGTTAATATCACTCTCACTTAGACAGACTTGGCATTCCTCAGTGTTTTCTTGTTACAGGAATTTCCTTAAGTAGAAACTTTTTTCTTCAGAGTAATTTTTGGTTGATTATTGCTTATATATGCAATTAGTGTAATTGCATCTGATTATGCAAATGTACTTAACCACGTAATTAGAACATGGAGGGATGAAATATAATGCAGTTGTGAAATCTTTTGTAAAACTTTCCGGGCTTGGGACTGTGTGCAAGGTGGTTGTTATCTCTTGAATTGGAGGTTGGTAGACTGGAGATCTTGGTTCAGCATCCTGGCTAGTTTCAAAACATATTTTAAATATGCTGTTAATTGCTCTTAAAAGTGGCCTTCACGGTGTGTAACTTCGGTTTTTACATGATAATATCAGGAGATCGCTGCTGAGCTCAGCCTGTGTCTCACATGTGCATCTATACTTTACATCCAGGGTCATGAAAGCATCAGTCCTTCATCAGATCCAAACCCCAGATTCTGCCTTCAGATGGAGTCTCTCAGGGAGAAGGGAGGGAGAACAGGACAAGCACAGAGTTCTGCACCTTGGAGTGCTTGTTGTCTGTAGTTCAGGGGCTGAAGTGGCCCCAAAATCCGTTTGGAAAGCACCCTGCCTTGAAAAGGACTAAGGAGGAGAATGCTGTATTTTCCACACCATGGTCTGGAGATGTTTGTTGTCATTTAAGAAGTGTGGCAGGAGCAGGGGTCTGAACTTGCTTTTCGGATTTCTTATGCAATGCTTGGATGGCAAAAGCCTCTGTTCTCTGTCATTCTGTGGCTCCTGGTAAAGCTTCACACGAGGCATCAAAGCACCTCGCTTTAGATCTGGTCTTCAGCCGTGGCACAACAGCCAGGCTCACTGCCAAGAGCTGCAGAGAGAAGAGGGATGGGTGATTACAGCAGGCCTGAGTGATTTCTCAGCAAGATGTGCTTGTCTGTGCCCTGAAACAAGAGCCCTGTGAGCCCCAGGACAAAGCAAACGTGTGGGGTGTGTGCAAAAAGCACCAACAGTATGTTCTTATTTATCATTTAGGTTGTGTTACTGTCTTCTGCTTCTAGGCAGAAATTGGTACCTAAAGTGATTACTGCCCCTTGCCAAGGAGGACGCAGTCCAAGTGGGCAGTCTGGTGTACACCTGCCTTGATGATCTCTGCAAAGACTGCAGGGATTTGCTACTTCTAAGCTTCACAGAGCTGCAGCTTCTTATTGTCCTTTGCCTCTTGGTTTGGGCTGCCTTTTGGCAGTCTGAAACTGGTTTTCATAGATGCCAAGAAGCTCATTTGCTTCTCCAAGGCCTGATTCCTGGCAGCAGCAGTGCGAGTGGAGATGGGCAGGAGGCAATCTCACCCTCAGGTGCCCTGCTTGGTGTGCCAGGGCTGAGCAGAGCTGAAATGTAGGCCAGCATGCTCTGAATTTAATTACTGCAGGAAAAATGAACCCTCTAGCTGCCCTCCCACCACAGCAGTGAGACCCATGAATGGCTGGTGCATTGTATCTGAAGTTTCATGTGTTACACACCCCTCGTGGGCTTTGTGGCAGCTCAGATGTGGTTCCAGTGCATGGCCGTGGGACCCAGGTTCCCCTCAAAGTTCTCCAGACCGAAGGTATCGGAGTGAGCTGGCTGGGCTTGAGGCAAGTGTCTCCAACAGTTGAATAAAAAGTTGATGGGTTCAGGGTGGGAGGTGTGGAATTACCTCCCTCGTATCAGGGTAGCAGTGCCTGGGGAAGTCCTGCAGAGCTGGGAGCACAGGCGGCACTCCAGGGTGGAAATACTCCTAGGCTGTGCTGCTTTGGTGTGGGGAGACAGCTTTGGCTCTGGAAGGGACTTGCTGACCTTATGTTTCTAAAATGTCATTCGAGGAGCTGTCCAGGACTTGGCAGCTCAGCCCAGGACATGCTGCTTTTCTCCTTAAAGGGAGTTTCTGCTGCTGTTGACAGCAGTCAGAGCAGATTCTTCATCGTGGCCATGCTGCTGCGGGCAATGTCTGCAGGAAGCACACACAGGACAGGGTGTACTGCCAGCTCTGCTCCAGGCAGGTGGACGTTCCTGAGGGGGGATCTCACCTGAGCTGATGGATGCTGGTGATGGGGATGATGTCCCCCCTGCAGGCAGCCTGTCCTGGTACGTGGATCACTGTGCTGATTGGAAAACGTGGCCTGATTCTGACCTTGCTGGTGTATGGTAAAGCTGCAGGGAAAAACGAGTAAAGCTGTTGTGATCCTTGGGACCTCTCTCTGTGACAGTGCCTGTGGGTCTTATGTGGCCAAGAGGCACGTGATGGACGTTCCTGCAGGCAGGGTC
Organism: Rhipidura dahli; assembly: GCA_013399225.1. Classification (NCBI taxonomy): domain Eukaryota; kingdom Metazoa; phylum Chordata; class Aves; order Passeriformes; family Rhipiduridae; genus Rhipidura; species Rhipidura dahli. Next base: position 579,996 of record VXAC01007785.1, read on the forward strand.
TCAGTGTGACATCCCTGGTGCTCCCCGTGGGTGATGCCAGCATTTGAATCCTCTGACTGAGCAGCAGCAGAATCGCTGCCTGAAGCCTTTCAGTGCAAGTGCTCATGACAGTTGTTATTCACTGGGATTCTTTTACTGCAACAGCCCTTGGTGCCTCAGCACAGGGCAGGTGTGTTCTCAGGAGAAGCAGCCTCATTCCTCTTAACCTGGAACTGCAACAAAGCCATAAAGTCACTTTTCTACAGCCTGTAGCAAAATTGGGAAATGAATCTGTGTTTGGGGAGGCTCAGGACCTTTTGGCCTCCCCATCTTTTCTGATAGGAACATTTCTGGTTAGCCAAGAGGATGGACCAGGCAGTAAACTAGATTTACAATTTTTTATTTTTCAAACAGTGCTTTGGAATACTTTATTGAGCAGCAAAACTAATTGCATCTGCTCATCTCCCACATAAAATACAGAGCGATTTCCTCTAGGATCATATTCCTTTCAAAAGGGTTTTTTGTACTGTTTTCTGCTCAGTGCCAGTCTGGGAAACATGTGCAGCCATTTGATAAATATATTGTGAAAATCATGGTTGAAGTGGCAGTCTGCCCACAGCAGAGGAATAGCTACAGGGGAAAATGGTAAATAAGATATCTGTAAGTAAATTAATTTTGCTCATAGAAGCTTGTTTGCAGCTTTGGTTCGTGTCTGCAGCATAATCCTCTGCTCTACAGCAGGTGCTCGGTGTTGTGGGGGATCAGCAGGGACAGCGAAGCTGCGCAGGAGCTGGGAGGTGGTGGTGGAGGAATTTCTGTTTTGCTGGGATTTCCCATCACAGCAAGGCATGGTTGTTGCCACAGCCTGAAAAACTGCAAACCCACCATTGATTTAGCCTTGCAGAAAATTAATAGTTGCCTTTTGTGCTGAGTTTATGCACAGTGAGACTGGGCTGCATCTAATTTGTTTGTTCGGAAATCTTCACTTTCCAATACAGTTTTGGAGGATTTATCAGTGAAAAGGAATCCTTCAAAACAGCAGAACCTGAAACAAAGCCCAGCTCTACAGATGAACGATTATTTTCTTTGAAGTCTTGCTGGATTTTTTAGCCTGCATTTAGCAGCACTGTGTTACTTGTTTCAACACTGTAGGGGTCTGTTTGTTTTGATTGGATGAACTGATTTATGGGGTTTATCTTCAGTTCAGTTGTCAATTAGCTGGAGATTTATTTTGCAGCCTGTGCTGTGGGTTAGAACTGAGCAAGTTTGCTTCAGCTTTTGCAGGGGAGGCACCCCGGGTGCCTGGTCTGGGTGATGAGGAGCTGCTCATGATGACATGAGCATCACTGTTTGCTGGGCTGCTCCTCACAGTGCTCCTGGCCATTTTCCTGCTGGCTGAGCAGCTTGAGACTCACAAATGTTCAGTCCAGGTGGGTGGTTTGGGGGCTTTCACGCCCAGCCACGCAGCAACACAGGCAGATTCTTCATTCTCCTTGCTCCCACTTATGGGGAAAACCTCGTGGCAGGAGGAGGGAAGGAGGTGTAGGGAGCTGCAGGCTTCAGTTGCGGATCCATTTTCCTCTTGATGCTGCCTAGGAGTGAGGTGAGCTGTGACTGTCCAGGGGCTGTGTCGAGGAAAGGCCTTGGGTTTGTTTCTCTATAGGCAGAAGAAAAAGCTTTTAGCACAGGGTGGCCCCGGAGGTCTGCTCCTATGCCTTGGGCATGCTGGGTTGAATGGTGGAAGCATTTTCGTTCCTTTCTTCCCTTCCTTTGGAATGATTTCTGTGATGTCCCAGCCTGCTGGGAGAGCTACAGCCCAGCCCTGGCACAGGCTGCAGACAGCAGGGATGTGGCTGGTGCTTTCCTGGCCGTGCAGAGCAGCCCTGGGAAGCCCTGATCTGCTGGCAGGGCTGGAGACTGATTGTGCTTCCCTGGGGCTGAGGAGATGACCTTCTCCTAGAGCCAAGCATGCAGGCATCCCATTAGTATCATTGGGAAATGTGCTGCTTCCCGGGGTCTGGAGTTCAAAGCCTCTGCAGAGAGAGTGGGGTGACTACAGGCTTGCACTTGCCCTGACCTGATGCTCCTTGTTTAGCTCAGAAGCTTTCCAGACTTCACAAAAGCATTTTGCAGACAGCAGGTCCTTGGTGGTCTTCCCACAAATCAGTTTTGAAGGATGCTTGCTGGCTTGCCAGCCTGCAGCCTGGTTTTGGGGTTTGGGAGAGCAGGGAGGTCTGGCAGAGGGGAGGCTTGTGCTGCTTTGCCCCGGGTTTGTGGGACCATGTGCAGGGTGTGCTGCACTGAGCCCCACAGCCCTTCCCTCGCTGCTGAGAGCCACCCACAGTGCCTGCACCCTGGCTCCAAAGGGGATTTATGCTTTGGGATTGAAGTGTTTAAATATAGTTTTGATAGAAGCTTTTAAAGCTGATCTCACCATTTCATTACTGTTTTGAGTGAGTGACACTTCTGTCAATTTGTTTCAAGCAAGCCTGCAGAAAAGACAGGAGGGGGGAAAGGAGGTGAACAGTGGGGTGTGGAGAGGAATATCTTAGATGTGGATATTCCCCTTCTGTGACACCGGGTGCCCAGCGTGTGTCCCTGTGATTGGCACACGACCTGGGGTGAAGCCTCCAGTCGAGATCTTAATCTGGTTTTCTCCTTGATATAAAAGGTTGCTTGAGCTTGGCTGCCGTGGGGGGACTCAGGAGGTCGTCCCTGTGCAGCAGAGTTCACTGTGGTGTGTCCAACTGAGCACTGCTGGGCAGCTCTGAGCCCTGCTCAACCCGTGCTCCCTGCCAAGGGCTCTGTGTGTTCCCAGGCTGGATGGGGCTCTTTGGGCTCGCTCATCCCCACCCTGCCCTCATGTAAATGAAATGTAGATGCAGGTGTCATCTGACTTGCAGGGTTTTCGTGCACAACCTGCTTTGAATACAGAGAACCACAGGTTGCAATTTTTCAGGGTTAAGCCTACTCTGGAATTCACTGGAGGCAGGCCAGGATGCTGTGGGTAAAGTCAAGTACTCCCCCACTGTCCCCAGAAGCTGGGCAAAGGGATGAAATGATGCAGTGCTGCATCTTCAGAGGTGATTAAGTGTTGACAGCCATGTGCTGCAGAGGATCATTTCCTGCTCTGCATTGTGCTGGGAAGACTGAAATCTGTTTTAAATTGAGACTGAAATTAGCATCCAGGAAACAGCGATTCTATGCAGCAGTTTTAGCTTTGTATTGCACTTTTGTGTCCTGTAGGTCTTTTCCTGAGGAAAAGCTGATTCCCACCATGCTTTAGTCATTAAGCATTGTTGATTTGCAACTCACTATATTTTTTATATGTGGTGGGCAGCAAGTTTAATGTGTGTTTGCACACAAACTGCAACCATGTGGGGCCAGGAGCAACCCTGGAACTGGATTTGCTTTAAATTCATGCTGACTATGTTGCAAATGGCAGTGTGGAAGTCACTAGGCTTGGCTGTTCTGTGACACTCTCTAAGGGCCTACAGGGCAGCAGAGAGACCACTGGGGAGCCTTAAATGGCTGTGGAATTGTTGTTGTGCCTGTTGGGTTTGAGTACACACCAGAAGCTCTTGTATCCTATAAATAAGAATTCAAGAGGTCGAAAGTTCAACCCTTGGCCCTCAGCTGTTGGGATGCTTCTCCCAGTTCTGTAAGCTCTGGTTGGCTGTAGCTCTTGCTGCAGAAGGGGAAGTTCTCTTTAGCTGTGTCACTTGTTACACATCAGATAGAATCTCATGTTTATCTCTTTCCTGTCTAGCTCAATGCCTGGGTTTGCCTTTCAGTCTGAGTGTTTGTTCCTTGTTTACAGCCTGCCAGTGTTTTGCTGTCACTTTCTGGCATGCTGGAAGAAGCCAGAGATGGCTGTTTGGTTATGTTTGTGTTGAGTGAACATTATTAATCAGTTTACCTCTGTCTGTGGTTGCTTTCAGGTCTTTCATGGAGCCTTTGAGCACTAACATCGCCACTGTCTGCGTGACCATCTGAGACCAAACGAGCTGGACACAGCCATGGGGGATTCTGCAGCAAATGCCATGGATGGAGGCATGGACACACAGACTGAACTGGTGGAGAGGGTGGCAGCCATAGATGTGTCTGTTGTCCCAGACAGAAGTGACCAAAATGGTGAAGACAACCCTGAAGAAAATGACACAGTGTTTTCTGATAATGTAAAGGACATCCAAAGAAATGGGGTCAGCAGTGACATGGCAATCAATGAACTTCTGCCTTCCCAGCAGTCAGAAGATGCTCACTTGAGCCATGTTCCCAAGAGACCTCTAACTAGACCTGGTCTATCAAGTAGGAAGTTGTCCCTTCAGGAAAGATCATCAGGAGGTTATTTGGCTTCTAGCAACACCCCAGGTTGTGGCCCTTATGCCACAGGGCCATCACCACGTATAATGAGGAGACCAACGATAGAGTCCAATCGAGTCTCCATATCAGACTCTGAGGTAGGCATGTTCTCCCCTACAGCTGAGGTGTTGAGGTGAGGTAAGTCTTTCTCAGGTGGTAATGGGAGCTGTCAGTCTTCTGGAGAAGTAGATCTGAAAGCACTGCAATTTCTAAGGTGGGGGGGGAAAATCCCTGGAACCAGGGACCATATTAGCTTGGAATTGGAGAGCTCTGCTGGTTCTGACATTTGTCTCCTTTAGTCCTCACCTGTCTGGGATTGTCTTGTTAAGGGACTATTGATGCCTTTTCCTGGTCTTAAAATCAAGAGTCAAACACGGTTAGAAGAGGAAAAAGGGATTTTACCTTGGTGTTTATTTTAAGGATCCTTAGGTGCACCCTGGGAATGCACTTCCATGCATACCCCAGTGCCCCTCCTCATAAATCTGGTCTAACATTGTAGGTGTTACTAATTAGCACCTCTATCCAAAATTCCCCAATGAGAGGCTCCAGTGAGCCCCCCCTCCCCAAGGAACCTTCCCCTGGATGGTTCTGTCTCAGTTTACAAAATGTCTTCTGGAGAGGCCCTTGGGCTCTGGGCACACTGATCCCTCACTGTGAAGCTTCTGAAATGTTCAGTCTCCCAGCTTGACAAACAAGTCCAAGAATGGAGGCAAAAAGCACTGAGAATACAGAAATTGTAAAAAGGTATAACAGGGGTATAAAAGAAAAGACAAAAATCATCCTGGCATCACCATGAGCCTTGTGTCGTGGTAGCAGGCAGAAGGTCTTTCAGGTTGTTCAGAGAAAGGGCTGTGGCCAAATGACTTTGCTCTCGTGTCCCTGCTGCATGTGCCCTTCGGGAACTCACCAGTCACAGCAGCTTTGCTGATGCTATTTTATGGATTTAAGCTTCTGGAGATTATGTATCTGCTATTGTGTTTTGCCATAATTGAAGGCACGATTTAATTTTATAAAGAGCTTAAATGCCTGGCTCCTGTCAGGGTTTTCTTTTGTCTTTAAAGCATTTGTAACAGCAATGGTAACGGAGGGCTGTGACCCTGCTCTCCTTCAGAGGGGTGTCTGGGTGGCTGTGGTTGTTCTGCAGCTGCTCTCCTGGTCCCAGAGCTGCCCTGGAGGAGCTGTGACGTGCTGTTGGTGGTTGAGTGTCTTGATGGAAGTGGGTGATGGGTGCAATTCCCAATGCTGGATGTGCTGTAGTGAGGAGGACAGGGAGCAGAGGGGCTGTTCAGACCACACTGCCCAGTGTCATGACCTGGATGCCTGCAGCAACACAGGGACCCAAATCTCTGGGGTTTAGACTTCTGCCAGTGTGGGTCCAAGGGACCAGGAGCTTAACATGTGTGGCTTGGTGCTACCCTTTTGAGAAGTGGGTGTTTTCCCCTTGCACATCTGAGAGGACAGTGCACAACTAAATCAGCCTTTGTCTTCTGGGGAGTTGTGCAAGTCACATCAGCTGTGGGATGGGTGGTGCATCCCCAGCTGATAGGAGGATACGTGCAGAAGGTGCACTGCAGAGACTGCAGCTTCTTTGACAGCAGCCATATGCTTTAATAAGGGAGGCAGGGAGGGAAAGGAGCCAGTTCTTGGAAGCAGGACGTGACTTGAGTGCCAGCTCTCCCATCCTGCAGTGCTGTGACTGTGCCAGGAGTGAGGCTTTTCTGAAATCTTTCAACGTAACTGCAGTCAAGTGTGACTGGCACATTCCCATCTGCACACAAATTCAGAGCACTCCATCCTCTTCCACAGCACCTGCATCCTGGGGAGCAAGGGTTACTGCCTGGGGGTGGGAAATGCTTGGTTTGAAATGCAGATATGGAGCACTTGTGTCCCTGCTCCTGCAGCAGCTCTTTTCACAGTGCTGCCTTTTTCATGGTCGCTTTGATATCTCCGAGAGAGCCGTGCTGTGGTGCAGCAGAGCTGTGCTCACTGGAAACCCTCATTCATATTAATGGGGAATGGCTGTGGCAGGAGTGGGAAGGGAGCCTGGGTGAGCTGGGAACCTTCTGAGGTGGGTGCTTGCCCTCACTGAGGTGCTGTCAGGAGCTGTGCTGCTCCTTCCCACCTTACAGGGATAGCATCTGTATCCTATAAGGAACAGAAGGATTAGGAAGATGGGGTAAAATTTGGATGTGGGGTAAAATTTGAGGCTGGGCACTGAATCATGAGCAGTGTGTGTCAGGTGTGTGACAGCAAGGATGCCTGGCAGCCTGCACACAGCCCAGCTCCAGTGTCAGTGCCACCACTGCTTCTGCCAAGTGGCTGTTAAAGGGTTGTTGTGTTGAAAGGCACTGCCAGTCCAGATCCGAGCTGAGAGACAGCAGGGAGCTCTGAAATAAGCAGAGAGCAGGCCTTTTGTTCTCTCTCAGGGATTCTAAAAGTTACCGGGGTCTCCGTGTTGAGGCTTTTGGTGCTGCTGGGGATAAAATCAGCCTGTGATGAAAAATACAATCGTGGTGCACTTGGCAGCAGCTGCTGCTGGGTGTCTGTTGGTCACTCTGATATGCAGACCCTCAGCGAGGAGCGAGGCTGCTGGGTCACTGACAAGATCTGGCTCACCAGTCACAGCGTTGCCCTGACCTGCCTGCAAATGGCTCTGTGGCATACCTTGTTCTAGGCAAGCTGCACACTCATATTCCAGTCAGTGCCTCTCACCTGCTTAAAGCCATTTTGGAGTTGGTTCTTTCCCCTTGCATGGGGTTTCTGGCATCCTCAGTCAGTGCCTTTCTGTAGCGGACCATCCACTGCTCCAGCTCCTGGCCACTGCCTGGGCCAGTTCCAGTCTGTGCAGAGCTGGAGCTGAAGCTGAGGAGCATTCAGGCTTTATCAGCACCTGTGTGCAGGCACTGCCTGTCAGGAGCAGGGATGGGTGATGGCACAGCTGCATGTCACAGTTTCCTGTTGTGCCGATAGCCATCTCAGAATGAGTCTGCTTCCCTCTCCAGCAGGATGGCAGCTCTCTTCCTGGCTGTCAGTGGTGCTGCATCCTGGGCTGATCTGGAGCAGTAACAGAGATGTGCAGTGCAGAGGCAGAGTGTGGGGATACGGCATTGCTGGATGCTCTGCTTCCACTGATGAATTAGGGAAGAATATTGTGTTCTCTTAGAGAGACACTGCTGAGCTTTTTAATACTTGTTCACAGGCTGGGAGGAAAACTTCTGTTCAGGGATCAAGAGGACCAAGAGCTGAAGCTGAGCCCATGAGGGTGAGGGAGGATCTATCCAGTGCCAGCAGCAGGTGGTGAACTGGGGCTGTCCTGTCCCTGGGACTGATTCCACAGACACCTGCCTGCTGAGCAGGGCTTGTGGGTTTGTTATTTAGGCAGGTGGTGGCTCCTGGGCTGGCAAGGCTGCAGCAGGGCTGGGACTTGTTGTCTCACACAAAGGCTATTCCCAGAGACACCAATTATCCAACTGCCCTTGGACAAAGAGTTGGCAGCTGCTGGTGTCTTGCAGCCTCTGCTGACGAGTCTGGATCTGCAGTTTGAACTCTGCAAGCGTTACTGTGTTCTTAATAAACCTGATCTGCCATTGCTCTATCAAAGATTGAGCTGTACTTCAAAAAGTTCCCTGTTTGTTCCCCGCCTTTCTTAGATTATCCATGGCCTATGGCCTGGCAGGTTCTCTCAGTGCTGCTTTCCCTGGCAGGGTTGCCTGATGGGATCCTGCTGCCTTGCTGCCCATCAGTGCTTTGCTGCTCTTAATACCCATTTTCTGGCTTTTATTTTCATTTTGCCTGTTTTCAGAACTGCCTTCACTTCCCTTTCTAGGCATGAGGAGTTTAAACCAGTGTTTCCTCATTTTTCTTCCATGCCTCTCTTTAAAGTGTATCTCTGAATTGCTGAAAATTCTTTTCAGATTGGGGAATTTGGCTTTGTTTAGGGGGCAAAATTCTCCATGATATATGTATTCTCCATTGTATGTATGTAGGCAGTCTGACTGTTTTCAGAAATGTCTGATTTTGGAAATCAGCTCTAGTTCTCCCTTCCCATGCATGCATCTCCCCTGGGACAGCAAAGGCTCAATTCTCAGTTTCTCAGGGTTTCTGTCACCCAGTGGTGGCCACAGTGGATTTCTGTAACTGGGCCTGGCCTGCCTGGACTGCACTGTGCTTTATGATTTTTGGCCAATTTTTGTTTTCTGTGGCACTGATTCCCCCGCTTCCTCTCTTGACTATTACCTTGGACGTGTTAACAAAGGGGGCATCTTGTTTGTTAAGGCAAAACAATTACTGCACACTTGGACTGGCTCAGTCTAATTTGGTGGCAGCTTTTCATTAAAGGATCTCATTAAGGTTCTCACTCTATTTGTATTTATCAGGCATTGCAAACACATCGGCGTGCGATGAAATCAGAATTGTACAATGTTATCTTAAAGAAACACTTGCCCAGAGATAGGTGTTTTTCTCAGATAAAGGAATAGGATAATTACCCCACTTCCTGCAGGAGAACCAAATAACAGAATAACAACCCTGCCAGTCTGCAGCAACACGTGGCAGGAGTCACTTCAGCTGTGAATTATGCCCTTTTCAGCAAGGGGGGAAAAAATGTAGAAAGCACCTATAATCTGGTTTGATTCTTGCTGTGTTCAGCTCAAGTGCTGGAAGAAGCTGAGCTGATGGTGCTTCCCAGTGGGAATTACCTGAGTGGGGAGTGATGGGGGCGTGGGCCAGGGAGGGATGTGGTGGCAGCGAGGGTAAACTCTGGGAGGCTGTGCTGCAGATCTGTCACTGCCCTTCCCTTGGACCCTTCCTGGGTGTTCCCTCCCAGCGTTTATCCACCCCTTTCCAAAAACTGTCCCTGAAGGGGGGGTTCTGGTGTCAGGAGCCTCATCTAGCAGCAGTGAAACACCAGGGAGATGCCTCAGGTGGTCAACCTGGTGGGGGATGAGAATGGTAATTTCTGGCCACAGGTAAGAGGGGTGGTGGGGAGGTCAGAGTCAAAGGAATTGGTGGCTTGGACACAGGGATAAGGCACAGTCCCTGGCCAGCTGCAGTGTGCTTTGTGAGGATGGATGGAGGGATGGCCTGCATCCTCACAAAGGGCTCTGCGCCTTCTGGAGGGAGGGAAAAGATGCCACCATGGCTTCCTTGGCAGCCTGTGAGCGAGAAGAAGCAGCACTTGGTGCTTTAGAGATGCCACCTTGGTTTGAAACAAGATAATGAGTGCAGAGCAGAGTCAATGGCTACGTGTGGAAGGCTTTATCTACTGCTGCAAGTGATCCCTGCTCAGGGAGGAGGCCTGGTAACAAGACCTGGTCTTTTCAAGCTTGCTGGTTTGAAGAGCAGGAGATGTGAGGTGGCTGGAGGCTCTTTTGGAGGAATGGTCACTTTTCCTGCCTGTCCCAGCTGCTCCAGTGGGTCTTTCACCCTCTGCAGCACTGCAGTTTTCACAGGACCAGGCAAGGGGTACAAAGCTGAGCACAGGGAAACCAGGAGACATCATCAGAAAAGTGTTGCTGCTGAGTTTGTGAAAATCACCACGCTGCAGAGCACAGCCTCTGGGAAGGCTGGGAAGTGAATCTCCTGGCACAGGGTTCACAGGGGGGTTTGTCCCCCACGTGTCCATGCCCTGGGTTTCCGCATGCTGCCCCTTCCTTTGGGGAGGGATGTCCTTTCAAGGGCCTCATGCCTCACATCTTGGCTTTTGCTGGGTCATGCTTTCTCCTCTCTCGGTGCTGGTGGTTCTGATGGATTGGTTTTTACCTTTGGAAAGGCACGTGCTTTGCTAGCAGCAGAGTTAATGCACTTCTATGGCCCCATTACTCACGGTTGGCTGCTCTTCCCTGTCAGGGAGGTGGAAAAAACTTCCTTCCCTGGCAACAAGACCAAGATTTAAACCATTCCTTGTATTCCTGACAAGCCACTGCTTGTAGGCTTAAAAAGTCATCAGTCTCCCATTCCTTTACTTTTTATTGTGGTGATCTCTTGAGTTAGGAGCATTAGGAATGTTTTCTGGTTGGTGATGGAGAAAAGTCAAAATTACCATCTCCTACATTTGTGCTGGGTCCTGAGAGGCAGAGGAGTGTTGCTGTGGGTGGGAATGCTGCCTGGGGCAGGGACTCTGACACCCCCTGTTCTTACCAGTGAGGGCACCTGGCACTGCTTTTATGTTGTGGTGCTGCTTCTGTCGATGGCAGGGCTGTTTGTGGTTTATGGGAAGGTTAATCTACCTGTCTGCATGTTTTATATCAGCTTTGTTCCCAAAGAGCTGCAGAGGCTGGCTGTGAGTTTCCAGCCTGCTTTGGTGCGTGGCAGTCTCGGGGAGAAACGTTCAGAAATGCTGGCTGGGGAAGAGCATCCCGCCTAAGGCTCAGCCCACACCCCGTCCTGGGGTTGGAAACTCCTCCTTTTCCTCACCCCACCGAGTCTGGGGCTCTTCCCTCCCCTGCAATGCAGTTCAGTGCTGTGTTCAGTGAGGACCAAGGCAGACTCCCCTGCAGCCCACGCTGCCAGCACTGCAGAGATCCCGGCAGGAGCTGTGCAGCTCTTTGCCAGGAGCTCGGCTCTGCAGCCAGGTGTGTGCTGTGCTGTCCCCCACAGACCCTCCCTGTGCTGCTGCTGTGCAAGTGTTCTCCTTTAGGCACTGCAGTTCTAAAGGAAGGGTGGGTTTAATGCCAGGTGGCTGCATGGATCTTCTCTTCCACCTTGTTTTCCCCCCTTCACTGCTCCTGGTCTGTGGAGGAGCTCAGCACCCCCTCACCACATCCCCACCCCAGGGGTTTCAGTGCTGGATTCCTTCCAGCAGAGATCAGAGCTGCTCTGGGGTGATTTATTTTAGCAGATACCCCATCAGCTGAAGGGAATCCACTGTTTGTGTTGTACAGCAGAGGAACTTGGCCCTGTGTGCTCTCCTGGAAGAGCAGCCCACGATCCAGGTGAGGGCTGCTCTGGGTGCAGCCACAGCTGCCATGCACAGACACAGAGTGTCCCTGTCTTTGCCAGGCTGATGTGGGGAAGGGCACGGGTCCATGCTGTGATCCTGGGGTGGATGCTGGGAGCTGCCAGGCTGTGAAAACCCCAGGAAGCTGGGACAGGGGTTTTTCTGCCTGGTACTGAGCACAGTCCAGTGGAGAGGGTCAGTGTAAACAGGCCAGGGGCTGCTGACAGGCCCCCTGGGCTGAACCTAGAGCAGTGTTGGGGAATTGGGGTGGTTTTACACCGACACAGAATCAGAGTTCGGCCCAAAACTCAGTATTTAGTCTTGGGTTGTCAGAAAAAAAGAAAAAAAGCAGTGCTTATAATGTAACATATACCAGTTTAAGTTAGATTAAGTCTTTAATTATTCAGCACTCTGCCACTGCTTGAACCTGATTCAAACCCAGTCATTTCCTTTACCAGTACTCTAATTATGTTCTCCTTTTGATCTGCAGGACTGTGTGCAATTAAACCAGTACAAGCTGCAGAGTGAAATAGGCAAGGTACGTACTGGGGCTCACGTTGGTCACACCAGCCTGTGTCACACCCATGAACAGGGCTGGGAAGGCTGTGCCAGCCCAAGAGACCTCACTGGCCAAGACTCCTTGCACGTTGTGTTTGGTTTGGGGGTTTTCTTGGAGGTTTTTCTTGTTATTATTTTGAGCAAGTTTTGTTCAAGGTCACAGTGGAGTTACTTCCTTTGAAATCTAAATTTATTTTTCCTCCCTCAGAAGGTGGTTAAGCTGGCTCCCTTTCAGGGTGTTTGCTTGCCAAATGTAACACTAGGAGCCTTTGGTGCATTAATGCAACACAACAAGGAAAATAAAATTTAAAAGAACCCAAAAAGATGATCAGGGCAGATGTTTGGTCCCCATCAGGACTAGTTAAAGTTTTTACATCACGTGAAACGCTTGTTTAATTCTAGTGCACATTTAAAAGCTGCAGAATGGTTCAGAAGAGATTCCTCTAAAGTTATTTAGGGGTCTGGGCTGGTGAGCAGCTCAGACACCTGCACCTTTGGCCGTGTGCCACCGTTGCAGATGGGTCCACGAGCAGTGGTGCTGTCTGGCAGCCGTGTCTGCCTCTGCAGGTGGGATGATGCAGTCAGAGGAGGCTGCACCCTGAGCTGCAGAGACCTTCACCAGAAGTTCCATTAGCCCAAATGCTTCCAAAACAAGCGGCCCCAGGCTGTGGGATGGCACCCCCACCATCTGTGCCATGGGCTGTGCACTTGGCTGTTGGCAGGCAGGGAGTAAGGCTGGAGGTACCACTGCTGGCACAGCAGATGCCATCCCCAGCTCACACCCACTTATGACTTTTGTATGATTTAAGGAGAGTGGGAAACCTTCTCTCAGGTGGGTTTGTCCCTGCCTCCTTCCCTGTGGGTCACAGCAAGCAGATGGGCACTGTGAGGTTGGTAGTGGGTCTGCTGGATGTGCTGTGCTTCTGGAACAGCCAGATGGCTTGTTGGTCCCCTCTGAGGCCAGGACCTCGTTTCAGCTCTCATTGAAGTCAAGAGAAATGTTCTGAAGGCTCCAGTGTTCATGCCACTCATTTATTCAACAGGCACCTGTCAGGGATGATAGCTGGTCATGGTGTCACGTCTCACTTGCATAACGTGAGTGTTTACATGGAACTGAGACAAAACAGCAGTTTGGGTGGAGCTTGGCTCCAGGCTGTCCCTGGAGCTGTGGGTGCAGCAGCAGCCCAGGTCTGCATCTGTCTGAGCAAAATGTGGCTGGTGGAAGGCAGGTCATCACTGAAGTCCATTTGCTATCAGGAGATGGAGAGGTCTTGTGCTGAAAATGGTCTTGTAGTAGAACAGGAAAGGAAAGGTGTTCATGCAGAATATCCAAATTTGCACCAAAAAAAATAGGCTTGAAAATTTTTCTCTCTGCTCCCCACTGATGTCTGAGTTCAGACAGACATGGTGGCTTTGGCTCAGGGCAGGAGGTGATGGGTGAGCACTCAGCTCCTCCAGGCATTGATAATCCTCCAGTGCCCCATGGCTGCAACAGAGCTGCCACAATGTACAACCTTGCTGTAGGGTTACATCCCCTGCAGACTGCTCAGGGGTCAGCATGCCCTGAGGGGCCTTGGAGGTCTACCTAGCTGTGGTCTACCAGCCTTGGGCAGCAAGAAGATGAGGTGAAGCTGCTGAACTGACTGTGCAATTCCTGTTTGTTTTTAGGGTTCCTACGGCGTTGTGAAACTGGCCTACAACGAGAACGATGACAAGTATTATGTAAGTGTTGTCTCTCCTCTGCTCCTCTTTGCTGCTGCTGCTGCCTCCCTGAGAGCTGGGTCCTCTCTACCTGGCTGCTCTCAGCATGGGCACTTCTGGTTTGGGTGGCTTGCAAGGAGCTGGAGCTCCCGCTGGGCACGGAGCTGCTGCGCGCGGGAGGGGACCAGGTGGGTGCCTTATGTAACAGGCAGGCTGCAGAAGCACGCTGCTGATTTGCCTTGGCATTTTCTAGCTATGAAGCAGGTCACCTGAAATTAGAGGCATGTGGGTGGTGGTATTCAGCACCTGCTGTGCATTGGAAGCCTGGCCTGGAATGAGCAGGCATTTCGTAAGGAAATGGGGGCGTTTCTTGGGAAAATGCTGAACAGCGTGGTGTGGCTGGGCAGTGCCAGGCTCCCTGCATCTTACCCCCTTGGGGGATGCCTGGGGGACACTGAGCAGGGCTCACTGCCAGGGTATGAAGTGTAGGGTGCAAGACAGCAGGCAAATCTTGGGTTTTAATGAAGCCAAAGTTGGAGAGTTTCATATTCTAAAAGGCTGCTTATGCTGAAGGCTCCTGCTCTGTGCCTCCTTTTTCAGAGGCAGGTGAATCCCAACCATCCCAGCTGGGATTCCTGTGAAATCTGCCTGCAGATGTGCTAATATCCCTGGGCTTCCCCTATGGCTTGCTTTGTTCAGGCTGAGAGCAGGCGCTGGAAGGAAGGAAAACTGCCTTGCTCTGTGTGTGGCTGTGCCTGGAGGCTTCTGGAAAGAGCTTCCTGCAGTTTCTAATGGATCTCAGGGCAGGAATCTGCTGGGCAGAGCTGTGTGGTTGCAGTGCTGTTGAGCCTGAACCCAACACAGCCCTGCCAGAGCTGCTGCTGCACGCTGCACTTGGTGAGAGTGTCCAGCTGTTGCTCCTGCGTGGGGATGAAAATGGGCCCATCAGAGCACCCGGGCACTCTCATGGGCTGCTGCTTGTCCCTGCTGGCCTCTGGACAATGAGGAATAAGATGTGTTGTGGAACATAAAGCATGCTCATTCCCCACTGCTGCCAGGTAGATTTTCCTCCGTGACTCTTGGATTCACAAGTGACACACCAGGCTGAAAGGGTCAGGTGGGAATTTCATGCCTGTGGGTATTCCCCAGCCTTTCCGTGCTCCCAGCAGGAGTGAAACTGCGGCAGGAATGTCTTGAAATGAAGGATGGAAGAGATGAGGCAAAAATCTGGACCAGGTGCCCTGGAGCTGGCCAAGGAAAGGAGCCACAATTCTTTCCATCTCCCAACCTTTCCAAGCTGACTCACAGCCACACCGGAGCTGCTGCCAACAGCTCCCTTTCTGTGCTGCCCTCCAAATCCTCCCTGCCATGCCCTGCAGCAGGATGGTTTGTTCTGCAGAGTGATGGTGCCAGCCCTGGCTTCCCTGAGCCATCTCTCCCACCAGCACAGGCATGCCTGGGCCAGTAGCACAAAGTGGGAACGCATCACATCCATAAATCATGTTTATTTCTAGCTGAAAATATTTTTCCTTTGAAAATTGTCATCCTTACATTTTGCCACTGCCCTTTTGTTCATCTGAGCTGTGCCCCCGTGGGCAGGGCAGCTGTCACAGCTTGGCAGGGGAGAGCTGGGTTTAGGATGGGTTTAGTTACCTGCTGCACTCCTGTCTCTGGTTTGGATGCAGATGAACTCCACAGATGTAGATTTAGCTGGTCAAATTAAAAAAAAAAGTGAAAGCCCATGTGCAGGTTAGCCTGGTGTGTGTTAGTTAATCCCCATTTAATCTTGGTTTCTGATCTAAGCAAACACTTTAAAGGTGCTGCAGCCTGGGAGGGTCTCCACGCCTGGGGGCTGTTTGAGCCTCATCTGAAGCCAGGCAGGGCATGCAGACCCCTTTAGTGCCAGCACTGCAGGGATGTGCTATTTGCTTCACCCCATCCTCCTTCTGGAGCTGAGCTGGATCCCATCTGGGATCCTGGGGCTGTGGAGGTGGTCCTGGGAGGTGGCTGGAGAGCTGGGCCCAGGGCAGTGTCCGCTGTGCCTGGCTGTGGTGCTGTCTGTGCGGGAGAGCAGGGGACAGGCAGCTGCACTGCTGGGAAAAGCTGAGAACTCTCAACTCTGTCCCATGTCCTCCTTCCCCTCTTGGCTGGGGCAGTGGGAGCTGTCCCCTTCTCCAGCTGCAGTCACATGCCTGGCACCCCTCATCCTCCCTGCTGCCCGTGCTTGTGTTTCCCAGGAGGGCAAGCCCTGATGGAGACACCTCTGCTTTCCCAAGGCATTAAACCAGCTCAGGAGCTGGCAGACTTATCAAAGCTTCACAGAAACAGTGCCAATTGCATAACTGGCTAATGGTGGCTTAGCTCCCCACCTGCCTGGTGTGCCTGAGCTCTCCCAGAGCTGAGACAACTTCCATCCTGCCCTGCTTATCCTTCCCATCCCGGGCTGTTCCTCAGCAGTGCACCCCGACCCCCGAGGGTACCTAATGCTTCTTACCAGCAGTTAATAGAAGCAATTGTGATTCTCATAGTTGGGAAGAGCCTTCTCTGTGCATTTGTTTTCCCCCAAATTTAGCTCTGAAAGGTTTTTTGACTCAGTGGTGAAAAGCAGTAAAAAGTAATTGGAGGAAATCAGCCCTTGGTTGGCCTTTAGTGAGCAAAGCCAGGGTGGACAGGGCTTGGAGCACTCTGGTCTAGTGGAAGGTGTCCTTGCCCACGGCAGAGAGTTGAAACTGATGATCTTTCAGGTCCCTTCCAACCCAAACCACCCTATGACACGCTGTTTCTGTAGCTGATTTACATTTGCAGTGGTTTAGCAGGAGGCCAGGGTGTTGCTGCCTTTGTTACTGTCTTTAAGTTAATGTGCTGCAATAACAAGGACCAAAATTGTAAAGAAATAAGAAAAAATTTATTTTGGGGGTCTAATTCAGAGTGTGGCTACTGATTCTTGCTGAAGTGTGGGACCCTTTGCTAGCTCCCTTCAAAAAGGCAGAGTTTATAGGGACCAAGGACTGCCTGTAGCTCCTGTCGAAGCAAAAGGAAAGATTGCTGCTGCTTTCATGAGTTTTGGATCTGGCCTAGAATTAGGAAAAACTCTCAAGAAAAAAATTCAATCACCACATTTGGGAAGAAATGTCGATGGGTTGTGTTTACTTTGTGGGGTTTTTTACCTTCCATTAGAGATGAGGGAGTGCTGCCAAGAGCTTTGCCCTGGGTTGCTGTGAGCACCTGCAGTGCCTGGGAGGGCTGTAAAAGTGTCCTGGCTCACATCAGTGGATGCAGAGAATGCATTAGACCACAGAAACTGGAATTTCTGCACCAGGTATGTGACCAAGTGCTCCCACCAAGGATGAGACCCCACTGGAAAGCAGAGCTGGCTGCCAGAGCAGAGGACCCTGCTGCTCCTGGGGCA
Source organism: Rhipidura dahli (assembly GCA_013399225.1). Classification (NCBI taxonomy): domain Eukaryota; kingdom Metazoa; phylum Chordata; class Aves; order Passeriformes; family Rhipiduridae; genus Rhipidura; species Rhipidura dahli. The sequence goes on from VXAC01007785.1 coordinate 596,942, forward strand.
CATGAAGCTGTTACAGCAGCTTCTGCCAGGGAACCCTTTACACTGGAAAGGTTTCAGTGTCTCATTTTCAAGGAGATGCTTTGACGATGACTAGGGGAAAAAACAAAGGCCAAGTTCTGCGAAAAAGCAGCAAATAAAAAGCAAAGGGAAATGTGTCCAGGCAGAGATCTAGACTGGAATCATTGTGCTGATGGAATTTGATTCTTTGATGCCTCAGGTCATGTCTTCCTCCTATTTTCAATCTCTAAATCAGCTTGCAAAGAAAAGTGGTTATGATGGGCATTTGTTATGCTGCTGCTGGAATAAGGCAATAGCCTTTCAGTTGTCAGTGGATTTTTCTTTTTTTCATCCTTCTTTTTTAATCTTGTTTCCTAAGAAACAAGATTTGTGTGATTGTGGTCTCTGCCTCTGTTTGTACCTAACAATCTTTGCAAGGAGGGCTGTTTCCTACCAGGTCTCAGTGATGGGCAGAAATTCCTTCCAAGATTATAGGAGCAGTGGCTGAACAGAGGGCTGCTGGAGAGAAGGTGGCCAGCAGCAAGCCTTGAACTTTCCAGCCCCTGGAGAACCCACTCTGGTTGCCATCCAGGCGGAAAGGGAAAGGAAAGCTCCTGCATTTCCCGTCCTCTTGCTCACATAACAGCTGCTGAACCACTGCCAGCTGCACTCCAGAGTGGTGAGGAGCAGGGAGGTGATCTCTGGCTTGCTCTAACACCCCGTGCTGTTCAGCTGAGGGCTTGTGAGGGGCTGGATCACCCGGGGTAACCTTGGGAGGCAGCTGGGGACAGCAGCCCTGCTCTGGTGGCACTCATGGGGCACAGCCTGGTGATGGAATTCTGCTGATGGGACAAAAGGTGACAAACGCAGGAGCAGGATTTTAAGGCCGTGGCAGCTAAGCCTGCCTGGCTTAGGATTTTCTTTCAGTTCTTAACATTCCTCTCTCCCAGCAGAGCTTCCCTCTCAGCTGCTTTGTCTGAGGGATGTTGTTGTTAGGCAAGACAGGTGAGGAAGGGCTGGAAACACTGTCTGGTCTGTTCAGCATTCCCACAGTGTGCCCTCATGCACTAGCAGAGGATTTAGGTGGTTCATAGGGACCTCTGAGCAGCATCCCACTCCCCTGGGAGCTGCAGGCAGGGACTGTGCATAGGCTTCTGCAGGCCCTTGCAGTACAAGTCTCTCCCTTGGCAAATAAAATGACATTCTAAGCACTGTGAGAGCATCACCAAGGACAGTTGATAAATTCCCTTGGCTCAATCATTTTGCCACCCTTCCCTCCTAAAAAGGAATGGCCATTTTGTCGTTGTCATTACTCACAGCTTGAGGTCTCCCTGTTGTGAAAGCTGCTGTGTCACTCTCTGCTCTCCATAAGCCTGGGATCTCCTTTCCCTCAGGCAGCTTCCCTGTGGTTTCCAGCTGTAAGGTTGATAGGAAGAGAGCAGTAAACTTATTTAATAAACATACATCAGAGAAAAGCACACAGTTCCTGCTGCTTCTCAAAGGGAAATGTCAAGACCCACGTCCACGTGTGAATAGTTGGGAGGAGGATGTGTGCAGGAAATCTCCAGGCTCCCTTTTCCTGAGCAGACTGAAGCAACACTTGCCTGCGCAAAGGGAAAATCCCTCAGCCTGGCTCTGAGCTGGTTCTTTATCAGAAAGGCATTATCTGGGTAATTAGCTCTGCCTGTGAGTACAAATGTCTTTGGCTCTGTCACGCATGTGAGCCCGGAAGGAGAGGTTTGCTGAAGCATCCCTGAGATGCTCCCATTACAGCAGCCACAATTCAGGAGAAAGCCTGGTCCTGCCAGCTCACTGTAATTAAAGTGAGGCTTCACAGCCTCGTGCCCTCCTCTCTGCTCTTGTTATGATCAAGTGCTTCTGGCCTGTTGCATGATGAACTTTGCTTTTTGTCCCTGTTTGAGTTTGTCAGTGCAGTGGGACGGATCCTCTCTTTTGACTGATGCCTTAAGAGGCCTCCTAGAAACAGAGCCCAGACAGGAGTAAAGGGAATAAAGGTGGGGATTTATTGGAAAGGCCTTCAAAGGTACCCCTGGGGAGCCAGAGGTGCTGCCCAGATGGGCCCCGAGATGGACCCTGAGAGGCCACGAGTTCTTCCCACTTTTATAGGTTTGGTTCATTTGCATCTCAGGGTTCATTCTCCAATTAAAGCTTCAGTTAATGATGGAATTTCCCCTCAGCTTGCCCCCCTCTCAGAGGCTTTTGGTTGATACTTTTTGGGCCCAGTTTGGGCTGGGTGTCCTTGGAGAGCAGCCCCGGAGAGGCTTTGTTGTGTGTGCCCAGCACAGAGAGCAGCACTGAACAGGGAACAGGCAACTCCAGAGTTACAGACTGGGCACTGCAGGGTTTGAAAATATAAAAATCAAACCCTAAGGCATCATGACCCAGCCCTGCTTGTGCAGTAGCAGATACTGGTGCTTCAAAACTGGTGTAAGCATCTCCGGGTGCTTCCTTCCCAGCTGCAGTGGTGGTTTGCAGTCAACTCACCTACAATGAGTAGCCCCCCACTGCCCCTCAAGCAAGTTTGGATGACAGCAGCAGCTCCTGTTCCCCTCATTTCTGTCCCCAAGAGCAAGTCTTGTCTTAGCTATTGCTCCTCTCTGTACCTTCCTGCTCCCTCCAGCTTCTCCTGGGAAGGACTATCCTGATGTGGGCACTGCTGGTGGTGATGGTTCAGTTTCTTAGGCTGAGGCCCCCAGGCTCCCAAACTTGGGAGCTTTCAGCAGCAAATTGCATCTTCTATTTTTTCCTTCTTCTAAAGCTCCTTGCCAGAAGGCAGCAAGGACTCAAGATGGGATTGGAGCAAGAGGAGCCTTCTCCTCCTGGGTTGGCAGTGGTTGAAAGAGAAATGGGTGTACCAATTCCTTTGATTTTTCTCGTAAATTTTCATTATGGAGAGATAAAAGTGGGGAGCGTAGCAAGTCCTCGAGGCTTGGTCCTGGCCGTATTTGGAGGTGGTTGTGCACATCTTGGATCCTCTTTCAGCAGACCGTGAGTCACTTGGCTGCCTGTACTGGACACAGAGCTGTGCTAAGTCAGAGATAAGCACTTCTGAGTCTGTCTCTCAACACCATCATTTCCAACAGTTGGTTTGGAGCTGTCAGGCAGGATTGAGAGACTGCAGTGTCTCTTGTCAGTAACAGGGGTGCAAATCCAGAGGATTTCACTGGATCAGCACCAAAAATAACAATCCTTTCAGCGAGCCATGAACCTGGCTGCAGTGGGAGCTCTGGTGGGAGGTGGGGGTGCTTGGACATGTGGTGTCATTGCTGACAGGAGAAACAGCTTGGGAAGGAGCTCACTAAAATGGGTTTGGTGACCTGTTCCTGGCATATGTGTGCTGAAAAGAGGTAGTGAGCAGAGACCCTGCTTCTGTGGTATTAATGCAAAATTCCTGGGTGTTTGACTGTGTCCTGCAGGACTCCTTGGTTAGCTGGATTTTGTAGGGATCACTCCAGTATGAATTACATATTGGATGCTTTATTAATAGGAGTAACTGCTTAGGCTAGGGAAAGGAGCAAGTGACCATCCCAGCTCTTGGAAGCACAGACTGTTTTCCTAAGCAAATTGTGCCATGAGCTGGTTTCTCATCAAATATTCATCTGCTGGGCCACTCGGGGGCTTTGAGTGGCCCTCCAAAAGGTCATTAATGCACAGAACAGATGGAGGTGCAAAGACTTTATTAAATTCAGATTGCCTTTTGCCACTATGCTAATGCCAGCTGGATGGCAGGAAGAGTTACCCTGACCCCTTCCCACGCCTCAGCTGCCTGGCTTCAGTTTCCTTCTTATACCCCCTGACAAGACAAAACATAAGATGAAGCAGCCTTGAAGTGGCTCTGACCTGGAGCATGGCCAAAACATCATCCAAAACAGTGGGTCAGCCAGAGGCACTCAGCTCTTCCCTCAAGCTTCTGACCCAAATGCAGAAATTGGGCTCCTTTTTCTTTGTCCATTTGAAAATAAATCAAAACCTTTCATGGTGAAAAATGACTGGAGCAAAATGATTGGAGCAAATGATTAGCAGTGCCTTTAGGAAAGCCTGGGTCAGGGTCTGTCTGTTGCAGCCATCACTAACCAGGACCCTTCTTTGGGCTGAGGAGCAGTCCTGAGCCAGTCCCTGGTGCCCAGCATTCTCCCAGGTCACAGCAATCAGCTCTCTGGCTTTTGTTCAGTTTTAACACTGCTTTTTCTTCTTCCTCCAGGCTATGAAAGTCCTCTCCAAAAAGAAGCTCTTGAAGCAGTATGGATTTCCACGTGGGTATCTCACATTTAGAGGTCTGCCTGTTGTCCTCAGCTGTAGAAACATTGTCAGCAAGGACTGCAGAACTTGACCTCCTGTGAAAGCTGCCCATGTAGTTGGGAGCTGGTTAAAATGCAGTGGGTGGTGAGGGGGCAGATACAGCCACAGGGAAATTCAACACACTCTGAGTAATGAGATTCCTGACTCTGAGTTTTGTGAGTCTCTTTGAAGTGGTGACTCTCCCATGTTCACCATTTATGAAGCCTAATTAAGCACTGGAAGTTAAGTAAGGTGGTCCCCCTCCTTTCAGAGTCTCTTCTAGCCCTGGGATAGCACCTGGGTCTGAGGGGTGCCCCAGAGCCATCTGGGCAGCTGGGAGCAGCTGGGCTGAATGGGACTTGGAGATCTCAGTCCCAGGTGGGAGACTGCAATGCTTTGGGATGAGAACAATGTGATGAGATCTTCCAGAGCAGCTGGAGGTGTCTGCAGAGGGGCCAGGGGCTGCTCACCCTGTGTGCAGGTGCTGCTGCCAAATGAGGAGTCCCTCACTGTGCTGTCCCACTCGCAGGTCGGCCTCCTCCCAGAGGGTCAAAAGCATCCTCCGGAGAGCAGCCCAAACCCATGGCACCCCTGGACAGAGTCTATCAGGAAATAGCCATCCTAAAGAAGCTGGACCACATCAATATCGTTAAGCTGATAGAGGTGAGCTGCTTCTTTACCCTGAGTTATGCTGAAACCAGTCTGGTTTGTGTTGCAACTAGAGGATTTCTTTTCTGCTGCTCCTACTTCAGTCGGAATTGGTTTGAAATAGATGTTGAGAAATCCAGGCTGGTGATTCCAAGCAAAGTCACACTGATTGTGTAGGACCAACTGCACACTCACCCTGGGCTCTGGGCTGGTGCCCAGGTGAAGGCAGCTCACTGTCCTGGTAGAAACAGCAGTGAGCTTTGATGGCTGGGACTTGTGGGCAGACAAGCCTGGGAAGGTGCACAAGTGCAAGGCTTTGGTGCCATTTTCATTACTGAGGTCAGGTTAGGACAAGCAGTGTCTTTATTGGTAGGCTGTTTCTCCAAATACAGGCAGAAACCCAGATTTTTCTGGAGACAGGAAAATCTGTGTCCTTCAAAACCCCACTCTCTGCAGGACTCTCTAAATATTAGCCTAAGTTGTTCTCAGTGTTCTGCAGCTCAGCACAGTGTACTGGGTGTGCTACTCAATTAAAAATCTTTTTACCTGCTGTTTTTCACTTTTTTTCCTCTTTCCCCTTATTCCTCTGTTATCTCTCAGGTCCTTGATGATCCTGCAGAGGACAACTTGTACATGGGTATGTGAGTCTCATAAGCTAACAGAACCATCTGGGCTTAGGCCTAGTGATGCAAGTGACACGTACCAGGACTCGGGGTCAATACGGGAGGAAACTTGTGCCAACTTCAGCAGACTTATTTTTTTCTGCAAAGTTAAAACGCCTGTAAATGCAGCTGGGATGGAAAGGCCCCGTGCAGTAGGGTAAGGCAACCTTGTGTCAGTACAGCTGTGCACATCTCTTTGCCATGGGGACACTAAAAAGACCCGGCAGCTGCTCTGCCCTCCCCTCTCTGGAGTTTGTTCCAGTCCCGGAGGCAGGAGGGAAGGGAAAGGTGCAGGATGGTTTCCTTGTCCTCCTTGAGACTTCTGTAGGCTGTGGATAGTGCTGGTGACTGCAGAGTCACTGCAGTCCTGTCTGGGGGTGTTCCCTGTGACCCCTGCAGAGCCACTGACCACCCTGCTGAGCCTCAGCACCTCCTAAGGGAGCAGCAGCCTTTGGTGGGGAAGCCATGCCTGGCTGGGTGTTTGTGCAGACGGCGAGGGAATTCCACCCATTTTGTCTTCCTCTCCTCCAAGCCCCTGAAAGTGCCAGCCACAGCCTAACCCCCTTTTGGGTAAAATGTTGAGGGACAGGCCTGGGAGGCCCTGAGGTGCCCCCTGAGATAGGCCAGAGGAGGGGCTGGCTGACCCTTTCACATCTGTGCTTCCCTGAACTGTTTCCTGATGAAGCAGGTTTAAAGGCTGCTCCTCATGAAATAATTATGGGGCACTTTTGAAGCTGCAGTGAAGGAGGTCTCTGCCTGGCAAGTGAAGCAATTTGCCTTTGAAAGGCCACTTTTCCCTCTGGGCTGAAGCCCCAGTGGCATCTGGCAGCATCTCAAAGTGATGGCACTTGTGGTGGGGAGGGTGCTTGAGGCTGTTGTTTGAAGGCCTGAACTGCTGGGGATGGAGGAAAGGGGAGAGGTAAAAAGCTGCAGAGGGAAGAAAACCCCTAAACCAAGCTCTACCTGTGGAGCGAGAGAACTGTCCCAGCAACAGCAGCAGGACAGGTGGGGAATCTCCTGGTCCCATTGGAGGTTGTGCTGGTCCCTGAGTGATGAGCAGGGCCATGTCCCTGTTGTCCATGTTCCACCACCCCTTTCCTCTGCCTGGGATCCCATGAGTAGTTCAGGTTCATCAAGCTCCTGCCTCTGCAGTTCCCTTGGCAGAAGGAGAAGCTGTGGATGCTCAGGGCTGAACCTCCTACAGGCGAGTTTGCTCCCTCCTGCTGCTGACCCAGCTGATGATAACTGCACCTTTCTCCTTCCCAAAATTGCCTCCCAGTGCAAAGCAGATCTAGAGGAAGTGGTGTTTGCTCTTTGCCCATGACTGCTGGGATCAGGCACTGCTGTGAGCACTTGAGTGTGTGGTCACTGGGAAGGGGTCTGGGATGGGATGTCAGCAGGCACTGAGCAACCTGCAGAGGTAGAGGGTGGTTAAATACTGAAATTCTTCCATGAGCTGCAGCTTCTTCAGCCTGGAGAGCAAGAAGAGCCAATTCAGGCTGCCCTGTTATGTTTGTACCTAAAGAGGGTCCCACTGCCCTGGTGCTCTGGGGAGGGGATCTGCTGAAATTTTTGAGAAGTGCAAGAAATCCCCATATAATTCATAGGGAGAGTGCTCTCCTACTCTAGATAAAAGCAGATCCTTCTCCTGTTGGCAGAACAGGGCAGAGCAGGATCAGAAAAGCCCTTTGCCCCAGCCCCCTAATCAGACACACAAACTCAGGTGCTCTGGAAACCTCAACTCACACCAGCAAATCCTCTTTAGTCGCTCCTGCCAGGGAGTGTTTGGCTCTGACAGAGCTGTGGCTGTGCTGCTGATTGACACAGCAGAAATGGAGCAGCATGTTCTTACAGCATCTCTTTTGCTATCAGCAATTTAGCAGCAATATCACTCCAAACAGCCTCCCTTGGAGGTACAACAGGGCTCAAACCAGCGAGGGCTGACACCCAGAGCAGCAGCACCGTGGCTGATAAATTAGCACCTGCTGTCTCCCTGTATGGAGCTGGCAGGAGGGGGGATATTTGTCTGTGCTGAAGAGATGAATATTTTCATTTTGCATCCTCTGGTGTCCTTGTCATGGGTGAGGGAAGAGAAATGAGTGGAGATAAATTGATTTTGCAGGTGTGGGAATGGATGTGTTTTTGTAGGTGGTGAATAACAAATAAGCCTGGGTTGCTCTTCTCATTCATTCATGGTTTATTTCCTTTTCTTGCAGTGTTTGACCTCATGAGGAAAGGGTAAGTAGCCCTCCTGGGATCCCTTCTGTTGAAAGTTTTGGTGTTCATCATCAGCTTCCCATGTGAAATGGAAGTTTGATATGTCCAGTGGGGCAAACCCTGTCTGCAGGGGAGGCAAAACCCAGCTGTAGTTGCCTTTGCACTGCTACAGCCTGGGATGATGGGGTGAATAAAAATGGGCTGGGAGGACACGTCCTGGTGCCAGACTCTGATCTGGAAAACAAATTTTATGACAATTCCTCATCAGGTGCCTGGAAGAAAAGGTTTGAATAGGAATATTCTGCTGGGTTCCAGCCTCATTGTGGCTTCCTCTGACACCAGGGGTGTGTGGATGCATCAAGATTTACTTGCCACCTGCTGCCTTATTTTGCCCTCAGCAGTAACCTCTCATGGGAGGCTGTTCTGTTGGCACATTTCTTTAGTGCAGTAGAAGAAGGAATAAGGTGATGAGAGGTTCCTCACTGCTCTTTGCTACACCTGCACTGATTCTGCAGCTCTGCAGTCCCAGTGAGGTCATGATTGCTGTGCCCAGGATGGAGGAGATACCCAAAGGGATAATTTTTTCTCTGGCCCCATGAACAAGCTGCCAGCTCCAGTGGGTTACTGGCAAGAGGCTCCCCAGTCTCCCTGGTGAGCAGGCTGGTGCCTGTCCTGGAGGGGAGGAGAGGAAGCTCCTGTAAACAGCTGAGGCCAGGGAACCTGTGGCTGATCCAAGTGCAGCCTGGCTGCCTCTGGCAGGAGGCAGTTAGACTCCATTAGTGGCTCTCCCAGCCCAGCACTCACATTATTTCTCCCTGGTTTCAGCAATAGAAAATGTGCATAAAAAAGGGAGGGAAGGCAGTGGCAGGAAAATGCAAGTGGGAGATGAAGGTCATCAATCAACTGGGCAGCAAGGGAGAAGGGGGAAATGCTGCAGGAAGGATTTGCTGCTGGGTGCTGAGGGGAAGAGTCACAGAGCCTGCTTTTGGCAGTGGGCTGTTCTCTGCCAGGGTTTGGCTTGCCAGGATGCTGTCCCAGGAGCCCTCACTCAAATCCAGCTCCAGTCAATGGACATCTGCCCAAATGCAAAACCGAGCTGCTGAGCACAGGCAGGAGCAGCCCCCAGGGCAGTGAAGTGCTTAGCTCCAGCCATTCATCCACAGGGGAACAGGAGGTTCTGACTAGCTCTTACAGCCTCTTTGCCCTCAGCTTTCAGCAGGCACAGGCAGAAGAGGGGCTTTTAGAGGAGACTGTGCATCCCTCAGCAGTGGCAGCATTCAGAGGAAAGGAGAGGAGAAGCTGACCAGGTAACCTTGGCTGTTCAGGGCTGAATGGCTGAGCTCTGGTGGTGGCTGAACCCTGAGCTGCTAAATAGGCTTTCAAAGCAGTTTAGCACAATGCACTGAAAATATTTCCATTTAACCTCTGAGCCAGTGGTTCATGTCTAGACTCTGCCTCAGTGTAGACCAGCTGCGGAATGATACTGCATCAGGACTGAGTCCCACCAGGGAGGACATCCAGTGCACAGCAAGGGGCACCAGCCCCACTGCTGCCTGGGATCTCATGGGAATGCTGGTGCTCACAGCCATCAGCAGCCTTAGCAGGAAACCAAAGGCCAGGTCCAGCTTTGTTCTTCTCCCCTTAGGACTGGCAGTGAATAGTGTTTGTCTTATTTACTGCAGGCTTCAGCACTTGACCCTGATGATGATGAGGGCTCTGTGGCTCATGCTGGCTCAGGGACTATGCAGAGCCACCCATCACTAGCCAAGCTCAGGAACCAAAGCACCACCACATCCAGAAAAGGATGGACACACCTCCATCCTGTGTCACAGCACCCGGAGCCTTTTGGGAGCCTGGCCCTCAGTGCTGGGAAGTGGTGATGGAGAACACACTCCTGCAGCAAGGGGTGCTGCTGCCGTGCTGCAAAGCACTGAGCTGCTGTCCCTCTTGCCCACAGGCCTGTCATGGAGGTGCCCAGTGAGCAGCCCTTCAGCGAGGAGCAGGCTCGGCTCTACTTCCGAGACATCGTGCTGGGCATCGAGTACTGTGAGTACCCCAGCACTGGCAGTGCTGTGCAGAGGCTGTGCCTCGGCCCCTGCACAGCTGGGGAGGGGCATCTGGACACTGGGAGGGTGTTGGATGACACAGAGGGTCCCCTCGGGTTGCCTGTGGTGGGGTTGCTGTTGAGGTGGCCCCACTCAGCTTGGGTTTGCCCAGGAAGTGTCACAGAACCCTTAGAGAGGACATTAGGGAAATGGTGCCCCTCCTTTTTCTTCCATTTGTTTCTTTTTGGAGGCTGTCTGTGAAGGCAGTAGCAGAGCCAGAAGATGGGTGTTTGCAGTGTCCTGGACTGAGCCAGTCAGGGAACAAATCCCTGTCTCCAGCTTCACAGGGCAAGCACTGGCCATGGCAGAGCTGGTGAGCAGGACAGGGAAGGGTGTCTGTCCTTGTCTAAAACCAGCAGGGAATAAAATCAGTGTTTGCAAGTCTGACAGTCCAGAAGCTTCCAGGTGCTGCCAGAATTAGTCAGGTCACCCCAGAAAGCTGGTAGAAGTGAATATATGAATGGGAATCTCAGGGCTGTCTTTGAGTAGAGCTTGAAGGGTGAAGATGCAGCTTTTTATATTCCCATTAGCATTCAGATTGCAGCAGAGCCTGTGTGCCTCAGCCAGGAGATCCAAGCTCTGCTGTGCTGGATGCTGCTGCAGGAACAGTTCCTGCTCAGAGGAAACTTTGAGTTTAGTAGATAGAAAAAGAAAAACAAAACAACAACAACCCAGCAAAGTGTGGGTAGTCTTAAGCAGAGGGAGTGAAATGCAACAATAAATTATAGGATGCCCAAGCACTTGCAGCAACAGGAACAATGGGATGCTTTATTTTGGGCCATTGAGTAACCACTTATTTTATTAGCAAATGAAAGTTAAAAATGGTGTTCTCTCTGAACTGCTGGGTAAATGCATTGCAATTATTATATAATTAAGAGGAAAAGTGCACCGTTTGTGCATGCTGAAGGAAAAGTGTTGCCAGGCAATCCAGAGATTGCAAGGTAATTTTAATGTAAGCATCCATAATTGTTGTGTAATTTGGGAGGCTCAATGACCATGCAGCTGCTTGAAGCTCGCAGTCATCACAGCAGCAAATGCATCATTGCTGGTTGGATTTTATTAGAAGTTGCAAACTGGATTCCTGTTGGAGCCTGAAAGGCGTTAATGGTGAGCAGAAAGGGGCTGCAGGAGCCAAGGTGGTTGGAGATGTGGGCTGACCTTTTAAATCACTGGTGGTAGCACGTGGTCCGTGACCACTGTGTGTCTGTGGGGACTGGACTCACTGGTTTTTCATGGAGTTTGCCTGGGGTGGAGGCCTCCTGCAAGAGGGCTGGCTGTGGGGGGAAGTTTGGAGGGAGGCAGTGGTACAGGTGATGAGAGCTGGGTGGGAAGCCTGGCTTAGGCATCGTGGGAGGCAGGGACAGTGCCCTGGAGAGAGCCAGGAGCTCCCTGAGCCAGGCAATGGCACGGTGCTGTCACCTGCTTTGGGCTGGGTTTGGTGTTTAATGCACTGTGATACAAGCACAGTCCCAGCCTTGTTCACTGAGCAGTGAAGAAACAGGTTCAGGAGATGGGGAGGCAGGGCTGGCCTCTGGGTAAGTAGCACTGGAGTGGTAATCCCAGAGTGTGCTCAAGTGCTTTGGATGGGAAAGTTTGCTGGATTATTTGAGTCATTAACTAAAGTATGTGCTTAAGCATCTCTGTGAATTAGGGATATGTGCAATTGCATCCCTTTCCACTTGTAACTCCCCTCTAGTAGTGCTTGGCTGGATTTATTTAAACTTCACTCTCCCTTGTAGTACAGCAAACTTTGCTTTCCTGGAGACAGGCAGCAGAAATGGGTGTGCAGTCCTCATGCTTCCTCAAAAGACATGGGGGATAGGCCAGGCAGGTATCCCACTTTGATTTTAGGATTGGGCCACGAGTATCTTCATTTAGGAAGTGCATGAGTAAGGAATAAGAATAAGCAGAGGAAAGAGCTGTCTGAGCAGGAGCTGGCTGTGACACAGGCCAGGAGCAGACACTCAGTGCAGAACACGCACGCAAGTGTGACCCAGGGGAAAACCCTGCTGACTTGCACAGTCCAGATGAAGCACAGTGACTGTCCCTGCTGCTGTGGAGCTGTAAGCTCAGTATTCGAGTCACGAGAAGCTAAACAGTTTCTGTCAGTGTGGCTGAAGAAGAAAAAACCTGATTTCCTGCATTCTCTGCAGAAGTCCACAATTCTCCTCCTGTGACTGTGTCTAAAGGGGGGCAGTTTTGGTCTCCCCTCTGCAGAGGAAGGCTCATCTCCTCTGAGCTATGGGGTTGAAGGGAGGGTAATGACATGCAGCTAAAGCCATTGGGAAATTACCTTTCAGCAGCAGCTCTCTGCAGTGAGAACTGCAGTGACCCAGGGCCCTGCACACTGAGCGTGGAGCCTTAGCAAAGGGTCTGGCTTTTCAAAGCTGGCTTTTTTGACATGAATCTACTTGGTCATCAATATGTGAGTAAAATTTCCATTATCTTAAAAGGAAATTTAAGCAAATTGAACCAACAGCTGAGCCAACACAGGCATGTGTCTTCTGAGGAATATCTAGTGCAGGGTAAGTCCAGCGTGGGTGCACTGAAGCGTCAGCGGTGCAGATGGTTTGATCTGGTCTGGCTCTTGGCAGAGGTGAGCTCCTCAGGTTGATGTGGGTCAGAGGAGTTGGGATCTGAGTCTGTGGTGGAGCTGCTGCACGCTCCACCATGATTCCCAGCAAGCTGCTTGCTCCCATGTGAGAAATGGGGACCTACTCCTTCTCTGCTCCTGCCTCTCACCTGCACGAGTTTGGAGCTCCTCAAACAGAGCATGTTGAGGTGAGAGAACAGCTGCAGGGTTCTGGGTGTTATAAATGACACTACCAGGAGAAGAGAGGCTGGCTTGTGTTTTATCACGTGCAGACAAGCCCTCCTTAGCTGATAAAAAACAAACAAAAAACCCTTTCATGAGCTGCAAGTGTTGCAGATACTAATCGATAAGGACTTTGCACAAGAGCGAGAGTAATTAGCTGATGGAGCAGATCACAGAGATGTGCTGGAGCCTCTTAAGAAAGATCAGGGAGTTTGATTTTTGTGGCTGTTTGATGCAGTTCTGTGCCTGTGCAGGTTTTTGTGTTCCTGCTGCTTGTTGTGCCCTGCTCTCCTCTTTCCCTGTGCTCCCTCGGACATGGGCGCGTGTGTGCAGCCGTGGCAGGGAGCTCTGCACGTCCCCCTTTGTTAAAAATCTCTTTCCTTTTCCTCTTCCAGCTCGAATCTGCTTTTTCCTTAAATTCTTGTTTCTTCAGGGAGTCCCAGTTGCTGAATTTTCAGCCTGGAACACATAGCACCAATTGTCTTAGTTTCTGCTTCCAAACTCTGAGTCCTCACTCGGGGCACCAACTGTTAAAAATCTCTTACTCGTTTCCTTTTGTTTTATGAGTTCTTTTACTCAGAGTTTGGAAGCAAAAGGCAGGAGCCACAGGATTTTTCTTTAATTAGATTGTTTATTAATTCTTATCTGTGGCATTCCTACATGGGATGTGCCTCTGATTTAACAAGGTGGACAATGGCAAAAATGGCCACAAGTTCTCACTTCCAAAGCCAGCTAAAGCCTAATTTACCCAATTAAGAATTGCCAAGTAATGTTTTTTACTTATAAACCAGTAACTATTAATTTCTGACCCGCACTGCAGGATTTTTGACCCAATGACAACACACTCAGATTTATGAAGAAGAAAGAAGAAGGACTAACCCACACCCCAAATCCTCCGTCTTGTTACCTACATATTCCTAATATCCCATAAACCTAAAAACCCAGGATTCCAGCATCCTTTCACTGCTGATCAGGCTGTGCCCATGGGGGCTGGAGGACAGGTGCAGAAGGACAGCCTGTGGCAGGGTCACCTCTCTCTCTTCCCCCTGCAGAACCCACGCTGCTCCTGCTGCCAGGAGTGCTGTGCTCAGCTGGGGCTGAAGGTGGGGCACAGAGGGAGCTGAGCTACTCCAGAGGGCCAGGTAGTGCTGGGGGTGTGGGACCCCCTTTGCAAAAACTGGGCTTAAGCAACTTGGGACAAGTGGCAGAGGCTTCATGGGTGCAGCAAGAGAGTAGAGAAACTGATGCCTTAGGTTTTAACTTTTATATTTTCAAGCCCTGCAGTGCCCAGTGTGTAACTCTGGAGTTGCCTGTTCCCTGTTCAGTGCTGCTCTCTGTGCTGGGCACACACAACAAAGCCTCTCCGGGGCTGCTCTCCAAGGACACCCAGCCCCTCCTGGGCCCAAAAAGTATCAACCAAAAGCCTCTGAGAGGGGGGCAAGCTGAGGGGAAATTCCATCATTAACTGAAGCTTTAATTGGAGAATGAACCCTGAGATGCAAATGAACCAAACCTATAAAAGTGGGAAGAACTCGTGGCCTCTCAGGGTCCATCTCGGGGCCCATCTGGGCAGCACCTCTGGCTCCCCAGGGGTACCTTTGGAGGCCTTTCCAATAAATCCCCACCTTTATTCCCTTTACTCCTGTCTGGGCTCTGTTTCTAGGAGGCCTCTTAAGGCATCAAAACAGTGGAGAGAGGTGACAGCACCTCATCTGGGATCCTCCCTGTGCCCCTGGGTGAGCCGAGAGGGGATGGGAGTGTTCCCCTTGCCCACAGCAGCCCTGTCCTGCAGCCCTGCCCCAGCAGAGCACTGTGGAGGAGCAGCAGCCCTGAGCTCTGGGTGCTGCTGCAGCAGTTTCCTTGGGAGGGTGTTAAATCATTTCTTTGCTACAGCAGGGATGTGAGCCTAATGCTAAGCAGACTCTGCAGTAGCACCTTATGGATTGCTTTTGCCCTTGAATGGGAATGGGATCCTGGTTTTAATCAAGCAGAATCCAGCACTGGCCTCAGTAAATAGCAGAATGTGCCAGTGCATTGCAAAGTTTTGTAAGTATAATTTTTAAATGAGCTTTTAGCAAGTTGGTGTTAACCTGCTGGAGCTCCAAGGTTTCCAGAGGGGAATGCAGTGAAAAGCACCTTTTCTAAAAGGACTAAGGAACAACATCTCTTTCTAGCACTTCTATCTCTGCCCCCTCTGGGTCTTCACTCCCTGCTAGTGGATTTGTTGGCAGACAGTTCCCAGGCATTTGCCTCTGAGTGAAGGGGAAAACCTGTTTAGTCCTGGAGCAACCTGTGGGGTCTGGAAATGAGGAGGTTTTGTCCCACTGAGGGCAGCTCAGGGACTGAGCAGAAAGGAATGATGTGCTCAGCAGGGCTTTGCTGAGGAGCAGTGATGGAGCAGGGAGGCAATGGCAGAACTGTGGAGACCCAGATAGGAGCCAGCTGGCCCAGCAGCAAAAAGGTGGATTTTCCCCAAAATCCACCCTTTTCTCCAGCCCCATCTACTGGACCACAGCTGGCTGCTGTTCCCAGCTCAGTTCAAACACATTGTAGTGAAGAAACAAACAAACAAAAGGCCCTAAAAAAAACAGATTTTCAGGGAGACCTTTTGTATTAGGCAGTTGTTTCTTATGGGCTTCAGTTTGAACACCCAAGTGCAGGTTTTTGCCAGCTTGCAGTAGGTGCCTGCTGGGTCTCTGTCTGAAATCAAGAGGGACAGAGCAAGATGGTCCTTTCCCAAGGATGGCTCACACCCTGAGAGCTCTGAATCCTCCTCTGAGGTTGCATCTCCACAGCACCAGCCTTCAGCAGGCTGCTGTTAGGAAATTGTGCTGCCGAGTTCAGGAGGCAGACCAGACTTTTAGGCATCATTCCCTTGTTTCTGAGCACCCTGGAGCTGTAGGGCTTGACTAAGTCCAGGTATCTCTTCTAACACAAGTTGTGGTAAGATGCAGAACACAGGCACTCACCTGCCCTGCCTGCTTTGTTCCTGGGGTGGCTGGGAGGATTAACCAGCAAGTATTTCTAACACATTTGAGATCTTTGCCTGGGTGATGCTCTAGGAACCCATGGGATTGTTATCCAGATGCAAATAGGCCTGAAACAGCGTTGCCTTTCCACTGAAGAACGGGTCTAATAAAACCAAATTTAACAGAGCACTGCATAATCAGACTTTGTCCTGAGGGCTCTGGGGTATCTTAGGTGGTTTCATTTTCATTGGGAAGAAATACCAATCTATGCTCTGCACCAGGTCTGTCAGCACAGAAAGTGCAGGGTGCTGTGGAGCCCAGGGAAGTCGTTCTGGTGAGCTGCTGACCCTTGCTTTAAGAGCACAACCCTTTCCAGGCAAAAGCAATGCCTTTTGTCAGTTTGCCAGAGCAGCTTCAGCAAAGTGCTCTGCCTGGGCAGCTCAGCATCGATTTTCACCTGGGGAGGGGTGCAGGCAAGAGCATTTGCATGGGAATGAGTGTTTTTCAGCTGGTGGTGCAACCTTGTGCATGGCCTGGGAGGGCAGATGGTCCTTCCCAAGGCTTCTTGCATCCAGCAGCCCCATCCCCGTGGCTGGACTGGGCCTGAGGACAGTCTCTGCCTGCTTTGTGTCTCTTTCTGTGCTGTCACAAGCAAAAAACCAGAGCCTTGCTCTTTGAGCAGGACACAGAGCAGCTGGAAGTCATCCCAAAGGCATGGATTCAGCTTAGGGGTCCCAGTTGTCCATGAAGGGAACTAAGGGGAGGTCATGAGTTGGTCTAAAAGAATAATCCCCAGACTCTCACAGAGCATTTTGAAGTGCAGCAATACAGATCATTATTTTGCTTATGTTTGTTTAAAGCACATTTAGGGGCTTTATTTATGTGTTGAAAGTGCTTCTTCTTTGCTGAGCCTGATGCAGCCCTGCTCCTCTTTGTGACACAATGTGTCCTTAATTCCAAGGACAGGGCAAGTGTTTTGTTTGTGGGACCTCTGGTCCTGGCTTCTACTGAACTAATGCTAATGACAGTGCCTTTCCTGCCCGCTGCTCTCAAATCTACAGTGGATGGAGCTTGCTCCCAAATGCTTCGGGTGGTGAAATGAGAGGGTGGATTTATGCTGGTGGTTGTGTTAGGCTGGCTGTGTCTGTCCCCCTGCTCCCCTTGGGGTGGGTGCTGTGCTCCTTGTCCCTTCTGTACAGTCACTAACAGCCTGGAGGGTGTCATTAGTGCCTATAAAATTAGGCTTTTATATCCCAGATGCCCAGCTCTCCCTCTGGAGCTCTGCAGGGACCACACCATCGTTTCTCTGTGTGCTGTGCTGGAAGTGCAGCTCATGCTGGTTTAACCAGCACCTTTCCCCCACGACAGCTCTGTCCCTGGGCTCCTTTGGCAGTGATGCAAACTCTGCAGGCACACCCAGGCAGCCTTTGGCCAGTCCTGCTGAATTAGTTGATCCCTGCCTTTCTCCCTGCAGGAGGTCTGGACTGGCAGCAGAAGCTGGCGGGTTGGGAAGTTTTTCCAAGGTTGGTTGTGTTGGTGTCCTGCAGGTGAGCAGTCCTGCTTCCTTCCTGCAGCTCCCAAACAAGGCAGCTTTTGTCTGTTGCCCACAAGCAGACTTGGGAATGATTTTGGGGGAATATTTTACTCTGTATTGTGCTGAACTTTACCAGTGGTGAGGCACAGCACAGGGAAGGATAAACCTGTGCATTTTGAAGCCCGAAACCAATTTTGGAAAGCTGTGCAGGGGAGGATGCCCACAGCAGCTGGCAGGCTGGGACTTTGAGATGTGTTTCTTCAGAGCAGAACAGGGATTTTGGGTTGCCTTCATCAGGTTAGCAGCTCCACACCAGATCATTTCCTGACAGATGTGAGCACTTGCTCTTTCCATTTTTGTGGCTTCCATGTTCATTTACACCAGCTGCTGCTCAGTGCACATCCCCTGTCCTTCTCCCTTCATGGCCCTTGCCTCTGCACAAGGCAGCTGGACAGGGAAGGGGGTTTACAGATAGCAGGAATCCTTTCAGCCAGCTGGCAGGAGACTTTGGCTGCTGTCAAAGCAGCAGGGTGTGTGGGTGGGACACTGCTCCCAGCACCACGCTCCAGACCTGCCCAGCCACCTCCCCTCTGCATCTGTCCCCTTCCCATCCCAGTCTGTTATTATTTTAAATGGATGCCAGGTGTTCAAAAGCACCAGGGATGTGGCATTCCAGGCTCACTGCTGGGGTCCTCAGCCCTGCAGGCACTTGTGCTGAGTTTCTTCTCTGAGCACCTGAGTCAGACTGTCACTGTCCCCAGTGCACGTGGATGTTCTCATCTGGAAACTCAAATATTCATTGGCTAAATGAGCCATTGTTTGATGGCTTTGATTTTTGCAAAGGATGTGTTTGTAATCTCTTTGTCCTTTGTTTCTGTGCCCAGCAGTCAGCAGTGTCCAGACCTGCTGGAGACCAGCAGAGATGGGCACTGAGGAAACACAGGGCAGCTGGAAAACTGCCCATGGTGTTCCTTGACTTCCATTTGATGGTGCAGAGGCAGGGAATGTATTTTACAAAGCCCACAGTTACATGATAGAAAAAATGGATTGTGGTTTTATTTTTGTTTGTGGTTTTTTACTTTCCTGTAAGGAAGAAATACTAAAAAGCCTGGAATGCCTGCTTGCCTTAATTTTCACAAACCAAGCTCCAGGGATGTACTCATGTGCTCTATGTTTGTTTTGGGGTTTTTTTAGAGACTTGGGGAATCTTAGCCCTGTGGTATCAGGCGTGGCACCAGACACCTGCCTGAAAGGCAGCTCATCATCTCTTGAAGGAAAACTTCACTCCCCCTTCACTCTTATTTGCTCTCCCTATATTACCATAATGAAATGTCAGCTTGCCACCAGCTCTGCTGCTGAGCAGATGCCTCCTGCCAACTGCTGCTGTTGCAGGGTTTTGGTGTTTATCCTGTCTAGGCAGCCTGCTACAGCATTAACTGCCTCCCATCCCAGCCTGGCCATGCAGTTGCTGCACATCTGGAAGAAGATCTGAGTACTGGTGCTCTCCAGCAAGTTTTTGCCTGCTGGATCTCCAGAGCAGCTCTTGAATGTGCCAAGGACAGCATCCCCCAATAGTGCTTTAAGCTGAGGAGAGGGCCTTGCAGAAAAAATACCTGCAAGTGTGACTTCCACTCCCCAAGTGTGGCCTGCTGGAAAGTTGGCTTGAAAAGAGCTGAAAGTTAAATGAAGTTTGTTCATTCTTGGTCCTAAAGCACAATCTGGGGTGCCCCATAGGGCAGCTGCCTTTGTGGCAGTGTGTTGGTCAGGTTTGTAAAGCAGGAAAGGGTTAGACAAGCATTTTCCTCCACCCAGTGTGTATTTCCTTGGAGATATGAAAAGTGCTCATGGAGAGGTATAAAAACAAACATGCTCTGTTTGCAAGGAGGAAATGTGAAAACAGTGGTTAGAGCCAGGGGAGGCGTGAGGCCAGGGGGTCCTGGTCCTCTGGGGAGGGCAGGATTAGAGGATTTCCTCCTCCTCCTCCTTCAGTAAAGTCTCCTGGGTTTTCTGCAGTTCTTCTTTTGGGGTCATTTCACGTTCTGAAAGTTGGTGGGTTTTTTATTTTGCAAGTTCTCCAAGTTCCTGAGAAATCAGCCACTTTCCTACAACTCTGTAGCCTGGAAATGTCTTTCAACTGCAATATTGCACAGGAGGGGTGTTTTTTGTTGCTGTTTTCAGTGCATCTCAGCCTCCAAACTCTTTGCAAGGCTTTGTTTGATGTTTGATGTACAAGCACTTCAGCTGGTGCCCACGCTTGGCCTCATGGAGCTGAAACAGAGCTGAAGTGTTTGCTGGAGCCTCATGGAGTGAAGGGCCAGGTTTGGCCATGGCTCTGGGTGCAGGAATGGTGGGAATGGCTGGGAGCTCTGTGCCAGGCTGGGGGTTTGGGGTGATGCAAAGCAGGTTGAGGTTGTTTTTCCATTTGTGGGCTCCATTGAGAAGCTTGGCTACATAAAGAATGCCTCGCTGGGGAGCTGGCACCAGCCAGCTGGGGGTTGCTCTGAGCTTGGAGCGCCATTATTCCATCTTTTCAGCTGGAAAAGCAACCCACTGCTTTCTGAAGCTCTTGGCTGAACTCAGCATTCAGCTGCTCATCACCTGTTTCATTCTGCCTGTGGTTCTGCCCCTTCTGATGAGCTTCACAGCACTGCAGTTCTGAAATAAATGAACCTCTTTATGTGGGTCCCTTAAACCTTTAATACGGCAGGTGCCCCAACCCATCAGCTGGTCTGATAGGGCCAAGCAGGGTTTGAGTTTTCCCTCTCCAGCAGCATTCCTTGTTCCTACTGGTTGAGCTTTCCCTGAGTTCGTGTCTGCTCTTTGAATAATTCCTAATTGTGTTTCTGAGCATTGTGTCCCAGTGAGGTACCTACAGGGAATGGCAGTGGGAAATGGCCCTCCTGCTCCACTCTATTCTATCTCCAGCACCAGCTGGGAGTGTGGTGTCTGAGCCTCAACCTTTCTTTTCACCCTCCTGGAGAGGTTTCCCCAGCTGTGTTGGCTGCTGTGGCAGACCATGCTCCTGTTTTTGGGTGTTTTTTACAGTGCACTACCAGAAGATCATCCACAGGGACATCAAGCCTTCCAACTTGCTCCTGGGAGATGATGGCCATGTCAAAATTGCCGATTTTGGTGTCAGCAATCAGTTTGAAGGGAATGATGCCCAGCTTTCCAGCACGGCAGGGACACCAGCCTTCATGGCACCAGAGGCCATCTCACAGACTGGCAAAAGCTTCAGTGGAAAGGTGGGTCACAGCTCACAGCTGGCACAAAGGGCAGTGCCACACCTGCATCCTGACTGTGGTACAACTTAGGGCTGTCATTCAGTCAAACTGAAGCTCTAATTCTGTCCAGCCCAGGCAAAGCTCACGTTGGTTGTTCTGTGCAGTGGGACACAGACACTTTGCTGTGGACCCTGCCTAGGCAGAAGCCATGCCAGAGCCCTTTCCCTGCCCAAAGGGAAAGGAGGAAGCCTTTGATTCCCTTCCAGAATAACCAAGAGGCACAGGGGGCTGCTGAGCACCAAGGTCACTTCTTGATTCCCTGAGAGGCCCTGCTGAGGGTGGGGATGCAAACATGGGGATAGGATATAATGGAGATTTTTTTTTTTTTGTCTTGAAAACTTTTGAGGTTCAGCCCTGAATGGTGTAATTTCCTGTAAGAAGGGGCTGCTTGCTGGTCACAGTGGGGCAAGTGAGCAATGCCTGGCCCAGCACAGCCCTCGTTCCTCTGGTGTGCAACAGCTGCCCTTAGGAACCCAACCTCAAGGTGACACAGAAAATGTTAGAGCCATACAGACACAGAGTGTTTTCTGAACGGGTGGGAAAGTCCAGCTCCCTCAGATCATCTGTGCTGCCTCTCCTTTACTGCCTGTTGGTGTTCTCTTCCAGGCACTGGATGTGTGGGCCATGGGAATCACCCTGTACTGCTTTGTTTATGGGAAGGTAAGCTGCCCTCCAGCTGCTGGAGCCCTGCACCACTCTGTCTGCCTGGCTTTTGACTCATTCCTTTCCAAATAAAGGCAAATATTAGAGACAAAGTCCTACCTTCTGCAAGCTCACAAAGCCCCCTGCAGATCAGAAGGGGCTGACACTGTCATCTGTGCAAAGGATCATTTCCAGTGCTGGTCCCTGCATAGAGAGCTGTTGTTGGTGCTGCAAACCCACAACAGCATCAGCAGCACCACCAGCAGTTTGTGGGGGGTTTATCCACACTGCCTGCATTTAGAAATGAGCCAGAGCATGGACAGAGGTGTGGGATTGATCCCAAACTGCTGCAGCACTTTAGGCACCAGATTACAGCAAGCTCTGTCTGCCACAGCTGGGTCAGGACTGACTCAGGAGGGTCCAGGTTGGCAGAGGCAGCTCTTCAGTGGCTTTTCCCTCACCTGTGGCCAGAACCCCCCTGTGTCCCAGCCATGCTGTCCCAGCATGAGCAGTACAGCAGGTTGTGCAGTCTCTGTGGGCAGGAATGCTACCTGAACCTCTGTCCAAGCACAGAGC
Source organism: Rhipidura dahli (assembly GCA_013399225.1). Taxonomy (NCBI): domain Eukaryota; kingdom Metazoa; phylum Chordata; class Aves; order Passeriformes; family Rhipiduridae; genus Rhipidura; species Rhipidura dahli. The sequence goes on from VXAC01007785.1 coordinate 618,690, forward strand.
ACTGCACATCACACCACACAGGCACCAGGCATCCAGCTCTGGGGTGAGGAGTGGCCAGGGAAGGTGGCAGAGGCAGTTCATGGTCACCTGAAGGTGACCAGGCTGGATGAAGGAGGGTATTCCAGTCCAGTTATGTATTTTCCAGATCCTGCTGCTGTTCTGAATTTGTTTTTTAATAAGGAATAAATTGATTTATTGTGTGTGTGGATATTTTCTTTCTATCTCTGTGTAAATTTGGGGGGTGCAGGGGGTGTACTTGTGTTACATGAATGACAAATCCCTGAGTGATGCCAGGATCCTGGACAACTGGAAAATCTCCTGTTTGTTTTACAGTGCCCTTTTATAGATGAATATATTCTGGGTCTTCATACCAGGATCAAGACCAAGCCTGTGGAATTCCCAGAAGAGTGAGTAAACTTTACTCTGCTACTGTAAACTAAAGTTCAGTTTTCAGCATTATTCCCTGAGTGGCACAAATGCCAGTGGGTCACCATGAGGGGATGGACACGAGGGGGTGAGGTGCTCTCTGTTCTCCTGAGTCCTTCACGTGGGTTTTGTGCTGGTGCTGTTGCTGAGGTGCTATAAGTGCCTCTGCTCTTCCTCTGTCCTTGCTGTGCAGACAGGGGCTAAAGGAAATGGCTCTTGAAATCTTTGGAAGTGAAGGGATTCCAGGATCTTCCAGGAAGTTCTGCCCCAGTTACTTGACTCTGGAGATGCATGGTTTGGTTGGGGCTTTGTTTCTCCCCATGCAGCAGCCACCAGAATGATTCAATGCATTCACTTTCAAAAGCAATGTGGTGATAAACCTCAGTCTTGGTCTAAGTAAACACATCCCTCTCCTGTGGACTTCCATTGGAGCCAGGGAACTGTCTGAGGGAAGGATGCTTGGCCTGGGACCAAGCACACCCAGGAAAACATGGCTTTGTCTTTTGCACCGGCAGAGAGGGGAGCAATTATGAAAAAAACAGGAATTACTTTACCTGTGTGCTGTTGAGGAGCTGCTCCCACCCTGCTTTGGTCAGTGAAGGAAACCCCCGTGGGGCACTGTGGCAGTGCTGGGATGCTCAGGTGGGATGGCCAGCTGTGGTCACAGCAGGTGCCCAGCTGTGCAGGGGACAAGCCAAGGCCACTCAGGTGGCATTTGAGCAGTGGAAGTTCAGTGCTGAGGTGGTGAGTGTGTGTGGTGCTGTCAGAGAGCCTGGCAGGAGGTGATGGCACTCCCTGTGTGCTCAGTCACTCTGGGCTGGTGGTCACCCTTCCTGGAGCTTCGAGTGCTGGCCACTCCTCAGCATTTCCTCCAGCTTCTGGCCTTTGGTGGCCTTATCTTGGTGAAGAATTTGTTTCCCCTGGTTCCTGTCAGATGAAGTATCCAGAGCTGGACTCTTCGTTTTCCTTCCCAAATCCACACAGTAGTCAGGCAAAGAATTCTTGACCTAATTGCTCATTCTAATAAAAATGTGTTGATAAAATTACTTGATTTAAAGCAAGCACACGTGCCTTTGCACGTGTGGTGTTAGAGAGGAAGGGAGGGGTGTGCTTGTATCCAACATCTATGGCAGGGCAGGACTGTTCTGTGAGCTGCTCACTGAATTTTAATGTTGCAGTAAAGGGCTGGGCCTCTGCCTTGGCAGTCCTAGACTTCCTTCTGATTCCACAGAAAGCGATGGATACTCAGGGTGCCCTCTTAGGCACCCCTCAGGTGGAGCCCCTGGCTCCAGGGGCTGCATTAATTACCCCTGCACTGACGAGGAGGTGCAGCCACTGCAGACAGCTCAGCCAGCTCTGCCCAGGTGGAGCCTGCACAGGGCTCTGCAGCTCCAAGGACCCCCAGGTCACTGCACACAAGGTGTGCCACTTGTTGGATGGCACACACAGACCCCAGCGTGGGTGGGTATGGAGCAATCCTGGCAGGACCAGATGCCCTGAGGCTTTAGGAGCACAAAGGCTGGTCATGCTCCACTGCTGTGTCCCCACCTGCAGCTGGAACAGGACTTTGTCTTGACAGCACTGCAGCCAAAAAACCCCAAACCTGTTTATGTTCCCCTGGCAGTTTTCTGCCTTGCTCAGAGCTGGCAAAACTCCCACCCCTCCCTCAGCCACCCTGTATTTGGGTTAGCAGTCAGCTTACAAGTGACTGTTCCCATCTGCCTCTGCAGTAAGTTATTAACATTTAATGGGCTAACTGGGCTGTGCTGAGATCCTTTCCTTCATTCAGGCATTTTCTTCAGCGATAATTGGGCTGTGTGATTTATGTGGATTCCTCAGTGACCTGTTCTCCTGGTCTAAAAAAAAGCTGCACCCTTGATTAGGTTGTTGGAGGAGCTGAGGGTTACTGGGTGTTGACAGCTGTCCAAACCACATCCATTTGTTAGAGGCAGCAACAGAGCCATGGAATTCACTGGAGTGGATCCACCCTGACCTCCCACAGAATTAGCACCTCTCTATAGTGAGCAGTATTTTGGTTTCAATTTATTTCACCATGGCTACAAAAGACACATTCCTGTTTGCAGACAGCCCATGGAAACTCACTGCCTGTTTCCTGACAACCCTTAGGACAGAGGGATCTGACTGTACTGGCGTCACCATCCTGTCCCTGCCCTTAGAGATGCCAGGATAAATATTTATGGCACTGGAGTTGTCGTTCATGTCACCGAGTCCTTGGCATGACATGAGGCAAATGGGCTCAGCTCACACCCTGAGGATCCTGGCATGACTGAAAAGCCAGCTGAAGTTTCTGTTCAGACACGTGTTGGTAGAGTCAGAAGCCCTGCCTTGTCCCTCCTGGTGAAGCCCAGGACAACGTTCCCTGACCTGTGGGCACCCTGTGAAGTGACCTGTGGTGCTGGGAAGCCTCCCGAAGGGATGCCGAGCTCTGTGCTTGGCATTCTCCTGGGAGCTCTTAGAGGACAATGGCTGTGAGAAATCCCAGGCAGCACAGGCTTTTCGAATGAAAAATGCCATCAGGCACAGTGTTCACACTGCTACAGACTGCAGAGAAGGGAAACCAGAGACAGGGTGATGTGATCTGTGACCTGGCCATAACCCCTGGCACTCAGTGATCCTGTTCATGGGGATTTTCCCTCTGACTTTAATCCTGTGTTGTGTGGGAATCAATCCCAGAAATGTTGAGTGATTTTATATTCTATTTGTTGTATTTTAAGTACAGCTGTTGACACTTTGGCACAGAACTGATTTTAAGTATTTTTAAAATGCCATCTCACCTGCATCAGAGTGGTGTCTGGAAGGAGTCTGTTCTGACCTGCTAAATGCAGTCACTGCCCAGGGCTGTTCCTCTGGAGCTCATCTCAAGAGCAGCACCATTCTTTCCATTCTCACTGAAGTTGTCACCCGAGTCTCTGAGGACTCATCCTGTTGTTCCCCTTGTCTGGGCTGTACTGCCTGTGTACAGCAGACCCTTGATGCAGCTCTAAGTGTTTAGACTTCAAACTGAGCCCCCTTTCTGCCTCTGAACAAGCAGCATTTCCTTGTGGTTGTTTGTAAAGCTCTTATAGCCAAAGTCCAAATAGAATATTCCTGAATTATTAAACAGCAGCTCTGTTTTCATCAGACTGAAATATCCCTTTCTGTGATGTGGTTTTCATTGTGGTTTGTGATAGTTTATTCCCTTCTCTGCTTGAGGAGTGGGGTGCAGAGGAGGTGGGCACAGCACTGTTTTCAGTCTCAAACCCAGCCTTCCTGGGAGTGACATTTTATGCTGCTAAGTTCCATCTCCATGAAGAAACACAGCTCTTCAAGAGCCATTTGTGACACAGACTTTCAACTGCTTAATACAATTCAGTCACATGCTGGCTTTTTACTGCAGTAGCACTTTGATCATCCAGATACAGAGAGTTTTAAAGGCATCTCCTGCATCATTAACCACAGGAGTCGTGCAGCCTTTGGGCTGCAGGACCAAGGGCTCCATGTCAATAGAGTGGCTTTTGGGTTTAGGCACTCCCACATTTATATCACAGAAATAGTGGTAAAAAATTAGATGTATTTCTCTTATTTCATTCCCTCCTTTTGTTACCTCCTTTGCAGGGAGGTAATACCAAGTTACAGGCTGCCTGCAATCAGTGTTCTGGATGCAATTTATATAACACAACCTGGAAGCTTAGCTGGGAATTTGAATGTCAGATGGGGGTGTTTCATCCAGCACACAGTTGCTCATGATGCAGGTTCAGCAAATCAAGCTGTGCCCCTCTTGGTTTTGAGTTCAGCTCCAGTTCTGCTCTCAGGAACACTTTGTTGTTCCAGAATCTCCCCTCAGAAATTCCCCTGTGGTGTGCTGTCTTCAAAAATGTCCTTGGACCCATTCACCTGCTCCCTTATCCTGCATTTTGAGCGTGTGCTGTTGTGTCAGTGGGCAGAACAGGATAACCAAGCCCTGTGGCAGTGACTGTGGTGCCTTCCTCTTTCAAGCCAGGTTTGCAGAGAAAATATCTGCTGAGCAGAGCAGATTCTCCACCAAGTCACTGCAGTAAGACCTGTGCACTGCTGCACTTTACAATTCCCCTGTTAACTGTCTGCTGCTGTTTTCTTCACTCAGAGCACAGATAAGTGAGGAGCTCAAGGACCTGATACTGCGCATGCTCGATAAAAATCCAGAAACGAGGATAACAGTCCCTGAAATAAAGGTAAATTTGATCTTGCTATTAGGGTTTTTAGTCTCAGCTGATTTTGTATTCTGTGGTACCTTCTAATGTGGTAGAGCTGTTCCCAGTGTTTGCTTTGGGAGCTCTCTCTGGCACCCTCCCTCGGAAAAGGGAGAGCTCCTTTTGCAGCCACAGCTCCATCGCTGCTTCTTGCTAGGGAAATATTGACAAAAGCTTTCTTGTTTACTTATTTAAATGAAAATTACTCAAAAGCTGGCTGATCTCAGTGAATCCCTGGGAGAATCAGCATTGTCAGGGGAGCTGCTAGCTGCAGAGCCTGTGCTGGCAGTGTCGGATGTGTGTTCTGGTCCTTGTGTGGTCAGTGGCCTCAAGACAGCACATTTGTTTCTATCACCATTATTTGGGAGATGTTTAATAATAGAAAGAATGAATAGGCCTGGCACAGCACAGTGCTTCACAGGCTGTGGTTTCATTCTGGGTTTGCATGGGCTTGCTGTCCTCCTGTCACCCCTCACCAAGGCCTTAGACCTGCTGGAGGAGCTCAGAATTTCCAGAGAGATCCATCCATCAGTACACTCTGCTTTGCTTTGTCCCAGGCCACCTCAGCATTGCCAACAAAGCTGACTGTAGAAATGTTGAGCTTCAGGAAAAATTTGTGACATCCCTTCCCTCCATGCCCAGGAGGCCAAAGCCAGGTTTGGAGCTGTATTTATGGGATTTCACCTGACAGCTCTTGCAGGCACGCTGTAAGGCCCTGGGGGTGGAAGAGCAGAGCTGAGTGCTGGCCCTTGTCCCTGGCTGTGCACAGGTGGTTGGTGTGCTTGGGGGCTTGCCTTGGCTGCTGACAGAGGATGTGACTCCAGTGCCAGGCTCTGTGCTCAGCCCATGCCCCCAGCCAGGGCTTTCTTCCTGTTCACAGCCAAGAAACCATGCCATGAGAGGCAGCAGGGAAAGGGGGCTTTACTCTGCTGCGTGCGAGAGAAAAAGAGGAAAATGCTCCAGATATTGAGGTTTTCAGGGTGTTCCAGACTTGATTCAGAGGGTGCTGGTTGGTGGCAGCGGGTGTGACAGCGCCGAGCCACACTGCAGCCATTTCCAAGGCAGCTGGTTAAAAAACACCTCTTGCAGTGGGCAGTGGAGCAGTACTGACAGCAGCCCTGTGTCCCCATTTGTGTGTCAGCCCTGAGCTGTGTGTGTCCCCGTGCAGGTGCACCCCTGGCTGAGCCGGGGCGGCGCGGAGCCGCTGCCGCTGGAGGAGGAGCACTGCTCCGTGGTGGAGGTCACCGAGGAGGAGGTGCAGAACTCTGTGAAGACCATCCCCAGCCTGCCAGCCGTGGTACGTGGGAAATACACCCCACCCTCTGAGCAGGGGGCCGTGCTGAAGCCTTCAGCTGCTGGAGGAGGTTTGGAGAGGGCACATGGGTGTGTTCCTGGCATGAAATCTTGGCCTTTTGACCCTTTGTGAGCTTCTCGTGGCTGAGCTCTGCAGCAGCCTGTGGGTTCCTTTGCTCCGTGCTCTTTGCTGTAGTGCTGTGAAGTGTCAGCTGAATTATTAAAGAAGCTGTTGCTACTCCTCTGAACTGGCTTCCAGGAGTCAGTGCTGCTGTTCTCACTGGTCTGTTCTCTTTCTCCAAGATCCTGGTGAAGGCCATGCTAAGGAAACGCTCCTTTGGGAATCCCTTTGAGGTCCAGGCGAGGCGGGAGGAGAGATCCATGTCTGCTCCAGGGAACCTGCTGATGTAGGTACCCAGAGCCATGCCTGGCCCAGGCTGCGTGGGGAGGGAGGGAGGGAGGGTGGGGAAAGCAGTTTGCAAATCTTTTCTGTAGCATTTAAAGACAAAACTCCCCTCTGCATCAAACACTGGATATAAAATCTACCTCGAGGCCTCTCTCAGATTGAAATACAGGGTGTTGAAAACTCTTCTATAGATGCAGTTCTCTCTGTAAGATGGGTTTGGCCTAAACACGTGTGAGGTGCTAAACTCGAGTCTGTTTTTTCACCTGTTAGTTTATAATATAAAGATCCATTAGAGACTGGTGAACTAAAATAAGTGTAATTAGGGTCTAGTATATATTGGAGGGTTTAATTCTTCTCTCCTTTCTGTGGACAACAGAAATGGCACCAGATGAGCAATTTATGTGGGAGTTTTAACTCAAAATGAGATTATGGGATTTGACCTGTGGCCTTGAGCAGAGACACCCTGGTCAGACAAAGAGAGCACTTTGAAATTGCTTTTTCACTTGAGAACACATACAGCATTTTTTCACACAGTTTTTTGCCAGTTAATGAAATAGTAGAACGTGTTGCAAGGGGATATTTTGGAGGTTGGTATAAATTACTGTATTGGGATTAAAAAGGGAATAGGGATGTTGATGATTAATAGATTCATCAGCAGTTTTTAACCATGATGCTGTGTACAGGGATGGGAAGGGAATTCTTCTGTCCTTTACTTAGTTCTTACTCTTTCTCCCTTATTTTTGTTACTGACTCCTTTCAGAGCCAGGATTCTGGGCCATCACTCCAGTAAATAACAGCTGGACCAGTAGCCTCGTCTGAGACAATTATTTTTACATCATAAATTTCTCACCCCACAGATTCTGTAAGGGTGTGGCTGGCAACAAAGCTGTGTTGTCCCAAAATGATTCTTTTCCACCCAGAATCCCAGTAGCATTCCTAGCACACTCCCATGAGGGTGTGCTGAGTCTCACCATTGATGACACAATTAGAGGAGTCTCTCTGTCTCTCACAGGTGTGTGGGGATTTAAGGGCTCAGCTCAATTAGGAATGATGATGTTCCAGGTCCCCAGCTGTGTAATTGGAGCCTTTAGTGAAGACTTTGCCTCAGACTCCATGGCCTGACCCCAGTTTGACATTGAAACACCCTGTGCATTAGTGCTGCTGTGGGACACATCTGGAGCCTGGCAGGCACAGCTCCTTTGCCAGCTCAGCGCAAGGGATTTGCCCTGATTTGTTTCTCTTGGCTCAGTGCTTTCCAAATTAGTTGTTACTAATTGGACACACATCCCTACCCATATCTTCACCATCATTCCTGGTCACTGCATTGCATTGCTCTGAGATGGGGAAACATACACTAAATTTGAAGAAAAATGTGTTTTATTCTTCCCACTGTCCCAGACAGTAACTCAGAGCAAGGAAGGATTTCTTTTCAAACCCTGCCTGAATTGGTATTTCAAGGTGGTCACCCTGAGCCTATTTCCAAAAGAGATCTGTTCCCTTCCACCTTTATTTGAGATGCTTGAAAACTCACCCAGATGGTGGGAAAACTCCTTGACCATTGATGCTGGTTCCTGCCTGGGGCTGGGTTCTTTAGTCTCTACTCAGAAAAAACAAAGTTCATTTGATCTCAGGTAGCTGTGAAGCCTCTGATCAGCCATATGTTGATTTCTTGTCCTTTATAAAATATTCTTAGGCCTTCAAGATGAGCTGTAAGCTTTCACTTTTGTCTCCTTTTTAAAGCTGCTAGTCAGATTTTTCTCAGCTCATTCAAACCCAGTGTCTTTCCCCGTCTCAGCTCATTCTGGCCCTGTGTTTTATTCAGGCTCCTTGTACAGACTAAAAGGTTTATTTTTTTAAAGCAGTGTGTAATTTCCACTGTTGTGCTGCTGTGTCCAGTGCCCTTAGTTTACAAAACCCTGCCAGGCCAGGGATAGAGCTTCAGCTGTGCTGGGCTGGCCTCTGCCCAGCTGTGTGAGCACTTAGAAATACCCAAAATCAATGTGAATGTGCCAGTTCTCCACTGCACTAATCCCTGTGCTTAATTTCTCAGCCTCATGCCATCAGTGCCAATCTTTGGCAGTAGCAATTGACTTTATCCTGAATAATTTCATGCACAACTGGAGCTTTGAGAACCCATCTCGAAACTGTTGTTTAAAAGGAAGATACTTGCCAAGTCTCTCCAAGAAATGGTGGTGTATATTAAACACTGCAGCAGGGATGCTCCTTTTAAGGCATGTAGATTATTATTTCAGACTTTGGAAAACGCTCTACTGACTGAATCTAATGAAAATAACTTCAAATTCAAATAGATGTGTTGGATGTAATGACATTAATTTCCAGTGAACCGTGGCTAAATGGGAAATGTTCATTGTTCAGTGAGTTATCTCTTGATGACAGTGTTATTTCCACAGGGGCAAACAGAGTAGACACCAAGCTCATCCACTTCTTAATTCAAAGTGGGTTGTTCCCTGGAAAAACCACCCTTAATTCACATATAAAGTTTAACATCAGTGCCAATGTTATGAATAGAGCTGTGTTAGTTAAAATAACTTTCAAGTGAGTCTGGATTTCTGTAAATTTTTTAGGATCTTGCAGGAGCAGATAACATTGCTGTAGCAAGGCTCTGCAGAGTTGCTGCGTGTCCATCACCCTTGTAGCTGGACAGGGGACCCCAAAAGTGGGACATGCCAGAAAAGCAGTGCCTGCAGCCATCAGTGTGCTCTGGGCAGTGTTGATGCCTAAAGAGGCCTCCTAGAAACAGAGACCAGACAGGAGTAAAGGGAATAAAGGTGGGGATTTATTGGAAAGGCCTTCAAAGGTACCCCTGGGGAGCCAGAGATGCTGCCCAGATGGGCCCCGAGATGGACCCTGAGAGGCCACGAGTTCTTCCCACTTTTATAGGTTTGGTTCATTTGCATCTCAGGGTTCATTCTCCAATTAAAGCTTCAGTTAATGATGGAATTCCCCTCAGCTTGCCCCCCTCTCAGAGGCTTTTGGTTGATACTTTTTGGGCCCAGTTTGGGCTGGGTATCCTTGGAGAGCAGCCCCGGAGAGGCTTTGTTGTGTGTGCCCAGCACAGAGAGCAGCACTGAACAGGGAACAGGGAACTCCAGAGTTACACACTGGGCACTGCAGGGTTTGGAAAATAGAAAAGTTAAAATAAGGCATCATATGTGGCTGCCCATGAGGAGCTGAGCAAAAAACGAGCCACACACTCCCAAGCTCTCCTCCACAGAGCTCCTCCTCCCCTGTGGCAGTGTCTTTAGAGGGACATAAATCAGCTTTAGTAATATTGCATCTCCTTCTAGCTGTAGATAGGAAATAACCTGTTGTGTTTTTATGGAAGAAAAAAGGAAAGCAATTAGAATACTCCAGTTTCACATTCAATTTATTTAATTAGGCTGCATGTGAAATTGCCAGAGCCCCACTCTCTGCTGCTTCAAGCATCTTATATCTGTGCCATTTCTGAGGGTGTACTCTGTAGGAAATCCTCTGGCAGCTGAGCTGAGCTCTGGTACCAGAGCTTTCTGCTATTTGATGCCTAATTGATGACTCTTAAAATTGAGCTGTCCTTCAAGCTCCCTCTTTGGGGTTTGGAGAGGAGGAAACTAAATCATGTGGCTGAGTCTTTTTTTAATTTCTCCCTGCATTACCTACACAGCATGCTGGGCTCTGCTCCTGGAAATGCTCTGTGCAGATGTCTGCAGTGGCAGGAGGCTTTCCTGCTGTAGCCTTGGTGCCTTTAGAGGACACCATTAAGACACCACTGATCTGAAACAGTTCTTAAGTTAATACTGGGAGGAGAGAAAGCTTTTTTAGCACTCTTTGGATCTGGAAGAAGCGAATCCTCTCCAGGCTGTTATTTATTGCTCTGTTTATCAGCACTGAGCAGTTTAAAAGGCAGATGATGCTCAGCAGGTGGAGGGGCACTGGAATGAAGAAGCCCCATTTAGCAGTCCTTGTTTTGCACACCTAGAATGGGAGTGCTGCCAGCTGTCACCTCACCCTGGCAGCTGGGCAGGTGCCACTGGATCCTGCCTGTCATGCAGAATCTCCCAGGAGAGGCAGGATTCATGGAGTCTTCCAGATCCTGCAGACCATGGCCAGGTTCAAGCCCATCATTGATGGTGGCTGCAGAAGCAACTGATCTGTTCTAATTTTCCAGCTCCAAAGTATTTTTTAAGCCCAGTTCATCATTCACAGCTCAGTTCTGGGGTTTTGGTAGCAGTGTTTGCTGCATTTCTTCTGCCTGCTCCACATTTCTCCCAACTGAGTCAGCCCTGGCTTCACCACATTTTATTGCTCTCATTTATTGCAACTGCTACCTATCAAATTAATTGCTGTGTTTTGACAGACCCAATTTACTTTCCCATTATGGCTGCTATTACTGTTGATGAAATGTGGTTGTCAGCTCCTCTATGGGGGATCAGTTGGTGTTTAAAAAGCCTACCCTGTTTCCAGCCTTCCCAAAAAGAGCCCAAAAGGGCTGTCACTGCCCTTAGGGCTGTTTTATCCATGTAGGTTTGGCACGAGGAAGCCAAGGGGGAAAAGGAGGTAAAAAAAGTGTCTGGCCCAGCACTCCAAGCAGAAACAGCTCCTCCCAAAGGGAGAACTGCATGTTTTTGTGGGAAGAGCCATGCCCCACGTGCAGGTGGGTATCCTCACAGCACCAAGAACTTTCCTCTGGAATGACCCACCATCAGCAGGTCCCTCCAGTGAGTCCTGTGGCTCTGCCCCATTGCAGAGTTGCTGATAGGACACAAAGGCACAGAGGTGCCAGATGTCCCAGGAAGCACAGCTGGACATCAGCAGTGTTCTGGAAGCCTCCTGGAGCTTTCAGCAGTGGTAGGGGCTGGAGTGGGTTTGTACCAGTGCTACCAGTGCCATCCTCATCTGTCCTTCAGGTGAATGTGGCTGATGTCCCATCCTCATTGCACTCTGCTCTCTAGGCTGCTTAGGCACAGCAATGCAAGCTCCTTCACCTGCTGCCATTGTCTTCATGATCACTTTCTTTCTTTGTCTCATTGTTTTGCTCTCAGGGACAGATTCCTCTTAAACACATCTGTATATTTGCATCCATCTTTAAGGTAATTCCATGTCTGTGCTTCCCCTGGGTGCTGTAGAAACCTGTGTCCCCTCCTCAGCCTGTGTGGTTTGTGTGGTAGTGAGAGCATTTGGGTCCATCCTTCCTTCCTGTAGGAGCAGTTTTCCTGCAGTCATTCTGTGTGTCTGTGATGACTAATGTTTATGTATGCTTTTCATTATTATTTCTATTTGTGATTCTTTGGCATTTCAGCTGCTTTTAGGGAGGGAGGGGTGAAAAAAGCCAGTTGGGTTTCAGCAGGAGCTGGTGCTCAGCCCCACGTTTGCAGAGGGAATAGCTACAGAATTTGGGAAAGGCTGAGCTTTGTATTTTGAGTTTAATATTTAGTGGTTATACAAAAGAAAGGGCTGGAGACCATTTTCTGCTCCAGATGCTCCCTTGTGCTTCTGCCTCTGGTGCAGTGCTGGGGGGGCTCTGGGCAGACCAAAACTGGTTGTTCCATGTGACCACCCCACCCCAGCCAGGACTTCATCAAAACATGGTCACTTGTCCAACCACTTGCACAGACCCTTTTGGGAAGTGTCAGTCCAGTTAATTCTGTTAAATAACAAAATAACATTAATGCAAACCCTGATCAGCTGCTTACAGACAGCTCAGTGGAAGTCCTAGGATCCAGTGGTTAGGCAGGACACAGCCTCCAGCCAGGCTGGGAAGATCTGGGCTGAGAGACTGGGGAACAACCACACATCTCTAAATACCTTTGGGAGCAGCTCCGGCAGTCCAGAGACTCTGCCTGGCCTGGTTTATTGCTCCGGGACAAATGGATGAGCCAGAGCCAGGATGTTGCCTGCTCTGAGTGAGGAAGGACCTGCAGAAATTCTCCAAAAATAGCCAGGAGAAGGAAGGCAGGCGGAGGCAGCCGTGGCGCCGGCGGGGCCAGCTGGTGCCACCACCTCCTGCTGCTGCATTTTCCACAGGCAGGAAGGGACTCCAGCAGCCTGGATGAGGGCAGATGGTTGCACTGAATGGGGACTCAGAGGAGGAATGAGGCACTTGCCAGGGCTCTGTGTGTGTGTGTCCTGTGTAGGTTGTCCCACGCCATCCCTGTCCCGTGCTCCTGTGTTGGGGAGGACAGTGAGGGGAGGCTCATTCCTTGCTGGACATGAATCAGGTGTGAATGGCCAGTGGCTGTGACCTCCCACAGCTGCTGTGGGGGACAGCCCCTCCTGGGTAATTGCACAGGTAATTTGCTCCCCTGTGGCTTAAAAAATGTAGGGGAAATAGAGTCTTGTTATAACCAGTAGTTATTTACTGGAGGTTCCCATCCCAGCACAACCCAGGTTCCTGTGCAGACACAGAGCTCTGGTACTGCATCTCTGCTGTTTCACGGGCAGTCACCGCTTTTTGGGTGGTGTTTGCCACCGTGAGGGTCCTCTCACCCTGACATGGGGTGTCTGGAGAGGCAGAGGCTGCTCAGAGTGGTGGGACAACGTTGAAGATCCCTGACAGGAGCAGGATCAGCAGGATGTGCCAGGCAGGGGGCTGAGCTGCCACAGAACAGAGCCTGTGCTGCTAAATGAGGTGATCAATCATTTGAAGAGGGAGATGACAGGCACTGGAGAACAGGGCTGTTCCTCAGCCTCCCCTGCAGGGAAATGGTCCATAGATTCCAGGCCAGGTTTATTGCAGGGCTTTGCTGAAGTGGAGGGAGAAGGGAACATGATTTTTGATCATTCCTGGTTTCTTCAAAAATCAGGTTAGAGCTGTGTGTACTTTGTGTTGTTCCCAGGCAGGAAATACCCCCAGAGCCCCCAGCCCACACCCCCCCAAACACTGTGTGCTCCAGGCACATGCAGCTGCACTGACCCTGCACTGTCCAGCTGGCTTGTCCATGCAGATTCCACAGAATGCACTGGACACAGGCTGCCCAGAGTAGCTGTGGCTGCCCCATCCCTGGCAGTGTCCAAGGCCAGGTTGGACAGGTCTTGGAGCAACCTGGGACAGTGGAAGGTGTCCCTGCCCATGGCAGGGGGTGGAACAAGAGGATCTTCAAGGTCTCCTTCCAACCCAAAGCATTCCATGATTCTGTGGTACAGCCAGACTGTGAGGCTGGACACCTGGGAGACACAACTGCTTGGAGATGATCGCCTCCTTTGTGTTGTGGATATCTTTGTGGTGGAGAAATGGGTGTTTTAGGTGAAGTCATCTGCCTGCAATTGTTTTCTGCTGTGGGTGGCACCTGGAGGTGTCCCCTTTTCTCCATCCAGTCACAGTCACATGCTGTCTGGGGGTGGCTGGGATGGGCAGAGGTGTTGCTCTTCAAGGTGTGGCAGCTCAAGCTTCTACAGGAGAAAACATCAAAAGTTAGAAGTAGGAGGAAAAGGCTGAAGTTATTGTGGTGTATGTGCAATGCAAGTAAGTTACCTCGGCTGAGATTCTAGGGCTGCTGCTCTCAGGTTTTGGGAACTGCTGTTCTGGGGACCAGGCAAAGCCACAGGAACTGAAATCACACAGTTTCTGTGTAGGACAAGCTGGGTTCTGGTAGAAACATTCAGTTTTGCTGCCATTTACAGTGGGGCTTTGGAGAAGCAGTTGTGGGATCAACCCATCACTCTGATTTTTATTAAAAAATCAGATTAAAGGGAGAGCAAGCCAGAGCTCTCTGAATACAAACTCGATAATTTGGAAGCCATGCTGCTGGTCTGCAAGGCTTTCCCCTAGAAGCAGATACCTCCTCATGGAGAAGGGCATTCAGGGAAGGGGGCAGCTCAGTGTTTGGGTGCAGAGGCCAAGCCGGTGCCCAGGCAGAAGCTGCCCATCGCTGCAGGGCATCGTGCTGGGCTCCTGCAGAGTGGCACCAGCACGACCGGCGGGTTCACCGCTGTTCCCTGTCCATATTGCTGCGTTGGGCTGGGAGAAACACCCCTCGCCTTGCTCTGTGCCCACACTCTCTTTATTTCCCGCAGAACACAAGGGAGCAGAGAAGCAGCCAGGGACCCGGAGCTGCCGGACGTGTGCGAGGACGAAGCGGCGTCCTGAGGCCGCCCGGCCGCGCAGTGCCCATCGTGGTGTCGTGTAGCACATCGCCCTCATCGCCCAGCCCGGGGCCTGCCCAGCCAGCACAGAGCCACGCAAAAACCCGCCTGGGACGGAGCGAGCCGGGAAGCCGGGCAGGAGGATGGGAGCAGCGCCGAGGAGCTGAGCGAGCCCCGGGGCGGCCGCGGCTCCTCCGTGTGTGCCTTGCTCTCCTCTTGTGCTTCGCCTCGGGGCTCTCTCGGGGGTCTTGGCCGAGGAATGGGGGTTTGTTTGTCTCAAGGGTCCTTTCCCCCCGCCCCCGGGATGTTTTCCTTGCGTTTTGGCATTCTCTACTTCAAGCATCAGGAGAAAAAAAAAAAAATTGGCATCGGAGCCAGGTTTTATGTCAGAGGACAAATCATCGGTGTTTTATTTGATGCACAGGTAAAGCACTTGTGCCCATCAGGAGTCCTGCTGCTGGTGTGGAGCTGATGGCAGAATGTCAGTGGGTGTCAGTAAAGGAGGATGAGCTGTTGCTGCTGCAGTGAACGCTGTCCCTCCCTCTGCCTTCCCTTCTCCTTCCTCCCTTCTCCTCTCACCCCTCAGTTTTGCACAGTCCCAGTCCTGCCCCCCAGCCTGGCTTTAGTCAGGGCAATGCTGTCAAGCAGAGGATTCCCTGGATGTGCAAGGAGCCCTGGAGCATGGGGATAGCCTGCTGCACACAGCAGCTTAGTGCTCCAGGGACATCTGCCAGGGCTGCTCTTCCCAAAGAGCTGGGAATGCACCCCATCACCTGCACCCAGTCCTGCACCCACAGACCTTGTTCTCCAGCTGGAAAGAGTGGCAGGCTTGGGGGTTATTTTATTTCATTTCCTTCTCTTCACTCATCTCTTGTGTACATGATGCTTCTAAATTTTAATTTCCTGAAGATGACCCAAACTAGGAGAGGTTCCTAGGATGGAAAATGTTGGCAGAGGGTCTTTAGAAAGCTACAGAGCACAAGTTCACAACTTGATATTTTGATTTTTTTAAAGGCTTTAATTTTTAATTTTATATTAAGACTATGGTTTTTATGTATGGGCTGATGCTGCTATTTTATCCATAGATTGCTTCTAAACTTGGGGTTAGAAGCTTCATCTCAACAGTTTGACAACAGATAAGAGATTGCATTTAAAAAGGCAAATGCAAAAAGGCAAATACAGCCATTTCTGTGGCTGTTGACTGTAAAGACTGTGTGGATAATCAGGAATTTCACTCTTCCATTCAGAGAGTGAAAACCAGTGACATCCATCTGTCAAAATGTATGTCATTCTTTCCCCTTGAGCTTTAAGGGGTCTGAACATGCCCCTGGGGAGCCAGTGGGATTGGAATCTTATTTTATAGTACTTAAAGAAAGGACATGTTCCTACATAATCATCTTAAGTGTCTGTTTTTAGGTTAATCCTGACCACTTGGGACTTTGTTCCCTCATTTTTTTGTGCAGGGGGACACGTGTACAGGGGTTGTTGGCAGTGACTGGTACATCCTGGTGTTCCTGTTCTGTTTGCTGCAATCTAATCTGGTGGTTCCCACCATTTCATAGCTGGGCTTTGCTGCCAGTGCCTTCTGTCTGTCCCCAGCCTGTCACCTCCCCCCACTCATCCTCAGCCACCCCAGTGGGTCTCCAGCCTGGGCTCTTCCTCTCATCTCACCTGTAAATACTGGCAAAATGGGAAATAACGCTGCAGCTTCTGCCTTTCATGAAGGAGGCCTTTAGTGCTGGAAGCTGGCACTGCTGTTGGGTCCTGCAAAGGTTGCTGCTGTGGGCCTGAGCTCTGCACTGCTGCCTCCAGGTGCTAAATCCTGCCTGCTTGTGTCTGCACCAGCTGGGAGCTCAGCATCCTCTGAGGAACCTGGGGCATGCCCTGATCCTTCCCCCAGCCTGGGACACGGGACCTTCTGTGTGGATCCTGCTGCCTTGCAGTGAAGATTTTAAGTGCCCAGAGGTAGGGAGGGAAAAGTCTGAGGGCACAGTGGGTTTTGTAAATGGGAAAGATTGTCCAGGTGGAGCCACTGCCTGTGGAAGGGACAGTCTCTGGTTACAAACTGCTCTGTGCTAGGGTGCCACGAACTCCTGCTGCACACCAGGGGCCAAGCTGGGCAAACTGTCCTCCAGTTTGTGGAAAAAACTTCATTTCTCCAGTTGGTGTCCCCAGGACAGGGCCAGGGAGTGACCTTGGAACAAGGACACATCTCAGGAACCTGCCCTACCACAGGCAGAAAAGGGAGTTCTGTTACTCCTCATCCCTGTGGGACTCCTGAAATCTAAGGAATAGCTGGGTTGTGCTCCAAGAGCTCTTAAGAATGCAAACATGGGGTTATTTATTGTATTTTTAATCTGTGGCAAGAATAATTTGCTAATCCAGGCAGTTGAGGTTATTTTAGTGATGCCCGAGGGATGGGAGCTGGTGGGGCAAGGCTGCAGGAAGGCCCTTCTCAGCCTCAATTAATGCAACCAAACACATGATGTCACAAATGAACTCCATCTCGTGTTCCTTTAGTGGTACCTAAGTCATCACTTCACTTTTGGAGGGGAATGGATGTTTTTTATGATTACCTCAAAAACTCCTTTGAAATATTTGCCCTTTTCAGCTAAAACAAATCCCTCTGGAACTGTTCCCACAAGAACCAACCCTTTGAGTTGCATAGCTGAGCTCTGAGCTCGTGTCACACCTTGTTTCTTCAGCAATCTTTCCTTTACACCCCAGAAATCACCCCTGTCGTGTCACAAACAGCAGCCTGAAAACTTGGTGTGAAATGAGATGAAAAAGGTGCCCTGGCAGCAGGAGAAATGCTCAGATAGGCAAAAATAAGCTCTCTACTTCTCACTCAGCTGCAGGGAAATCCTTGCTTGTTTATGTGCATGTTAGAGCAGCTCAGAGCAACGCTGGTTCTGCTCTGAAGAAAGGAAGAGCCTGAAGAGAGGGGATTTATCTGAGAATAAACATCCCTGGCAAGGCAGTGCTTTTAGCTCTCGAGTGAAATCATTCTCTGTGCTGGATGGGTAAATATTTGTCTGCTCCTCTCTGTGATGGAGGGGATGGGGCTCAGTGTGGGCTCTGCAGAGCTGAGAGCAGAGGCATGGCACCCTCGTGCTTTGGTGTGTGCTCTGGGTTTTTCCCCTCCAAATCCTCACCTCTAATATTCTGGAGCAGTGGGATGCCCTGGCCTGTGTTAGCTGGGCTCAGAGTCCCAAGGTGGGCTCCTCTTTCCCCCAGCACCATTGCATCTGGTCAACTTTTCCAGACTCTTCCAGCTTGAAGATGATTTCCTTGAAAGGAATTTCTCATGCTGGGGAATAGCACATCTCTTTGATCTCCAGGAGGTAGATTTGTCTTGCTCAATGAATGGCTCTAGACCTTTGGTTTTGGGGGGGTAGTGCTGAGTAAAATTCCTGGTTAAAATTCCTGTTCTTCTGTCCTGCACTGAGGAATGCACAGTCCATGTCTTCAACCCTTTGGGCAGTAATTTGCTGCTGTGAATGTCTCACTTGCAAATAGGAGAAGTTTTCAGCATCAGGGCTGCTGGTGGGGAAGCTGACTTTGTGTAGGGCTGCAACCAGAGGGAGCCTGGTGGGGGACAGTGTAGCTGCTCCATGCAAAACAAACTGTGGCTCCATAAAACAACTTCCAGGGTGGGATTTCATTCCTTATTTATTGCAAGGAGGAGCTGCTAAGAGAAATTTCAGCACAGCTCTGCGTCCTGAAGCCGTCGGCAGCACTGCCATGGGGGAGTTCCTCCGTCTGTGGTGTGTGCCTGGGAGCTCGTTTGCTCTCCCCAGCTCAGTGCTTTCCCTCCCATCTTACCCAGAACCCCCAGGAGCTTTGTCCCACCAGCCCAGGGGCCTTGTCCCAGCCCCTTAGAGGCCCAGGCTCCCCCAGGGATGGGGATCTCAGTAAATTACCCAAGGCAGGAGGGCTGTGCTGGGGGATGCCACTGAGACCCCGAGCACCCCTGGTGTGCAGCAGAGAGACTGGAAAGCAGAGAGTGGAGGGTTTGTGTGGAAATAGAACTTGATTTAGGTGCCAAACTTCTCTGCTTTAGCAGGACCCATCTGCAGTGGAGTTTGCTGAGCAAAGCAGTGCAAGGTGTTCCCTTCTGGGCCACATCCTCCAACACAAGTCCGTGCCCGGCTCGAGTCCCTCCCAGGCTGAATTAACCTGGATTATGCCATGACCCTGTTGCTCTGAATGCAGCCTTCCATGGGATGAGGGAAGGAAAGCAGCTCATCAGTCCCTGCCTTGCTCCTTCCCTTCCTGGAGAAAAGCCATGTACGCTCAGAGCTGCTGCTGGCAGAGCCCAGACCCTCCGTCCCATCAATCAAAGCATTCCCAAAAAAATGGTGTAAATTCAAGAAAACATGAATTGCAACTTTTGAGGGTATAATGCAGATCCTCTGTGCCGTAATTTTGCTGCTCTTTCTGATTTCTAGGCCTGTTCTGTTGGTATTTCAGTCTCTCGTTGCACTTGATGTTGCACCTCTGCCCCTGTATGTGCTCTGCTATGATTCCAGCATGATGTAAATGCACTCAGTACTGTGACAGCACGTGGCTGTTGCACTGTAAATATGTACCATGAAGAGAGAGGCTATTTTTTGCATGCTTTTGTACTGTAGAACTGATGATAAAATGACAATAAATTCCACAGAGATGACCCTGAATGTCAGTGCAGTTCCTAAGGCTGCTGTTGGGCGTTCTCTGCAGCTCCACCCCTCTCTGGCTGCAGCCCCAAGAGAGGAGCTTGGTGGGATTCCTTTCATCCCCCTTTCTATGCTGGGCTTTTCCTGGATGAAGAAGCTCAGGGGTCTCTCGTGCTCAGCTGACAGACACATCCCCATCCATCCAGCCTCCTGCTGCAATGGGGCTGGTGAAATTGTCTTGCCTTCATTCCATTTGCTCCCAAAGAAAAGTGCAGTTTCCTTTGCAGGGGGTCTGTGGCTCACTCGGTGCTGTTGTGGAAACCCCAGCAAATCCTGGGCTCAGCTGCTGCCATGGGACAGGAGTGGCTGAGCCTGCCCTGCTCCAGGCATCTTCCTCCAGGAGAGGCAACCAGGTAACCACCACCCCAAAAGGAAGGAAATCGGCTCCGTAAGAGGGACTGGCTGAGGTTGGAAATGGGGACATGGAGGGTTCCTTAGTGCACAAGCACTTTTCCTGGATTGGTGGAAGAGTGATGGATTCATACCCCAGCATTTTGTCAGGGAGTGAATAAAATACTGAGGGCAGATAATTGCTGGTTCCCTGGGAATGCCGTGTCCTGGTGAGGTCACATCACTGCCACTATGGCACATCCAGCCCCCACGTGGTCAGTGACATGTCCCAGGCCAGTAAATGCCCCTGGAGCTCCATGGTCATTTAGGATCTTGCTGGGGACTCGATTTGGGGTTGGATCCAGTCAGCCTTGAAAGCTGCTCCCCCTAATTTTCTTGTGGGTGGGCTATGTATCAAAAGAGATTTCCAGAGCAGTAAATTATAATTTAATTATTAAATTAAATTATTTATTTTATTAGTAGTAATTTAATTATTAAATTTAATTATTATATTATAATATAATATTCATTAAGAGCTGCTGTAGTGTTACACCAAATACTAATTATTAGAAATTAAGGTGACAGGAGAGAGTAATATTCTGAATTGTGTAAGTGGGAGTAATAAGAGCCCAGGAGGGATAAACAGACAAAGCAGCAGGAGGATTTCCTTTCTACAGGGAAATCAGAGGTAAGAGAATCCCCAGCAGCACAGCACTGGGAGGCATGGCTGCCCGGGAGGGGGCTGTGGGCAGGGGACAAAATTACCCGGGGTTACAAAGACACCAAGCAGAGTGGTCATAGCTGTGGGACCACTGGCTTCAAAGTGTTCAGTTTCACCTGGCAGGATCCATCCAGTGGATTGACATCCAAAGGCTCCATCTTGCCTCGATGTTATTTTTCTAGGTTGTTTGCTTGGTTTATTTATTTATTTATTTATTTATTTATTATTCTTCAAGCCGAAATAAAATTCCTACAATGATTCTGGAGCAAGCTAGTCTAGTGAAAGGTGTCTCTGCTCATGGCAGGGAATAGATGATCTTTAAGGTCCCTTCCAGCCCAAACCCAGCTGCAGCAGGGGTGAGATGGATGCAGGGCAGGATGAACAGCCAGGGAAGCAGCCAAAACAGTGCAGGGCTGTGTGAGTGACATCGTTTTTCCAGTCCCCAGCAAAGGAGAATCATCAGCTTCACCCTTCATTGTTTGTGCTGCTCCACCCAAAGCACAGTTGTCTCCAAGGCCTCCCTCCAGCCAGAACCTCTTTAATCCCATTCCCTCTCTCCTATGGTTTAATTAGGGGGGGAAAAATAATATCTCATATGTGAAAGTGATTCCTTTGTTGCCAGACAGTTCCAGGTTTTCCGTTTTCTCCTCCCTGAGTAGGAAAAAGCCATTTACCATGTTCTTTTCTAAAGCAATTTCCAGGGAGGTCCAGCAAACAGGGCCAGGAGCCGTCAGCAGCAAAGCCCTGACCGAGTTTCTTTGCTTGAGCAAACCAATGTTTTGCCACTAATGGGAGCTGAATGCCCATTTTCTGTGCCCCATTTATTTTATTGCCAGGCCTGGGGTGCAGGGGAGGCAGCAGCAGGGCAGCTCTCCGGAAATCCCACCGAGGACTCGGGGTGTTCACTCCCATCCTATTTTATGGTGCGTGATGTGCAAACACATTAGGGAAGAGCTGCTGCACTCACCAGCTGGAATCACTCACAGTGCCTGGCTCTCTGTCCATCTCTTACTCTTTATCTGGAGTTTCCATAGGGTTGTGTCTGCACTGGGGATGCTCTTGCTCAGTTTATGCCAGCCAAAATCCCCGTGGAAGAAAAAGTTTTTGTCACAACAGGAGGTTTTTTTCATTATTAGGATGAAAAAGTGTCTTTTTTTCCCTGCCCTCTTGGTCCCTTCAGCCTCACTGTGGGATGAGGACAGGGAGGGGAACCCTGAGACACCGTGGGATGGCAAAGGCAGGAGCTGACCCAGCAACAGCTTGAGGTGAAGCAATTAAAGTGTGTGGCTGCCACCAGCATTTCCTGCCTGTAATTAAAGCTTTTAATGAGGAGGCATATGGTAACCCCTTCCTTCCCCCCGCCCGGCATTTTGCCAGGTGTGGGTTTATTAACAGCTGCTAATTACACCATTATTCAGCACTGAAGTCAAGGAGGGCTGCACTGTGTGCTCCAACTGCCTGTGAATGCTGCCAAAAATTTCTTGGTTTAAATTTTCTGTTTTCTACATATACGGGGAACTGAATCCCCAGGGGTTTGCAGGGCAAACCAGCATCACTGGGACACAGGGCCAGCACCTTCCCCACTTCACCTGACCCCTCTCCATGCACAGGGCCTGCAAATCATCTGCAACTCTTCCTCCTCACAGCCTGAATGTGCTTTTTATTTTTTTTTTTTCCAGGGGTGAGTTTTGCTGGAAGCCTGATAGTGCCAGGAGCTGTAGAGGGGCTTGAAGCCATTCTCCATCTGATGGAGTATCCAGCTGCCAGGGCATCCCCAGCCCCATGGATCTTCAGGGCTCCTGCATGTCCTGGACCAGGAGGGCACTATCCCAGTAGGGAAACCAGTGGCTTTGCTCCCCTCAGACCTCAGCTCTCCTGCTGGGGTGGTCATTGGACCAAGTGCTGGACAGCAAGGCTCTTTCTCCTGCAAAAGGCTCTTGGAAATGTTTTGCCAACAGCTGGTTACAGTTTTTACATTGGGTATTATGAAGTACCTTGCTCCCAGCATGGGGCTCTGAATATTCCAGCTCCATGCTGTAAGTATTGGGAGAAAATGAACATTAAAATCATCCACCTGGAAATTCTCCTCCTCCTTTCCTAGCTAGTCCCAGGCTCTGCTCCTGCAGCAGCCTGGTGCTACCCTCTCTGTGCCTGCCTTGTCACCAGTGGGACCTGTTGCCATGGCCATGGATCTGCCTGTGAGAGCGATGGGAGCCTGGGGAGAGCGGGACAAGGGTGGATGGAGAGGCCACTGGGGATGGACTTGGGCTGTGTCACGCTGCTCATGAGGGACCTCCAGAGACCCCACAAACACGTGGACATGATTTGGGGTTGGGATCCAGCAGCTGTGGATGTGGCACCTGAGGGCATAGTGAGTGGTGGCCGTGGCAGCGCTGGGGGAGCTGCTGGACTTGATGCTCAGAGGGCTTTTCCAAGCCAGAGAATTCCGTGATTCCATGAGCTGCCATGGCTTGCTGCCCGAGGGCGCTGCTCCTGCACCGCTTTCTGGAGCATCAGGATGTAATTTATAGTAAAATATTTAATTGTGGTGACCGGAGTGCCGGCAGCGTGGGTGGCAGGATGGCATTTCCAGGAGAAGGTGGGGAGAGGCAATCCCAGGAGAGCCCGAGGCTGGTGTGGGTTAAATCCACCCCAGGAGGGTGGGATGGTCAGGCTCAGGTTTAGCTGTGGGCACATTTCCCTGGCTGGTGACACGTGGGCACATCAAAATGTGAGCTGGGGTCGGGGAGTGGGTCTGGCACAGCCCAGGACAACCATCACAGCCAGCATTCCCCAGGCACCCAGCACTCCAGCTGGGGAGGGAGGATGCACTGGGGGGAGCCCCGGCCTGGGGGTGAAATTGTCTCTCTGGCTGGGAGAGGAGAAACGCGTGAAAATGGAAATAATTCCTTTTTAAAGCAGAATACAATGTTGTGGGGTGTAAACTCAGCTGGGTCCAGCTTTCTGCAAACCTGTGTGTGACCCCTCCTGGCACAGAACACCCAGGAAAAGTGTCTCCTACTTATTAAGGATAAAACAACTGATTCATCTGAGGAAACACGGTAATTCTGGGTGTCCAGGAAACGTTACACTGATTTGGAAAACAGACCGGCCTTCTGTGGAGCCGAGCCCAGCGCCGGGCTGCTGGTGCCCTCTGCTGACAGTTTTCACATCTTAACTCTTCTCAATTCGGGGAAGAAGGAATTCCAAACCGTGTTTTCTGTTTTCAAGACACTTTTTTATTGCAGTCACCTCTAAATGATTCACAGGGTAATGACTTTTAAACTTCTATGATAGTAAAGTAGAAATTAATATTGATATTTAATGATAGGACTAAACAGGAGATAAAAACCTGCAGTGAAAAGATGCACAGACTGTCAGGGATTTTAAATTAAGTACAGCTAGAACAAGCTTAATTAAGACACAAGAGCTTATCAGTCTTCATAACATTTTTACAGGAAAATCTGATTAAACATTAACAAAAGGAACTTTGCAATTTAGTAGAAAAAGGACACTGGGCAACAAAAAACCCCCCAAACAAATACATATATAAAGCAACATAAGGTGAAGTAGGGCAAAGTGATGGAATTACTCATTTCCTCCAGTGGCTTTTGCTCTGTGGAGCAGCGGCACTGAGAGAACACGATCACAGCTGGAGTGGTGAGGAGCCCTGAGATTCCAGAATCTGGGCTGAAATTTGGTTTGATGCCAACAGATCTCATCAGAAGCTTGTCAACAGCACCGGTGTCATCTTTCTCCTTGCTGGCTTTCCAAACACAGTGAAAGGCACCGTAGCCAGGGCCAGGCAGCTCTTTGGGAACTGGCAAAGTCCTCACATCCTCGCTGACCCCCTGCACCGGCCTCAGGCTGCAAACCCATCTCACATCCCTACAAATCTTTATGAGCCTCCATTTTAATAACCCTTAAAACGGTCAAGTGCTCCATTGTGTTCAAAGATACCGTTCCGTGGCCAGGAAGGTGCTTTCAAACCCTGGTTGTCCAACCCAAAATTTACGAAGTTACCAATGTGAGTTACATTTTACAGCCTTTTCTCCCTTCCTGCCCTAGGGAGGTGCAAACTGGCACCGTTCAACGGTCTTTAGTCCAGACCCTGGCAGGAAGAGCGCAGAAAGGTGAAGATAAGCCCCTGTAATTTTAAGCAAGCTGAGTTCTGTTGCCTTTTCAGAATTTCCATTACATTAGCTGATCATGCTGCTTCATTTTTCTGCTCTTCTCCTCAACGTCCTTCAGCACATCCTGCAGTTTCTTAGAGCTCTGCCTCAGGAGGGCAAAGCTTTCCTTGAAGTTGCCGGCCCCCTGCTCCCTGCAGATATTCTCAAGCCCATCAAAGCACTGCAGAATCTTCTCCAGCTCGGCCTTGACAGCCTCCTGCTCCTGCAGCTCCGCCCGCAGCGCCTGCTCCGCGGCCGCCTCCGCCCGGCACTGCTGCTGCAGCTGCTGCAGCTCATCCTGCAGCGCCTGGAATTCCTCCTTGCTGTAGGGGTACTGCTCCTGCACCCTGTCCTCGGGCAGCAGCACGTTCTTAGGGATGTTCAGCACCAGCTGCAGCAGCACCTCTTCCATTTTAGCGAAGAGTTTATCGAAGTGCTCCTTCATGAAGAGCAGGAACTTCTCGGTGCATTTCCGGATCTGGGAAGGGCTAACTTTGCAGCCGGGAATGCCGTCCAGCTTCTTCAGCATGACGCCCTCC
>VXAC01007785.1:650244-660509 GCA_013399225.1 Rhipidura dahli
CCTTTTCCCGCCTCGCTCGAGCTCCGCCTCAGGGCGCCCCCGCCCGCAGCCAATCAGAGCCCTCCAGTGCGCCCGCGCCGCCCAATCACCGAGCGCTCCGTCTCTCGGCGGCTGGGCCAAGCGCCCGAAGAGCGCGGCCGCGCGCTGGCCGCTCGACCAATGACAGCACGGCGCGGTGGGCGGGCATTGCAGCGCGGCCAATAGAAGCGCGGGGTGGGCGGCCGCGAGCTGCGCACTCGGCCAATGAGAGCGCGGAGCGGNCGTTTGAGAACCCTTCCGTAGCTTTGTTACTGGGACAAATCATGGATAGGAACATGTGGGAGCCCTGCCTGCAGCCGGCTCTGCCCTCCTTGGCTGGCTTTGGCTGCCCTTTGGGATTTTCTCGCGGGGCACCCGGAGCCGGCAGCGCTGCAAATGGCGGTGGGGCTCGGGACTACAACTCCCAGGATGCTCCGCGGCGCGGTCGCGCGGTGACGTCATCGCGGCACCAGGGAGCCCGAGAAGCGCGGCCCGAGCCCCGGGACAGCCCCGACGGGTCGGGACGGGACGGGACAGCGCGGGGCGATGGCTCAGGACAGCGAGGGGCCTCCGGCCAAGCGGTTCAAGGCGGCACCCCCCGGCACGCAGCCCCAGAGCGCCGCGCCTCCCGCACACGTGCAGCGCCGCTCCCTGCCCATCTCCGGAGCCCGCGGCCCGCTGCTGGCCCGGCTCCGCCGCCTCGACAGCGCCGTCCTCATCGGTGAGTGCCGGGCCGGGCCGAGCCCCAGGGAGTGGCGTGAGCTGGGAAAAGCTGCCCAGAAACGGTTTGGGTGTAAATCTGAGGTGCGTGAGCTAGGAATATAATGATTTTTGTGCTTTGGCTGGTTAAGGCAGCTGGGGACTTCGTTTTGATGGAGAAGGCGAAAGTATTTCCTTCTCCTTTCGCTGTCTGCCTGGAATTCAGTCAAAGCCAGATGGCAAAACTCTCCTCTTCAGAAGAGTCTCATCAGTTACATTTTCAGAGCTTTTCACAGATTTTATTATGCTTTCTGTGAGTCCGAATTAATAACCTTTTTGTCAGACTTCCACGAGCTGAAGACATACAGCTTCCCACCTGGTAATCTAAAGATTTAGCATTTATTTGGATTAAATTAAAAATGCTTTGTATCTCATTCCTATTAACGTCACACCAGAGATGTTTCACCTCCAGAGAGGCTGGATTATATTTCTAAACCAGAGTGTGGCTGGAGAGCACCTGGGCCGAGGGAGCTCTGCAGAGGAGTGGCCCAGCAGCAAGAGGAGCACACTGGGTTCTGTCTCTGACCTGCCACTGCTTTGCAGTGGGAATTTTTCTCCCTGTCTTCAGCTTTCCCATTCTGAAATAAGACTAAAAGTTAGGGGGAAAAAAAAGAGTTCGACAGTGCTATAAAAGGTGGAGGGGAAAAACCCTATTCTTTTGATGTTCCTCAGGAGAAACGGGCTCAGGGAAGACCACTCAGCTCCCTCAGTACCTGTACGAGGCAGGAATTGGCCACGCTGGTGTCATCGCTGTGACCCAGCCCCGCAGGGTGGCAGCTGTGACCCTGGCTGCCAGAGTCGCCGAGGAGAAGAGGACAGAGCTGGGGAGGCTGGTAGGTTCATGTACAGAGTGATTTTGGTTTTGTGCTGCAGTGGGGATGGGGCTCTGTCAGGCTTTACTGGGTAGGATAATAACCAGCCACAGGGATGATGGTTTTAATTTCATAATTAGTTTTGGGTGCCACAATGTTACAAGGATGTAAAGCTGATGTTAGAGAATGCTCAAAGGAGTGACACAAAGATGGTGAATGGTCAGGAGGGACCACATAATAGGAATGGCTGGAGAAGTGGAGAATTTGGTCAAACCTCACCAGGGTCTGCAGCTTCCTCCTGAGGGACAGCTCCAATTTCTTCTCTTTGTTACCAGGGACAGGACCTAGGGAATGGCTGGAGCTGTGTCAGGGAGGGTTAGGTTGGATATCAAGAAAAGGTTCTTCCCCCAGAGGGTGCTGGGCACTGCCCAGGCTCCCCAGGGAATTGGCACAGCCCTGAGGCTGCCAGAGCTCCAGGAGCATTTGGACAGCGCTGCCAGGCACAGCGTGGGGTTGTTGGGGTGTCTGTGCAGGGCCAGGATTGGGACTTGATGATTCCTGTGGGTTCCTTCCAGCTCAGGATCTTCTGTGATTCTTTAATTAAATGAATGGAGAAAAAGGGCTCCTTACCTGCCCCATGACAGGGTGGGCATACTCTGTCCCTGTGGTATTGTACTTCCTGATTATTAGCTGGGTTCTTCCATTAGAAAAAATACTGATTCGTGAATAAAACAAAAAGATAGTGTGTTCTCTTCCATTGCTCCTTGTATCAGAAGTCACTGTCAAGGAGAGCAGAGTGCTGGGTCTCTGCAGGTCTGTGGGAGAAAAGCAGAGGAGAAAGACATCCCCTGCATAAAATCTCTGGGGAGCCTGGAATCATTTCTAGTGGGGGGGAAAGGAAAGGAAACTTGGGGTGCATTTGTGATGAACTTCTAGTTAGGAAGAAGCCAACTAGGGATGTTGGGAGTATCCTTTGTGTGGCTTGTTAGATTTGGAAGATGAACTGCTCACAGATAGAAGATAAATTGCTCTGCTTTCCAGAGCTTCCGTGCACCTCTGGTTGGCTCTGTCCGATGCAGTGACCAGTGGCTTTGTAGTCCTTCCCATGGCACGATGGCAGTGAGAAATGCCAGGCTTTGTGCCCTGCCATCTCCGTGTGATCCCCTCCCCAGGTTGGCTACACCGTGCGCTTCGATGACTGCTCGTGTGCCGAGACCAGGATCCGCTTCCTGACGGACGGGATGCTGCTGCGCGAGGCCATCGGGGACCCTCTGCTGCACAAGTACAGCGTGGTCATCCTGGACGAGGCCCACGAGAGGACCATCCACACGGACGTGCTCTTCGGAGTGGTCAAAGCCGCGCAAAAGAAGCGAAAGGAACGGGGCCTGCGGCCACTGAAAGTGTGTTCATCAGGGTGGCACCAAAGGGCAGGGTGGGGCTGGGCTCTGAGTGCTCTGAGCATCTCCCTGGGCCTTCCAAAGTATTTGGAATTTTCAGCCTTGACCATTTTTTCTGTTCCTAAAAGGTGCCTTTAAATCTGAGTAGTTAAGGGTGTCTGACTTTTGATGTGGGGGCCTGATACGACACCTCTGAACGAGGTATCTGTTACCTCCATGATACCTTTTTCCATAAAAGCCCCTTGGCTGTGAGCTCTAGACTAGACAGCGTGCTGGGGAGGTTTTGGCACTGCTGCTGATGGGTGCAGGAGCTCTGGCTGGTGGGACATGCTCATTCCCAGGAAGAGCTCTGCACATGGGATGGGTGGACATGTCAGGAATTTGTGTGAAAGCACGTTGGCTTTGCTGGAGGGGCCTGGCAGGGTCCTTGCATGGTCTCATTCCACCACACCAGCACTTTCTGCTTGTGTTAAAAAGCTGATGGTTTTAACAAGGGGAAATCACTCTCTTCTCTCTCAAACTGTGTGAGCTGTTCTGAGCATGGTTCTCAGGATCCAGAAGCTGACTTTGGGCTGGTCCTGGCTTGTCAGTGTCCATCTGGATGGAAGCTGCAGTGCTGACCCATCCTGTGCTCCCATTGAAGGTGATCATCATGTCAGCCACAATGGATGTTGACATGTTCTCCCAGTACTTCAGTGGAGCTCCTGTCATCTACCTGGAAGGCCGGCAACATCCCATTGAGATCTTCTACACCAAGGAGAGCCAGAGCGACTACCTGCAGGCAGCACTGGTGTCTGTCTTCCAAATCCACCAGGTATGGGGGTCTGGCCAGGGATTGGTGTCCCTCTGGGGCCAGGGATTGGTGTTTTGTGCCGGATGTTTGACTGCCAAGCACCCGGATTGTTGTCTCGTTTCATTAAACTGCATTTAGTGCTTTGAAGTTGCTGCAGCTCTGTTGGGATTTGGGTCCTCTACACCCAGCCTGGAGCTGAAAGGAGACTGCTGAGCAAAGCTCTGTGATGTCAACTCATGCTTAAAACCTGAATGTTCCCCTCACCTGAGTTCTCTGTGCCTGGGTGCTTGCTGGCTCTCTCTGCCTGTCCTGGACAGTTATTTGAGGACACAGCAATTCCTCCATCCTTTTAACACTCCATCTCTCAAAATGTGATGTACTGTTTGCTTCTGGTGAATCCATTGGGAATTCTGGCTGTTGCATACCTTGCACCACGTGTGTCTTTTTTCTTTGCCCGCTTCACTGACTTGCTGCCAGGGCCACATCTCATTACCATCTCAGTTCTCCTTTCCTATCCAAACCCTCCTAACTTGCTTTTTTTCTCTGGCTCCAGGAAGCTCCCGCATGCCAGGACATCCTGGTGTTCCTGACTGGTCAGGAAGAAATTGAAGCAACGACCAAAACCTGTCGAGACATTGCCCAGCATCTCCCCGAGGGCTGCCCACGGATGACAGTGCTGCCCCTTTATGCTTCTCTGCCCCACTCTCAACAACTCCGTGCCTTTAAACCTACCCCTGAGGTGAGGGAATGGGATGGGTGAACAGGAGCGGCTTGTTTGCTTCCAGGAGTCTTTGGAATGTAGAATTTAAGGGGCTGAAGCAGCCTGGACTGATAGTAAGCAGTGTGGTCTCCATTGGCTTTAGGCTGAGTGGTTCCCATGTGGTTTAAGACACTGCATCTGTGGTGGTTTTAACAGATGCATCCAGTAAGTCATGTGGGATCATAAAAAGAAGGAAGGATTAGAGGGAGTGAAAAAGGCCCAGGAACTGAAATTTCCCTCATTTCATAGGGATGCTTTGTCCATGTCACAAAAAAGCTACAGCAGCTAATGGGGGAAATACTAAGAAAGTCGAAAACCTGGGAATGTTTGTCAGTGACATAAGAAAAGGAATTTGTGCTGCCTCAGGCTCTTTTGTACCTACTCAGCAGATAAATAAGAACACAAATATGCCAGAAATGAAACCAAAATGGTTGAAAGATACGTTGAGAATGGCTGTTCTGGTGGTGTATTTCATTGCAACTGCAGGCACATTTCAGAAGCTGATTAGAAACTGGAGATTACCCTAATTTCTGAGAGCTGGCATAGGAAGCACAGTGTGGGCTCACAATGTGGGCCAGGGCTGGGCCCACTCTGGCCAAAAGCAGCAGGATTTCTGTGTTGCAGCTGCTCTGAGGTGGCCTTGGCCTGGGTTTGACTTGTCCTTCCTGCCAGGGCTGTCGCAAAGTGATCCTCTCCACCAACATCGCAGAAACCTCCATCACCATTGCGGGGATAAAATTTGTTGTGGACACAGGCATGGTCAAAGCCAAGAAGTACAGCCCTGGTGAGGAATTCTGAGGAGGAGCAGGGCCAAGATTGGGTTTGGGTTTGTAGAAGTTACTGGAGGCCGTAAACCCCCCTGAGTGAGGATTTCAGACACTCTCTGTGCTGTTTAAATTAACGTCCCACGTTTTGGGTGTGGGGTTTGGTGGTGTTTTTATGGGGTTTTTTTGAGTATCAGCCATGAAGGGGGGGTAAAAAATCTGTCCAGTGTGAATCTTCTCTTCATGGGCACAGCATGGGATAGTTCACTGTGCTTCAGTGTGCTGAACCAAGTGAGCTCTGAGCCGCATTTGAATGGCAAACCCTGGGAATTCTTACTGCTAATCCTCCATGTTTTCCAAAGCTGTGCCTAACACAGGCACTGACTGAGGTGATGCTTTTCCATGCCCAGACACTGGCCTGGAAGTGCTGGCAGTGCAGCAGGTGTCCAAGGCCCAGGCTTGGCAGCGCACGGGGAGAGCAGGGAGACAGGAGAGCGGGATCTGCTACCGGCTCTACACCGAGGAGGACTTTGAGAAGTTCGACGAGATGACAACACCTGAGATACAGAGGTGAGGACAGAAGCTTCACAGCCCTTGCCACACCTCTTGTACAGTTGGAGCTGTGGGGAGAACTGAGCAGCAAAACTGGATCTAGGGGCTGATGGGGTGACTTAAGGGAAATGGAAGTGTGGGGACTAAACAGCAAAACTGGGAAACGTTTGCTCAGGGTGGGCAGTTGGGCACTGAGTCTCCAAACACATAAGGCAATAGTTCTCCTGACTGTCCTCCAGATCTTGGACTTGCCTCTTCCTGGTGTAGGAAGAGAGGCTTCACCAGCAGCATCAGGCTAGTCTCTGTCAAGCTGCAGCAGAGGCCTGTGTCTCCATCTCAGCTTCTATGAAAGAATAAAATAAAAGAACTAGGTCAGTTGTTTTCTCTGCCTATGCAGGTGTAACCTGGCCAGCGTGGTGCTTCAGCTCCTGGCCCTGAAAATTCCCAACGTGCTCACCTTTGACTTCATGTCCAAACCATCTCCTGGTAAGTGGCTACAAAGGCAGCCTTGGGGAAAAGGGATCAGTCTTGAGTCATAAAGCACATGAAGGTGTGCCCTGAGTGCCAAGGGAAGCCAAAGTAAATTGGGAAAGGTGCTTGTTCCCCTGGATAGAGGAGGATAAACTACATTTTGGGACCCTGATTTCTCTAAATGCAAGGTGTTTGTCCCTCTGGCCAGTGAAGGGAGGCAGTGATGGAACCAGCTGATCCTTCACATCCCTCAGTGGGAGGCATAAGGCCTCACAGCCTTGTTTTGGCAGATGCTATTCAAGCAGCAATTGATCAGCTGGACCTGCTGGGAGCTGTGACACAAAAGGAAAGCCAGCTTGTCCTGACCCCCCTAGGAAAGAAAATGGCAGCTTTTCCCCTGGATCCAAAGTTCTCCAAGGTAAAAACTGCAGAAAAATTAACTTTTTTTTTTAATCTCATGTTCTCACCTCTGTACCATTGGTGTTTCTCTTTCAAACTCCTTAAACAAGATGTGAAGTTGGGGGTGTTTGCAGTTGTATATTTGCTGTACATTAATGTACATAATTTACAGCCCTTGTGCTGGATTGCTTGTCATTTGTTGTTTAATTCAGGGAAGTTTTTTAAAAGAGAATTTCTTTCCTCTGGCACCTCTGGAGGTGAACAAGGCAGATTTCCTTGCAATTTTCAGGATTGTTTAGCAGGTCCATGTTGTCTGTGTTGCTGTAGTTGGTGTCAGTCACTGTGTTTGTACTGGTTATGCACTGCTCAGTCCCAGGAAGGAGCCTGGCAGCTGCAGTTAAAGGTGCTTGGTGAGCCCATCAGAGGATTTACAGCTGTTCCTAGGCCCAGATGGTTGAGATTGTCCTAAGCAATGTCTGGTCAAGTTCCTGGGCTGCCAAGGAGCAGAAAGGTCTGCCCAGCCAAAGTGGATTTGGTGGACCAAAGATGAGTTTTGTTGTGTCTGTGCAGGCCATCCTCGTGTCCCCCAGGTTCCACTGTGCAGAGGAGATCCTGACCATCGTGTCCCTGCTGTCAGTGGACAGTGTCCTGCACAACCCCCCTGCCCAGCGGGATGAGGTGCAGGCTGTCAGGAAGAAATTCATCTCCAGTGAGGGGGATCATCTGACCCTGCTCAACGTGTACAGGGCCTACAGGAGCATCAACGGGCACAAGGTGGGATGGTCTGAGGGTGTCTGTGCTCATGGGGTGAGGAGTTTCTAGCAGAGAGCAGAGTGACAGGTTCATCTTCCATGGCTGGGGCCACAGGCATCCTCCAGCACAGGGAGAAAGGAGGGCTCATCCTTTGCAGCTGGGGAATGGAAGGAAGTTCAAATGTAAAAGGTTCCTACAGAAAGCTCTAGCAAAGCTGGTCATCAAAACAGTTCTGTAATCACAGCCAGGTCTCTTCCTTTCCTGGTTCCAGCTGGAAACAGGAGGGAGTGGGAGAGTGTTGAGACTTGATGGTAAATACCTGGACGTGCTCTGTGACAGGATTCAGTGGAAAAACACTGAGCATATGTAAAAGCAGATTTGGATTTATCCTACCCCATCAACCCCTTAGACAGACTTGTGGATCTGTGAACTCATGCACCCCATTCCTTGCAGCACCTGTCATTCTTACCTGATTTGTTTTCACCACCTGTGGGATAGCAAGTGCTGTTCTGCAGCATGTGCTGGCCTGGCAAAGCAGCTCTGAGGGGGAAAGAACCACCACGTGCTGTTTCTTAGCACTGTGGGGGAAAGCTGGACATAGGGGAGTAAGGGGGGATAGAAATATGACCAGGAAAGGGGTCAGCACCTTTTCTCTGAGGCACCTGGTAAGGGGGATTCAGATTTTCATGCTATCCAAAGGCTGTCATGGTCCTGGGGTAAAGAAATATCCCAGGAAAACTCCTGATGTCTCTGCTGCAGGGATGGTGCAGAGAGAACTTTATCAACGGCCGGAACATGAAGCTGATGGCAGAAGTCAGAGCTCAGCTCAGGGACATTTGTGTAAAGGTAACTTGCTGCCATGTTCTATTTCTCTGTTGGACCTGTTGGTATTTTCCTATTTGTCCCCAAACTGATGTTACCATGCACCAAGTCCCAGGAGTGAGAAAATGTGGGGTTGTTTTCAGTCTCCTATAAAGAGCTGGGTAAAATTCCTGACTGTGCAGTTACATCCCAAAATCTTAAAGCTGCAGGGCTTTAGTGGGTCAAGGAGAAATGGGAACCTCTGAGAAGGCTTCTCAGGGAGGGGACAGGTTTTGCTAAGGGTTTTTCCTACTCTAGTGCTGTGTGTGCCACAGAGTGCTGCCAGCCTCAGCAGCCTGTGCTGGCTGGCTTCTTCATGGAGTCAGGCATTCAGTGTGGCAGCAGCTTCCCCTCAGCGCTGTTCCTGCTGATGCCCTGGCAGTCTGTACTGACCTGGGAGCCACTGGGAGCCGTTTGTGGTTGCTGGTTGGCCTAAAACTCATTTCCAGGAGGAGAGCCACAATCCATTTTGTTGGCTCTGGGTTAGCCTAGCTGAATTCCCAGTGGTCCCCAGGCATTCAGACACAGGAAAATCCCCCAGGATTTCTGAAGAGAGCCTGGTGAGGGTGCAGGTTTTACTCACTCACTGCCGTGTCTCCCAGCTGTCGATGCCCCTGGAGTCCTCACGCGGGGACACGGCGAGCGTGCGGCGCTGCCTGGCCCACAGCCTGTTCATGAACGCGGCCGAGCTGCAGCCGGACGGCTCCTACAGCACCGTGGACTCGCACCAGGCGGTGGCCATCCACCCGTCCTCGGTGCTGTTCCAGTGCAGGCCGGCGTGCGTGGTGTACAACGGGCTGCTGCGCACCAACAAGTGCTACATGCGCGACCTGTGCGTGGTGGACGCCGAGTGGCTGCACGAGGCCGCGCCCGACTACTTCCGCAGGAAGCTCCGGACGGCCAAGAACTGACCCGTGGGGATGCTGGACCAGCTGGCTCAGGGGGTTCAGCTTCACCTTAAAAGATTTCTTTTTTAATTATTTTTTTTTCCTTGAATGTACGTAAAACCATGTTTTATATAGGCAGGATAATTTAAGCGTGCTTAAGGAAGGGGATGGGTATTTATTGAGATTGGATTTATATGTTTTTGCCAGAATAAAAAAGCGATGGTGAGAATCCAAATCCTGCATGTTGTTTTGTGAGGCACAGAACAAATGATCACGGGACAGTCCAGGACCAGTCATGGTCTTTTCAGTTCTCATGGGAGTGTGTGCATTGTCACTAGTCTGGGCTTAAAGATAAGATGTGAAGGTAGCACAGTGAATCTGTGTTTCTTGTGCAGAGTGGACTCTGCCATTTACATGGGCAGTGCTCAGGTACCTGCGTGGAGTTGGGAATTAAAATTCTGGTCCTTTGCTGGGGTGGTATCAATCTGATGGGGTGCTCTACATGCTCTCCTTGTCCAGCCTGGCAGTGAGCAGCAAATGGGCCTTCTGTGCTTCTCAGTACTGGGCACTAGGGCCAGCTTTTGGACAAAGGAAAGGGTTGCTGCCAGGAAACGTTGCCTTAGTCAGTCTTTCCTCTAAAATACCCATTGCAAGGAGCAAAAAAAAGCCACAAAACCCCAAACATTCATTTTTTTCTTTTTCTGAGACCACCACACTCTGGCCTGAACAGTGACAGTCCTTATTAGTAGTGGAATGATGTCTGGGATAAAACCTGTGCCTGTCTCCCACATTCCTAAAGCTCCCTTTATGCCTTCACCCGCGAAGGGTGCTCGCTCCATGCCCCCCCGACAATGAAATGGGCAGAGATACCAGGAACCAGGCCCCCCATTGGCACTCTCCATCCTGCGGGGCCGGGACTCGAACCCGCCGCCTCGGTGGCCGCGCGGTGCCCGCCGGGGCCGGAAGCGGAGCGCGGTTCCGGGGCGGGCAGTGCTCGCCCGCCGCTCGGTCCCGCACCATGCTCCTCGCCCGCTCCCTG
>VXAC01007785.1:668535-695503 GCA_013399225.1 Rhipidura dahli
GCTGTGAAGGGATGTGGGGCTGTGAAGGGATGTGGGGCTGTGTGCAGAGGGCGGGGGGGATGTGAGGGGATGCGAGATGTGAGGGGAGGAGGGCCATGGTGGGCGCAGGACTGAGGGGATCTGTTCCCTGAAGGCCCCTGGGTGATTCCTCATCCCCCTGGGTGATTCCTCATCCCCCAGCCCGCCCTGAGGGATCTTTCCTCAAGCAACCCACTGCTCTGTGCCACGGAGCCGGGTCCTGCCTCATTCCGTGCCGTGTAAATCACCACCCAAAATAAAGATGAGCTGCGCTTCCGTGAGCGCCTTGAACGGCTTGTGCTTCCCTGTGACATTTGTGTTTTCAGACCCTTCTGTGCATAAACCCGCCCCTTTTCGAGGTGCACCAGACGCTGCTGAGCCCCGCCCAGCACCATGTGGCGCTCATTGGTACCAAGGGGCTCATGGTGCTGGAGTTGCCCAAACGCTGGGGCAAGAATTCCGAGTTTGAAGGCGGGAAATCCACGGTGAACTGTAGGTGGGTGAGACCTCAGGTGGTTAATGACACTCTTGTCCTGCTGCTCATCTTCCTCAGCCTCCCTTTCTTGGGGTTAGACAGATACAGAAGATGCTGGTGGGAGGTACAGGTTGTATTTGGGTCGTGGGGCAGTCACAAATTAAGTTATTGTGGCTCAAGTGCTTGCTGATTATCAAGTGACCTTCCAAACTTCTTGCAATTGCTGAGAAGCAAGATGCTCCTCTAGTATTCTCTGGCCTTTCACAGAGTCATGGAATGGTTTGGGTTGGAAGAGACCTTAAAGGCCAGCAAGTTCCAACTCCTGCCATGGACAGGAACACCTTCCACTAGACCAGGTTGCTCCAATCTCTCTCCAACCTGGTCTTGGACACTTCAGAGATGGGACAGCTTCTCTGGTGTCTTTCAGCTGTGGCAGCTAAAAGCAGATGTCCAGGGGAAAATAACAAAGGGTTCAAGTTAAAGCTGCCTCTCCAACTTTCAGAATAGTACAGATAAAGACTTTGAAACCTTTTCATTGTGTCTCTAGTTCCTCTTGCCCCTGCTTCCCTTTAGAAGTAGCTTGTGTGTTTCTGGTCCCAGTGCAAGTTTCTGCTCTGCATTCCAGCACCATTCCTATTGCGGAACGGTTCTTCACCAGCTCAACATCCCTGACGTTAAAGCATGCAGCCTGGTACCCCTGTGATACCTTGGAGCCCCACATTGTGCTCTTGACATCAGATAACACCATAAGGTAAAACCCATTTGTGGCTGATTATCTGAAGTGGATATTTTCTTCTTGTGTCCAGTCTTGATCTGTCACTAGATATTTGCATCTTGCAATTCTACTATTCAGCAATAACAAAATGGGATGGGAGGAATTTCAGACTGAGTGCAGCTGATGTTCCTGCATCAGCAGGGAAGGTGTAGCACTGCCAGCAGAATGAACGTGGCTGCTGTTTCTTTCCTTCAGATTTTACAGTCTGAAGGTGCCTCAGACACCCATCAAAGTGATTGCGCTGTCGGACACCGAGGAGGAGACTCTTACAATCAAAAAAGGGTTGGTGCGGCTTCTTGTATTTTGAAATGCTTTTGCAGAATAAGCTCAGTATTCTCAGTTGTGTTTTTAATGAATAAGTGATAAATCTGCCTGAAAATCTGGTATGAATTCTTCAGTGCTAGCACTTCTTCATAGCACAGTACCTGCGCTTTTCTTTTCCTTTCCTCTCTCCTTCCCTTTCTCTCCCTTTGTCTCTCCTTTTTCTGTTTTCCTTTCCCTTTCTCCTCTCCTCTCCTCTCCTCTCCCTTTCCTCTCTCCCATCCTTCTAAAACAAAGTGGTGACAAAATGTACAGTCAAGTGTTTGTCAGAGCAGCAGTTTGAAAACACCTCTTGACTTTAAGATGGGGTTAAGAAGGGGTTTTTGAGTGAGGAATGTAGAAAGTAGATCATCTTTTTATTTCCCTCTTGTCCTGGTTGGAAAAAAAAATCTTGCACCACAGAGTGATGTGCCTCACAGGAAGGACTAGAACACATGTTGCATCCTCTGAAGCTGTGGGGGCACTGCAGAACTGGTGTGCCAGGAGAAGGATGTCACTTACACCCTTTCATTGCTGGCAGTGGCACGTGGCAGGGCACTGCTGGCCGGGGGTTTGACAGGAATTTGGCAGCACATCCCTCAGGACCATGTTAAGCATTGTGCTCTCAGTCCTTGCTGAGCCCAGCTCGTTCTGCCCCGTCCCAGGAGAGCCTACACAGCGTCCCTGGGGGAGACGGCCGTGGCCTTCGACTTTGGGCCGCAGGTGCCGGTGCCGAAGCACATCCTGGGCCAGCGCGGCAGCGAGGAGGTGCTGGGCTACCCCCTGTACATCCTGTATGAGAATGGAGAGACCTTCCTCACCTACATCAGCCTGCTCCAGAGGTATGGCCTTACCCTCAGGGCTCACTGGGTGCTTGGGTATTTGTACAGTGCTAGGGTGAGAGAATCCTAGCTTGGCTGGGACTCCCTGAGGGATGCTGGGCTGAGTTACGTTGTACTGCAGCCTGTTCTGTCTCTGTGGCTGTGCTAATGGCCTGGAATCCAAAAACAGTGTGTCATGCTTTCTCATCCAGACATTATGGGTGCACTTTCCACTGCTGAGAATCCACTGTGCATTATTTACCATGAGAAATCTGATATGAAAACACAGGGCTGTAAAAAGATCAGTGGGCCTAAGGCTGTTAAGTGTATTTTGTGGCCTTCAGTTCCCAGCACAGACATCCTTAGCTTTGGATGAGGCTCATTGAGCCTGGGGCATCTTAGGAAAAGAAGTATTTGAAGAACATAGAGGGTTCACCAGCATGTTCTGTGATGAAAAGTCAGGACAATTAATTGAGAATATAAACAAAATGTGAAGTGTGAGAAACCAGTTAAGTAATAATTACATTGAGTTTTCCTTGAGTACTTTGTGTTCATGTATGAAAATGTTTCCTCATGAATTTTTGCAGTGTAACTTTGGTTGCTTTCAAAACATAAAATATAATAAAATGAGCTCCAATTTCCCCCTGAGATCTCCACCAAGGAGCTGCAGGTCACACTTGTAATCTGCAGAAGTCTAACGGGACTCAGAGCTCCAAGCCACTGGCTTGTTTGACAGCCATGGGAAGTGCCCTTGCAGAGCTGGTGCTGTGCCAATCCCATCTTCCTTGCA
Organism: Rhipidura dahli; assembly: GCA_013399225.1. Lineage (NCBI taxonomy): Eukaryota > Metazoa > Chordata > Aves > Passeriformes > Rhipiduridae > Rhipidura > Rhipidura dahli. The sequence continues at coordinate 671,715 of VXAC01007785.1, forward strand.
GCGCCGGCAGCCTCGGGAAGCTGCTGGGCCCCCTGCCCATGCACCCGGCTGCCGAGGACAACTACGGCTACGACGCCTGCGCCGTGCTGTGCCTGCCCTGTGTTCCAAACATCCTGGTCATTGCCACCGAGTCGGGGATGCTCTATCACTGTGTGGTGCTGGATGGAGAAGAGGATGATGAGCAGGTGCCTTGTCTTGGTTTGGGTTTTTTTCTGCAGTATTTTTGTTTCTTTAATCCAAGTCCCTGGCTGCAAGCTGGCAGATCGCCTGGAAGTGTGTGCCAAGTGCCAAAGCTGCATTCTTTTGGAATGAGGTAGTGAGTCTTCCTCCTGTCTCAGCCAGTCCTTGTGGCTCTCTGACACTTCTGTTTTAAATCTCAGTCCTGTGTACCCTGACTGTTGATCAAACTTACTATGAACTAATTTAAAGAGGATTTTATAAGAAACCCTGGGTTTAATTTTTTTAAAGTAAACTTAAACTACATTCTTTGACAATTAAAACTCTTGTCATGTAACTCTTTCTTGATGCTGTTTATGTTGGCATTCCTGTTTTAATGATGTCTCACAGAAGAATTGAATGCTCTTTACAGTCAGAAAAGTCCTGGGACCCAAGATCTGATCTTATTCCTTCCCTGTACGTGTTTGAATGTGTTGAGCTGGAACTTGCACTGAAACTGGCAACAGGTGATGAAGAAGATCCTTTGGAGTCTGACTTTTCTTGCCCAATCAAGCTGCACCGAGGTAGGGCTGTTGTTCAGCTTGTGGCTTTTTATTCCATGCATTTAGCATCCAGCTATTTGCAAGTTCTCGTGGGTGTCAGACAAACGGGGATTAGAGTAAGGACTTGCCTGCTGCCCTCAATAAAGCTGTGGAAGGAGCAAGCCTGGGAGGGGCTCCAGTGTTGGCTGGAGGGCAGATTACACATGGTCACACAGTACTAAATCCTGTCAGCTGAGGGTTATAGAGGAGAAGTTGCTGCATCTCTGCTGACCTCTGAGTGTGAGGGAGTGCTGTGGGGAGGGTGATCCTGATGGAAGAACCTGCTTATCCCATGGAATTGTGGGCAGGATGAAGTGTTCAGGTGTCTGGGAACAAGCAGCTTGTCAGAATGCTGGTCTGCTAGTTTTAATAACCTGGCAGTGAAAACTGATCTGATTGATACAGATGTGGAGTGATAGGAAGGGTTCAGAACAACTCACCAGTATTTTAGACTCTAACACATGTAGCTCTGTTTCTGGTACTTGCTGGCTGGACACTTAAGTTCATACACAGGATCAACAGTGCAGGTGTGAATGATGAGTTTTTCTCAGTTCAGTGCCAGCTCTTACATTTTCTGTTTCAATTTCAGATCCCAAATGTCCCTCGAGATACCACTGCACACATGAAGCTGGTGTCCACAGTGTGGGCTTGACATGGATCAATAAACTGCACAAATTCCTTGGCTCAGGTGAGTGAGGAAAGTGAGGAACAGCTGAACATCTGCCAGTAACAGGCTGGTGGATGCAGGTACTACTGAATCCCTCACCTGCAAAGTGGATCTGATGCATCCTGACATGTCTCTCTGTAGATGAGGAAGACAAAGACAGTTTACAAGAGCTGGGAGCAGAACAGAAGTGCTTTGTTGAACATATTCTTTGTACAAAACCACTGCCGTGCAGGTAAAAAACCAAACCCTTTCTCAATTGCTTGCAAATCAGGGATTTGCTATGGAAAATATTTATGATTTGTCATCTTTTGCTGCATTCTTGCCATTAAAGTAATAAACTGAAAAGAATAATACAACTAAGCAATTTGTGTATCAGGATTCTTCATGCACAGTTAGGGTAGTAACTTAAATTCTTGTGTTACTGTCTGAAAATCATCTGTCAGACCAGCAGAAATTTTCACTTCCATTTACCTGGCCTTGGAGCATTTCCAAAAGAGTGAACGTGCACAGCTTCAGGAATAAAGAACTTTCCTGACTGGGTACTTTTTGTGTTCTTCCCTTCAGGCAGCCTGCTCCAATTAGAGGATTTTGGATCGTTTCTGACATCCTGGGGCCCACGATGATTTGTATCACCAACACCTATGAGTGCATTACAAGGCCTCTCTTGTACGTGGTTCTCAGTTGAAGTCCATGACTGCATGGAAAGGACCAAAAAAGGATATTCCTATTTTTCAATTACTCTTTGATTGTTTCACCCCAGGCTTGTGCACCTCTTAGGACACACAATGAAGTTTTGCTTTCTGAATGACCCCTGGCTGAGCACTGAAGTGTTATTATAGTAGTTACCTACTGCTGCTAAGGTCTTTGTAGGGGATATAATTAATCAGATCACTTTTAGTGAGTAGTAGGACAAAAAATTGTTCTTGATGGTATTGTTGAGATTTTACAGTGGTGTGGATATTCTTAATGGGCTACTGAGGTTATGTGTGCATGAAAGGGGAAGAAAGAGGTAGGATTTTAGTTTGTGCTTCCAGTTACTTTGGAGGCGGTGGCTGTAAGATAGAGAGTGCTGTAAATTTGCATTTGCACAATGAAATTAACACCTTGAGGGGAGGACACTATTTTCAGCTTATCTTTTGCAGGACAGGTACTATCAGCAGAGCCAGGGTTAACATCAGGTTTTCCTGCAGCCCCTTTATTTATTTCACTGTTTCCATACAGATGGGCAGTGACCAGGCAGGGTGCTTTGTGAAGGTCATGCTGCTCTTCCAGTGCCTGCTTGCCTTGTTCTGGAACTTTCTTCTCCTTAAGCCAAAGGATATTGATGATTCTTGCTAGTTTGAGCCATGACCAAGCAGGTGTGGGGATGTGAGCTGTACCAACCCTGCTAGGGCTGGATTTACCACAAAACTGAAACAGCTCCTTTTAGAACCCCCCGCAGTAACACAGGAATTGCCCATTGGATGAGCTCCTCACTTTCAGTACCAGTTAAGTTCTGAGCTGGTTTCAGTTTGCCTGGTCTGACTGTTCTCCCCTGTGCTGTTGTGTGGCAGGAGCACTGTCCACCCTGCCTCCCCTCCCCTGCTGTGCACCAGAGAGGACAAGGACCTGACCGTGTCCCCCCTGCGCATTGTGGCCGAGTCGGAGCATTCCTTTGAGAAGCACATCCAGGGCATCCTGCAGCGCAGCTCTGCCAACCCCCTGCATCTCAAGTAAGCAAATGTGCCTTGCTAGGGCACCTGAGGTGGGAACTCTTGGGAACAGTGGGTGTTGACCAGCTCCTGCTTGAACAGCACATTGCCTTGGGCATGGCAATGCTGGGGCACAGCTCCTGCCACTGACTGGGGCCTCTGTCCATGTGGGAATGGCACCCAGTCCAGTGATGGAGCAGGCTGGGAGGGCATCGCCTGGCTCCAGCTTGCTGCTCAGAGCAGGGCTGCCTTCAGCTGATGAGGTGCTCGTTGCTTGGCCCATTGGGTTTGGAGTAAATTACCCTACCTTGGGATTTCCTCATATAAGAAAAATGATTCCTAGCAAAGGGATTTCATTGTAATCTCTCACTTTTGTAACAGCCCCCCCTGAGCCCTTACCATAAACACTGGAAGTGGTTTAGCCTGTCAAAGGAACACGTTAGTAAGGTTGCAAAAATCTCTCTTAAGATCTGCAGATAAAGATGCTGCTCCTCCCCCTGAAGAATGCCTTCAGCTCCTCAGCAGAGCCACCCAGGTATTCAGAGAGGAATATATACTGAAACAGGACCTGGCAAAAGAGGAAATTCAGCAAAGGTAATGCAAAACTCTCGTAAAAATGTGCTGGCCAATGTCTCTGTGACACAGCAGCACTAAGTACTGAGCATCCACCCTCCTCTGTGGGGCTGATCCTGGTGAATGAGTAAATGTACTAAATGTAAAGCTAATAAAAAACACCAGAACCTAAAGTGGAGTTATCAGGCAAAGCAGGGGTGAGTGTTAATACTTGGTCTCTGTAGTGGCTCATAGGGGAAGAAAAAAAGGTAAAAACACACGCACACACATAAAAAATACTTTTCTCTTGGTGTTATCTGCCTGCCTGGGCCTGTGGGTGGTCAGACCTGACCAGGATCTGACCAATCCTGACAAAGGAAAATTGCCTTAAGTCTCTGCTGCTTCAAATCATAGTCATTTATTTACACTATACAGTTAGGACAAACTGTATAGTGTAAATAACTATATATGTATATATAACTGTGTAGTGTAACTATAGTGTAACAGTTAGGACAAAATGGGAGTTTTTTTCTCACCACTGCCCCCTGTTCAGTGAGTGTCTTTAGTTCTTCCCACTCCCAGCATTTTCTGTGTGGTGTAAATCCTGATTCACCTGGTTGCAGGTGGTTTGATATTTTTTCTGTGTGTGTTTACTTCAGAGTGAAGTTGCTGTGGGGGCAGAAAAAGAAACAACTGGAGGATCTGAATTACTGTCGAGAGGAGAGGTGAGTAGAACCTGCCTCCTTTATTGAGTCAAACCTCAGGAGTGATGCACCTGTGGTGGCTGGGACAAGACCCTGTTTGACACAGCTGATAAGTGAAGGCATTCCCAGCCATAATGCAGCCTGTAGGTTTGCTCCCTCCCCCAGCTGGCTTCTCCAGCTTCCTTGTCCTGTGTCCACACCCTGGCCTGTCCTGTGTGTCAGTCCGGGTAGGGAACCGTTTCTCCCTTGCCTTAAGGAAAAGTCTGCGGGAAATGGCCGAGCGCTTGGCTGACAAGTATGAGGAAGCCAAGGAGAAGCAGGAAGACATCATGAACAGGTGAGTGCACATGGAGCTCTGTTCCACCTCACTCCATAGGATGTTAAACAAAGTTTGCAGGTGTGGTAGAAGAGAGTGAGCAGAAGCTGCTGCACTGGTTTGTTGGGCTTCTGCAATTCCTTGTGCTGGGGCTCAGTGTGATTTGTCTGCAGGCTCAGAAATGAGACCAGCTGTGAAGCCCCTGAGACTTGGGAAGCATGGCCAAAGCACATGCTTCTGCAGGGAAGTTACTCAGAGACATTTCTTGCTTTCAAGGATGAAGAAAGTCCTTCGGAGTTTCCACTCTCAGCTTCCTGTTCTATCTGACACTGAAAAAGATATGAAGAAGGAGCTGCAGACAATCCATGACCAGCTGCAGCACCTGAGCAATGCTATCAGACAGGTGAGAGGAGAAAAGACCTGGCTGGGAGGTTACTGACAGCTCCTCACTCAGTGCTGACAGACAAGTCCTGCCAACAATGTGATGCTGTACTTGTGTTAATTAGCAGTAATGTACTAAAGGGGTTTTGGGCCCTTGTTGGTAACACAGACAGTGCCCACAGTGTAAGCCCTCCCCATCCTCAGCCTGGGAGGGACATTGCTTCTCTTTGTAGGAAGTGCAAAAGCAGGCAGATTTGAACCCAAAAAGAGCCAATTAATTGCAGTACAACACAGCAGTCTGTAATTAACAAGCTTTCACTGTGACAGGCAGGACCAGCACTGACTGGGGCCTTCTTTCTTCTCCTCAACTCCCAGGTGAAAATGAAAAAGGAATACCAACAGAAGCAGATGGAGAAGGGGCGAAGCCCCCGCAAACTCAGCATCAGCCTCAGTGCCTACCAGAGCAAGTGCATCCAAGCTGTCCTGAGAGAGGAGTAAGTGCAGGCTGGGCTGCTCCTGAAGAACCCGGGGCCGTGGCACTCACATGCAGTTCAGTTTAAGCCCTGCTGCAGGAGGGGCTGGGGCAGTGGCTGGGGCTGGGGAGAGGGGCTGAAGCACAGCACAGGATCTGCAGTTCTTGACAGCAGCACTTTTAAGCTGCTTCTGCCATCTGAAGTGTTTCCCTTCCTGCTTAGCTCTGCACCGATGGGACCTGCAGCCTTCTGACTTGGGTTATTTTTTCTTGAAGGGGAGAACACATCCGGGAGATGGTGAAACAGATCAACGACATCAGGAGCCACGTGAACTTCTGATGTGGCCCTGGGGAGGACCCTGCAGCGAGAGGCTGGAGGAGCTTCACCTGTCCCTGGTATTCCCCCTTGTATATTTACCATTTGTATGTTGAACAATACACCTTTTTCTTATTTTATAAAGAATTGTGAAATAAAATACTTTTGATAAGACCCCTCACTAATGTGGCTTTTGCTTTTCTCAGGGGAAGGGGATGTGCTGCAGGTGTTTTCTGTTCAGGGTGTTAGAGGGCAATGCTTGCAGCTGCCTCAGGAGGGGGGGATTGCTGCTCCCTGGGCTGATCCTGGGATAGTCTCCCACCCTGGCTCCATGAGGGGTTCCCTGGGGGGAGGTCTGTGGCAGGAGGCAGAGGAGAAAGACCAGAGCAGGGCACACACACACTTCAGCAGCTTTTTTTAATTTGGAACACTTTCTCCATAAAGGACACACCTTCAGTACAGTTAACAAATGGTTACACTGGAATCCTGGAGACAGCAGAATTCTACACCCACGATTGCACAGGACACCAATGGCTTGGCTCACTGGAATGCAGTATTGACTTCCAAACACTGTTTGCCTTTTGCAAAAGATGGCTCTGGAGTCCCTCTTGACATTACAAGGCCAATTCAGTCTCTGCTGTGGACAGACTCTAGTGGACAATAAATAATCGTTGTCCCTCCCCCCTCCCCGTAGAAAAGGCGCCGTGGTGAAGCTCAGGGGGGACAGGAGTTACTGCACTGCTAAAACGTGGCACAGCAGGGGGGGCTGGGGCGCTGCTGGGGAGGGAGCGGGGCCCCGGACATGCTGCAGGAACGCTTTGTACAGGGTAAGACTCTACAGGTACAGGAATGCAGACAGAACTCGACCTGGGCCCTGGTACAGCCTCCACCAAAGCTCATCCTGTGTCACAGCTGAGCAGGTGACAGCACCTGAGCCAGGAGAAGCCACTCCAGCCCCAGCTGTGCTCCACAACACCCAGAATTGGAAGGAAGAGCATTTGTTTTCTCATGTTCATGAGCAGTAACACCATCATACATCATCCAGTGAGTAGCAACACCAAGAGCTTTTCCTACACTTCATTTTACAGTCTTTTAAATTTGCTCTGCAAATTTGGCACACACTGTCTTCTTTTGCTTTTAAAGGCCCCTCGAAGTTTGAGTTCAGCAGAAATTCAGTTGCTGCTGCTGAAGCTTTGCTGTCCTTCCCCCTGAGGGAGAGCAGTTCATAGGGAGGACATCTCCCAACACTGCTGTGAACAGCCAGGGTTCCAATTTCAAACTAAATTGTTTAAAAGTCTGACATTAGAGCAGCTGGTGAAAAAGGTGACTCGTGTTCCAACACTTAAATGGTCACAGCTGGTACTGGGACAGGAGCACAGGTGTTCAGGTGCGTGATGGAACAGGGTGCTGAAAAGGAAAACAACCGTGCAAGAACTGCCTGCCCGTCCTCTCCACACCAAAGGAAGCTCCTTCCAGGACTGGTGCAGTGCCTGGCTCACAAACAAGGAAAAGCCCCCAGTGCCCACCCCCCAGGCCTGCAGATCTGCATTTGGGAACAGCTCCACGGGCGCTGGGGCTATGAAGGAGCCCAAAGCCCTCACCCCGCTCGCCTCCTTCCTGCCAGGCTGCAGCCGTGACCTCACCCTGACACCACCACACCTGGGCAAAGCTGTGCCAAGGAGCCATGAAAACAGAGCCAGGGAAAGCCACCCAGCCCTGGACTACCTGAAACCCCCTGACCCAGCCACAGCCAGGGGTGCTCAGAGCAGACAGGGCTGCTGAGAGCAGGCCAAAAACAGGAACCAGTAAGGGATGCTGGAAGGCCAGGAACAGCCCTTCCCCTGCTCTCTTGCAGGACCAGCCAGAAACTCAACCAAAAATTATTTTGCTGTGAAAGACTTCAAGGTGCAGTTCCTCAAGTGCTCAGCTTGCTGAAGAGGGTACAGGATGGGGTGGAGTTTTGCCGTACAAGAGGCTCCCTTACACCCCCTGCACAGGTGAAGCAATTCTGTAACCAGTTACACTTTGTTTTTGGGAAGGGAGGGTGGGAACAGAGAAAAACGCTTTCCTTTCTGTTCTGCAGCTCCTACTAAAGGCCTGTAGTTTTGTCTCCAAAGTTTACCCAACCATTGCAAAACTGAATGAAAAATATCTGGTCCTGGATTTATGCATCAGGACTCAGCTGCTGTCACCCACTGTTCAGCAAATAGTGAGAAAGGTTAAAAAATCCCTAATCTGGTAAATGGCCAAATACTAAAGACCCAAGCCACACTTCAATGTCACCTTTATGCAAAAGTGTCACCTTTAGACAGGACAGCTCTGCCATCTGTTAGTCTGGTCATTACCAAGGTGAGAAAAATTACTTTTAGGTGTCAGGATAACAAAGGCAATTAATTGCTAGGGTGAATAAAATGCTTTAATTCTTGTAATGAGTGGCAAGGAATTGAGCTTGTATGATGCTTTTTTGGCTGTTTTTAAGGCATTCCTCTTCAAAACCACTGGTTCTGACTTTGTCAGTAGCAGGATATACACTGCTAAAAATAGGGTCTAAGCACTTTAAAATATGGTCATGTGCATTGCAGTTTGGAGCATTTTCTGCCACTTTTGAAGGTGATGAAGAAAAGCAGATCTCTGGCCAAGTATGTGAAGAAAAACCAGCAAGGAATGGAGGAAAAACTAAGAAGTTTTGGACAGTGGGATCTGCTCCTTCAGCCTCCTTTTAGCTGAGTTGTAAGTTCAAGAATTGGGTTTGTACACCCAGGATCATCAACACCTGCAACCGTTCAGGAATCCATCCAGCTGCCTGCATGGAACTCCAGCAGTGGAGGAGGAGGAAGAGGAGGAGGAAGGCTCATCTTACCCCTGGCTATTTATAGAACAAGAAACCCAAACCTGGCAACTGAGAGATCACAAGAATTTCCTGCCTCTGCTGCCACATTTACTCAGCGTAATTGACCTGTCTGGGAGCAGAACCAGGGGGCAGCACGGGAGCCACCCCTGAGCAGTGCCAGGAAACCAAGGAGCTGCACTGTCCCCTCCAAGCTGCAGCACAATCCTGCAGCTCCTGCACGTCTGTGCCCTGGCTGGGAGTGGTTCCTGTTTGCTGACACAAGGCTGATCCAGCAGAGGGCTCAGGCCACAGCTTCGTTTTGCCCTCACAGCTGGGGTCAGCCCCAGAGCAGAGCACACCTGCACCACCTCAGGCCAATGCTCAGACATGCACATGGCTTTTACCAGCTTTTTTCTGTTTGGGTTTTTTGTTTGTTTGTTTGCTTGTTTTTTGGTTGTTTGTTTGGTTTTTTTTCCACAGAGAAGGGATTCCAGGCACTGCTCAGTTTTAAAGATGAGAAACAACCTGGTTGTTGCTCCATATTCTAAATTACATTTGTGAAAAGAGATTACAAAACAGTCCATTTCTTGTGCTTTTCTTTCAGTATCTGAATTCAACAGAAAAATGGCAAGGAGCTAAATTCTCAGTACAGTTTTCTTTTTTTGTTTTGATTAGCATTTCTCTGTTCAGGAGATACACAGCTCACTCATATCCACATTTCAGCAGCATTCAGATTCTTTACAGAGCCAATGGTTTAAAAAAAAAGTACTGAGTTATGAAATAAGATCAATATCCAGTGTCCTGCTAATAAAGTCATATTTTAATATAAAATATTCATACAGCATACTCTACACCTCATTCTCTCTGCTAGCTGAATACTGTTACTGACTATTCAAACAGAAAAACTTCAACCACTTTGCTCTTCAACGTTTTGGAGGGACAATACAGTTTCCAGCAGCTACTTTGATCACAGTAGTGGGGGAAAGGACAGAGGGAAAGACAGGGGTATATGTTCCAAAACTCTATATTAGGTTACGAAGTCGGCTGAAAGAGGGAAGTTTTTCAGAATGTAAGGACTGATCCCACTCAGTGGAACATGAAACACTGCACTCATTAGTGTTTCCATTAGAAAGTTCTCCTTCCTACACTACAAGTCACCCTTGTGCTCTCTTCCTGCCCAGTACGAAACCTTTTTTCCCCTCTAGAAACAAAACTTAAGTCATTGCTCCCCTCTGTTGTCTTCTGCTCTCTCGGTTAGAGTTAAATAATAATTAATGTTGCTATAAAGATGAGTTAAAAACCCCAGACGCAGCCTCGGAGCCCATCAGGGTGTCATGTTTCAGGGAGCTGATTAATGTCCGTCAGTTTTGTGTCGTTCAGGATTGCACGGATTCTCTCCAGGGAATCTGCCTGCCGGATCCGCTCCAGCTGCACCTGCGGGGAACCAGCACAGGCAGCGCCGTCAGCAAAGGCTCCCAGAGCTCACACCCACCCACAGGGAGCCCCCCAGGGATCAAAGCTCACCAGGGGCTGAAGAAATGCAAGGGGTGAAGGAGCACAAGCTGTGTCTGGGAGGGAGGGAGGAAGGAATTCGGAATTCAGGGATTCAGGGATTCAGGAAGGAAGGAAGGAAAGAGGCAGGTGTGATTTTACAATCAAGCCCCATTTCCTGGGGGGCTCCAGCCATCACCATCACTCTGTGTTTTATCTCATGTCCAGTCACTGACACTGCACTGGCAAACTGGAGATGTGCAAAGTAAACCTTCCCTGGGAGAATGTAAAGGAGCAGCCCAACGTGTGCCTTGGAGCCTCTCAAGATCACACCCAAAATGCTCTTGGAGCAAACACTCCATTTCCAAGCTCACTCCTTGCTTTGCTGATAATCCAATTTAAGCTGTTTTTTAAATGCTGAAAAAGGGCCCAGCAGAATTGTGGTGAAATCAATGCAAAGAAAGCACAACTGAATTCTTTATCACACTCAAACTTTCACATTCTTTGCAGTGGGATCTGGGCTTTCAGTTATAAATTCCCAACTAGTATTTAATTGGTTTTTAGCCCTTCCTCTGAAATGCTGATAACTAATTTGGCCAGTGGACCCCTCACACAAAGGGTACCTTGTCCAGGCTCCCACTGACAAGGCCAGGGAAGGGAATAACCCTGCCAAGAAACCACAATCCTCCTTTGCTGGTCATCTCACACCGTGCACAGTGCACGTGCCACAAACCACTGCTCACACAGGAGCACAACCTGATGTGCAGTAACTGCTCAGGGCAGAAAGAAAACACAAAACACAGAGCTACAATTCTTACTGAGCTCATACTGAAGGTTTACTAAACAACCTGCAAGTTGTGGAGGAGTCCACCACACATCTTCAAAGTGGTGGCCATGTTTGCTCTAAGAGCTGCATAAAGCAGTGCCTGCAAGACTTTAAAAACCAGAGTGGATGATGACAAACGAGAAGGACCTTCCCCAGGCAGGACAACTCAACAGTGTCCTTTGTCCTACCAACTCCTCCAGACACAGACAGAGCCAGAGAGGACAGATCTCTATTACCCACCCAGCTAAACTGTGTCTAGTGAACAAATCTCCCACATCCTGGGATTAATTTTCCAAGTAAACCTGAATGCCTGACTCAGAAAATGCGCAGTTTGAATTCTGCTGGATGTCACTGAGCAGCCTGGCCAAGGACTCCAAGGAGATGGGGCTGAGCAAAGCTGGAACATAAAGGGGGTGCAGACTCTGCAAACACAGACCCTGAAGGTGAGCCCAGTCCAGCCTGGCCTCCCAAGCACAGACACACAAACTGCAGGTTCCTCTGGGTTCTCCACAGCAGGAGAGAACAGCCTGGGAAACCCCTCCCTTCAGCCACCTCTAGGCATCTCACATCAACTTCAGGCTCCACTTGGTGGAGGAAACACAAGGATAACAACAGTGACAATAGCAAGGACAAGACTTTTGGGATGTATAAATAGAAAGCAGAAACTGTAACACGAAGAACTATTTCATATATTCACATCAAACAGTACCAGTGCCTTACTCTGCCCTCAAATATTTGCACCTGAATGATTTGCTATGAAAGTATCCCATTGGAAACCTCAGGAGATGGACAAGGAAGAACATAGGTCTGGAAGAGCCATCATTTATGGCTCTATACAGTTTCTTTTAGTACAATAACTGAAAATTACTGGAATTTTCTGGAACCAAGTAATCAGAATAGATCCCCAATAGCTTTAATAATAGTAACATACTAGGAATACCTGATCAGTTTATTACACTAACAAATTCTCAAATAGATCATAAATACCAACACAAGAAAGTTTACAACTGCCATTTCTTATTTTACACAGCTGTGGAGAAATAATGAAACTAAAGTAGCCCCTCACACACAGATTGGACTCTCTTACCTGAAGTGTCTGAGAAAGCTTTACAAAGTCTCTCTGCACTTGTTCACTGACATCTAATTCAGTCTGCAACCGCTGAGCTTTGTTCTTCTCTTCAAACACCAGCTGCTCAAGGTTGGCCTGAGGAGGAAAAGATTCTTTATGCTCGAACTGAACAAAAATCAGCAGCTTGTATAAACTGATTAATGGGTGATACCAGAGCAAAGCAGCACAGCATTCACAGGGTCTTGGCAACAAACTGCACCAGTCCTTCCACACCTCAGTTTTCCAAAGTGCTAAATCAGGGGTTAATACCCATGAACAGGGGCCAATAGACTGGTTAAAGCATGAAAAAGCTCAAAGTCCTTTAACAACACCATGACCAGGGATCTAAAAATACAAAGGCAGAGCTCTGAGTTTCTGAAGAGTTTACTCTGAGAACTCTTCAGAGTTCTGAAGTTAAGATCATGGTAAGGGCAGTAATTTGCTGCTGGAAGTATAACTGTGTTGATGTCCTGAGTTTTAGCCAAAAAAGTGTTTGGGGAAAGGGCATAAAAAACCAAAACCACAACAAGAGAAGGCAGAGAGTGAGTGCTCAGACCATGACAGATTCACTTGAGTGCTGAAGGAGAGCCCCTTCCTACAGCAGCCACAAAAAACCACTGCTTCAAAAGCATCAAAGCACTCAGCCCAAGGTGTGGGTATCCCAGTCTCCACAGGCAGGAACGCTACTGAGAGTTGACTTGGGAAAATCCAAGGGATATTCAAGTCAGCAGCAATTCAGACCCACCACTTTACAAATCCCAGTGAAAACAGGGGTGAGGATTTAAACCACATCCAGAGGACATTATTTCCCTTCCAGTTTCTTACCAACATTCAAAAGCTTCTTTTTTTCATTCTTAGGTAGTGCCACATTCTCTGACACAGCTGCTCATCACAAAAGATGCAGATACACTTCACATCCAGACATCATAGCTACCTTTGCTGCAGTCTCCTTCTTCAGCTGCTCTTCCAGAGTGTTCTTTGCCTCCTGCAGACTCTCCAGCTGCTGCAGGTTTTCCTGTGAAGAACTTTCCAACTGTATAATAATAAAAATAATATAAAAAAAATTTTAACTACACTTCCTAACATTTCCATCTCCCACAGTCCCTCCATAAGGAAGTCTAAGTAACTTTCAGAAACACACCTAAATCATGTCTTTTAGGGGCAGAGAAAATACCTGAAAAACATCTCTTTCTCTCCATTTATTTTTGGAGCTGGAGACAAATGTCCAAACCTGACATTTTAGGTCAGTGTTAGGTAGCTTAGTATTACTTAGGAATTAGTTAATCCAATATTTAGGTTACAGATTAATAAAACAGATCAAACACCTTTTAAGGAACAGCTCTATAAATGTATCCTTTTCCTACACTGGCATCAATACAGGAAAGAAAAAAACCCCTTTATTAAAAAACCCCCACATCACCAAAAGTCCCACAGTGAAAGGGCTTCTTACCTGCTCCTTTTCCATTTTTATTCTTTCCAGTTCAGTTTTTAAACTGGAAATGGAAGCTGGAAAACAAGAATATTAAAGCTTAAATGCAAGAAACATGGGAAATTGTTCATACCCTGTTTACTTCTGTTAATATTTAAAGGAGAATTAAGCTCCTGCTACACCAAAGGTACCTCAAAAGCAAACAGATAATTGTACTTTGATTTTCAGTTGCACAGTTCTGGTATCTCTGCTATCAAAAATGGTCAGTATTTAGAATTCAGGTAAGTCTACTACAAAATCAAGTCTTATTAATTTCTAATATTCCTATTTTGAGCCTGTTTTGCCCCTGCTCACCTATTTCCTCTTTGCAATTCTCTATTTCCAGCTGTAGAGTTTCTTCTATATTTTCTTTCAAATATTGTTCAGCTTGGATCTGCTCTTTCAAGAACAGGATCTCTGCCTTGAGCTTCTCCTCGAGGTGATCTGCTGCTGTCCTCACGCTGATGATGTCCTCCCGGTACTTCAGGATCAGCTCACGGAGCTCCTGGAGCAAGGATCAGCAGAGATGGGCATTTTGCTGTCCCACAGCCCCAGCACTGGGGGGATGTGCACCAGGACAAAGCTGGGCTGCCCCAGGGTGTGTCCCAGCATCCCAGACCCTGCTTGCAGTGTCACAGTTGGCTTGGCCACAGGAAAGGAAAATGCAGCAAGGTTCACATCCCCACAGGTTTACAATGCTCCCCCTGCCCTTCAGCCCCACCAAATCTTTTAGGCTTAAAGGAAAGGAGTGGCCATGAAAGGGATGATAAGGCTTATCATTATTCAAGGCTTTGGATTATTGCTGATCTGAGGTGGACAGAAGTGATTGACTTCACTTGAATTATTGAATCAATACCGTGGGGCTCTGGTGACTGAACACTTGTGTGCCCAGCTGGAAAATACAGCTTGAACTGGCTGAACTGGGCCAGTCTGACCACAGAGCAGCTGTCAGGCCACAGTTAACTGGGTTTATGATCCATCCACACCCCGAAGTAGGCATGGCACAGACTTACAGGGTTAAAATCCCAATTACTGCTCTTTGTGCTGTTTGAGCAACTTTTTGATAAAGAATAATATTCCAGTGAGATCATGTCACAGGCACTGCTGGTGTTAATGATTTAAAATGTTTTACCTCTGCTGCTTCTGGTAGAATGAAATCTTCAGCCTGCTGTAAGGACACATGCAGGCTGTGTTTTCCTTGAAGACTTTCATTGTCTTTTTGCAGTCTCACCAACTCTTCTGAAACCTGCTCCCTTGACTGTGTCAGGACAGCCTCCAAAGCAAAGAAAAGCATAAATTAACACTTAGGGTCATGCTCAGATCTCTTCTGCCCCATTTACTTCCACTTCTTTCAAAAGTCTGGTGAACTGATACTCTTTATAAAGAAGGGAGACAAAATGTTGGTGTGCATCAACACAACCAGCTCCCTCTTGCCTGGCCTATGCACCAAATATAGCAATATAGAAATAAATATAGAAATAAAGGCAAGGGCAACTTTAAGAGTCCAGGCAGAGAGGAGGAAGCTTTGTTCAGTCTCCCACTTTCCTCCTGTGTTTATCCATTAGCTGGCTGTGCTCAGGGAGGGGAAGGAGGGTGGGAATCACATGTGCTGTCAGGAGCTGGCAGGGATGTTCATTAACAGCACCTCAGCACTCAGCTGCAAGAACAGGTTATCCAAAAACCTCGAACGTTCACCCCAAAACTTTCCGTGGTGGGTGTCTGTCTCCCACTGTCCTCTGGGAAAGCATCAGAACAACTGATCCCGTGGAAAGAAAAAGGATGAAGAGGGCATGGCTTTGCTTCCATTAGGAAAGAAAAAAATCCAGTGAACTCCTCCAAGAGGAAGGGAAATGGGGAACCAGGAGCAATGACAGGAGCTGCTACAGGGGGACAGCAGAAGCAGACTCAGATCAGCACGTTTTCTGAATCTCCTGCACATCTGTAAGATGTGCTCTCACACAGAGCATCTGACAGAGCACCACTGCCAGCAATGTCCTGATGTCCTATACACAACCCCAGACCCCAAAAATGCAATACTGGGGTTCGTGAGGATGTGTTCTCTTGGTCCCCCACAAATGCTGTGCCAGGGAGGAAAAAAGAAGATACTTGATTCTGATATAGAAGGGAATGAATTGCTCTAAGGAAGTCAAACTTAGTTCTGGAACATGAGGTCCTCTTCCTATTCTCTGGCTTAATTCCAACAAGATGCTCAAAAATAGTTTACAAAAATTAAGTTCCCATACACATCTCTGCCTGGGTGTTAGGGCTGGTATTTTAAGTCTGACCTGCAACAACACTGATCATTCATCTCTAAAACTCGAGAAAATATTCACTAATGATGGTACTTGTGATGAATCCTAAAAACAGTCCTGAGAAAATGTGTCTTCAGATTTGAGATGAAATTAAGATACCGGAGAGGCATGGAATTAGATAATGAATAAGGGGAAAAGAAGTTGACCAGTGATCTCCACACTCCTGAATGTGCATGAACACAGACAGCAGCACAGAATGACACCAACAGTTCCAGCTCCAGCCCTTGCCATCAGAGCTCACTGCACCAGGCCCTTTGCAAGTGAGGATGCTCAGCCCTCTCCAGCCAGCCTTGGCTGGGCAGACAAAGCCTTTTACAGACACACTGAGCTCCAAGGGTCAGAGACAAACAGGGCTGGCCAAGGATCTCTGGAATTAACCTGCCTTACCATTTGCTCCTGGACACTCCTCTTGGCTTGCAGAAATGCCTGCTGCAGCTCACTGAGGAAATTCTCTGACTTCTGACACTTGGCCATGAGCAAGGAGATCTTAAAGAAAGAAAACCCAGACAAACATGTAAGAAATAAAGCATGGAACAGATTCTGAAAAAGAAATAACCACACCAGTTCTCTCGCCTGTTATCATTATTAATAGATGCTTTGAAATATCAAACTAATCTCATTAAAGCAGAAATGCAGATCCAGGCAGTAAGAACAGATTAAATACTGTTTCTGCAATAACAATATTTTTTATTCTATTTACCTAACTGAATCAACAGTTAATTCTATTAAAATTTAAATGCAAGCCAGTTCAGAAGCACTGAAGGGAAACTGAAGAGCTTTTATCTAAGTTTGCAGCGTTTTTTGAATTTTTGTACCTTTCTCTGAAAGCACCCACCTTCAAAAACTTCACAAGTTATTCCACAACACAAGTGAGATTAAGCATTACTTAATTAACAGCACCCTGGTACAGCCAGAAGAACATATGAACATATTCCTGTTGTCTAAGCTGGACTTTGCCTAACAACTGTTTCTTTAGTAAGAAAAAATACTGGTGGGATGGAAGAGAGAAAGCTCCAGCTCAAGCGAAGTAAATTAAGTGTCTTGTACACAGCATGTACCTAATATTGTAAGCTTTAATAGGCCACAGACAATGACTTTTTTGTCCTTTTTATTTCTAACTATGATTAGTTATAATCACCCATTATATTTGGTGTCACTGTTCCAGAAGAATTAGGTACACATCTCAGACTGAAAAATCTTTCCAGTGGGCTCTTATTTTAAAAAAGTTCAGGCATATTTTGGCCCTGCTACTGCCTGCTCAGCTCCTCATTAACTGCATTCTTCACCACAAGTCCATTACCTGGGTGTCAAGTATTGATAAGAGCAAGTGGTGGAAAAGGACCACTCTTCTACCAAGCAAGGCTGTGCCCAGAGCACAGGGCTCCTTTTGCATGTTTGGATCATTTCATACACAGGTCACTCCAAAACTCAAACATTACTCAAATTCATACTGCCACTCTGCAATGGATTTCAAGATTAGAGATGATATTTTAAGGCAAAAATTGGGTAACACTGTATTAGAGACATAACAAATTTATCTAGAAACTGTGGCAGACTCAGGTGGAGCATTAACCAACCCTAGAAATTCTCATTTGTGTTGCCTTTACAGCTGGCAGCTCATCCATATCTGACAAAACACAAGTTCTTGTTACACACTTTTGAAGAACATTTTGAGATTCCTGGATATCAATTACCAAATTATTGTACCTGATTAGAGGAGTCTTCAGCACTTTGTTTCATGTAATCCTCCAATTCCTGTTTATCTTTCATTGTCTTTTCCAGCTGGTCATTAGCCTGCCTCAGCATCACCTGCAGCTTTTTCACCTGTGTTGTCACAACAAAATGAATTCATTTTCCATTCTCTTGGGGAACATTTATTTCCTGAAGCCCTTCACTCCTCAAACCACAACATAAAATCTCTCAAAAATCCCATGCAATCCAGAATTTCCTTTGTTGTTGAAACAGCCTCCAGCACAGATTATCCCTCCAAGGAAGCAGGGGACATCAAGCTGCACTGGACCATAGCCATGTAATGACTTCAATCACTTATTTCAAAGCAGAATGTGACTCATGCCTTCCACACCCATCTGAAAATTGTTCTTTGGTATATGGCAGGAAACAAATATCCTCCAAGACTTAAAAGTCATTTAATGCTGCTAGGATGAGGTCCTTTTCTGTTAACAGTTTTTACAGTATCAAAGATAATAGAATCTAATGCATAACAAGCATTTTAAAATATCATTTATTAAAGATACTGACTTCAGCATGGGCATAACACTTTTTACGGAACACTGCCTTTACTGCACAGTCTTACAGCATCAAATACAGCTGTTCCTCAAGGTGAATCCTTAAGAATGTACATGTTGGTATTTGTGACAACACAATAATAATAAATCAAGTTGTGTCAATAACACGTCAAGTTATCCAGTATGTTGATATTGCTCAATTAAACTCAATGAATGAAACAGCAGATGGTTCATTGTTGCACCCTTAGCAGTTCAAAAAGCTGCAAAAGCCTGGCTAAAGCAATGAGAGATATCCCACCTGGTCTCTGGTCTCAGCCTCCTGGATCTGGATACCTTGCAACTGCTTCTCATAATTGGAGCACATATCACAGCGCCTGCCCAGCTTGTTCCCTGCATTCTGCACCTGCAGAACACAGAGTCAGCACCTGCCATGAGCCCAGGGAAGTCTCCAGGGAGTGCAGCAATGCTGCACACACCCAGCTGTGACCACAAAACATTACAGATGAAAGAAAGAGGCAGCATCATGTAATGGCAGGACTGAGTTGCTCTAAAGTGAAGGAGAAATCAGCTGTGGGCTATCAGCCTTTCCTGCCATGGGTCCCACCATTAGCACAAAAAGCCATGACACAATGAGCTAATCAAGTCACTGTTGTGTCCTTTTGACAAACAGAAACCAAACAGGAGAAGAAAATAACAGTGTTGGGGCAGGCAGCAGGGAAATCAAAAGTAAACCTGCTGCAATGGTTCTGGCCAAGGGGAAAAATGGAAGTTTTATCCAAGTTCCAGCTGCAGGTCAAGTTTGAGCTAAATCTCTATTTGTATTTACTGCTCTATGTCCAACTCACAGCAAGTGGCATTCACACCTCAGCGTGTGCTCCTGCCTCCAGGAACACGTGGGAAGTTGCATTTCTGTTCTGGATTCTGAGCAAGGGCTGAAGTAAAGTTTCATCAAAATGTCAACAGGGCAAGGAAATACTCCAGAGTAGGGATTTAACTCAGCTCTGAGCTCAGAACGCTGTCATTTCTCCAGATTCAGCAACTTTACAACAGGTTTGGAAAGACCACCTAAGCAACGATTTGCACTAAGTCAAATTTCAACAAATTGAGACAAAAAATATCAGTAGTTCTTAATTTCATCTGTCCTTCATCTGGCCTCTTCTTCACTACATGCTTATATTCTTTTTTTCACTCCCATCTTGTCTTCCTTTTCACCCAGTCTGGATTGTTATCTCCCCCCACCTTTTCTTCCCCCTAAAGTGTTGCTCCTTGGCCTCTTTTCCTCTGAATGAGAAACCCACAGGAAACACCAAATACTCCCCTTTTCAGCAAGAAACTAAATGCAAATTTTGAACTGGCATAATATAAAGCTGCTGAAAACTGACAGGCAGAACACCCAGAAGCAACAATTTCCTTGGTCATCCACACTGCAGCTGGCCCAGGGCTTAGCCTAATCTGCTGCTTGTTGCTCTCAGAAATGGGTTTTTGATGATGCAAGTCCCCAACAATTTCCTGGAGCCTCTCTGTGATACTTTGTGCGTTGGGCATAGTTTGGTTGCCCATTTCCAAACTGTACCCTGTGCACAGCCCTCAGCAAACACCCCTGGCACACAGAGCAGCACCCCCAGCTCTGCTCCTTTTGCCCTCTTCTGCTCATCCCCAGCTCCACTATAACGCCCTTTCTTCAACTTCCCATTTTCTCCTATTCTTTAAATTCTCCCACTTTTTTTCACCCTCTCACACAATTCTGAGCTCAACAGCCACCTCTGCCAGATCCTCCCCAAAATCCAAAGCACCCTTTGTTTAGCAAAGCTGCCTGTCCCACGAGTAGGGCCAGCTCTTACACCTCACTCTGGATGTTTTTCACCTACAGAAGCATTCCAAGAGGGAAGAGTGAGCAGCTGCCCAGGACGTGACCTCTTCCTTTCACACCTGGCTCTGGGCACAGCAAAGGAGGCAGAGCTTTGCCCACAGCAGGGACAAGGCAGGAGGACTCACCTCCTTCTGCAGCAGGTTCCACTCCGTCTCGCTGACCAGGCGGTACCCGCTGGGAGACACATAAGCGCTTTCTATGCCCTGGGTGACACTGGAGAGCAGGGAAGCAGTCTCTTCTTGCTCTGGTGTCATTGCTTTGATTGCTTTTTCCTGATCTTTGGTCAACATGAACCCACTGGGCATTTGCAGGGATCCAAGAGAAGCCGTATCAAAGTTCTCAGACACTGAATCTGCTCCAACAAGTGGTCCAAAATCTGACTCATCCAGGTTCCCAGCAGATTTTGCTTTGTTGTTGTACCCTAAAGCTTTGGACTGTAAGGATCCAGATGTGCCCAGACTGTCTGTTGACTGTGCTCTCCGCAGTCCATCTTTGAACATATCAGTATCGGGTTTATTGAAGGATTCGCCGGAGGAAAGAAGCAAGTCTGCATCCAGGGAATGGACTGAGCCGTGGGTGCTGTTCACATGTACCTGGTGTTCAAAAGCACAGAATAAACAAATTATTTACTCCAATTTAGTCTGGTACAAGAGGAATGCTGGGCACTAATTATTAGACACGGTAAAAAGCAAATTTAAATTTCTTTGGCGAGAACATCTGCTCACTAAACTTAAGGTGGCAGAGGAAAGGACAGAGAACTGAAGCGAACCTGCTAGAATTCAGAAACAAATCAAACAAGTAAGGAGTCTTCTGTTAAGAGAGTGCTTTTGTAAGGCTATCTTCCCACCAGACAAGCAAGGACACAGTCACCACCTTCCATCTCCCAATATTTGAGGCAAGATGCTTCCCCTGAAGAGCTCTATTTGCACCATCCCTTCTACAACCACAATCTACACAACACAAGGCAGATACTCCACTTCCAAAAGTAAATTCAGATGTCTTTCATAAAACAAAAAGCTTTGCATTAACACAAAACTAAACAGAGAAAAATACAGTTAAAACCTATACACGTAAGTTAATGTTGTTCTTCTATTTCTTTCTTCTGCTTTGAGTGTCTAACAAAACAGCAAAATATCTTCTTTGCAAGATTATTTGTACATAAAATGAAAAGAAGAGGGAAAAGGCTGGGCTTAGACACAAAGGTTTCCTGGGGAATGCCAGCACCAAAAGCCACACAAACTGTCCTGTGATGTGTATGAGGCACATGGAGCATCTTGATCTATTTTTGTTTTTTGTAGCACTGAGAAGAGAGCAGTAATGCTTTATTTAAAGAGCATATGACTGCTTTCAAAATACCTTCCAAAATATTATGCACTTCTGCTTTGCCATGAGACACATAAGGAAGTAACACTGGAAACCAGCCTCTTGAGAAAAATTATCATTTCTGAAACAAGTCCAGAGACCAGCAGGCTGCTGGCACTTCATACAAGTGCTTGTAACCTGTAATATATATATACATATATATATATATATATATAATGTACTACTGTTTTATGGTTGTTGTAATTGCCTTGTTTTAATCATTTTTAGGTGTAATATTTTTATTTGCATGAATATACACAAGTTCATAATAAAAAAGTCAAGAGAATATAGACTTAGATAAAACTGCATTTTTAGGCTACAGCTGTTCTGTGATAACCAAAACAATATTAAAAAAATCATTTGTTTGCATTACAAACTGTCCAACAGGGAAGAACTTAGAAGTCAAATTATTAGAAGTTCTAGGAATTGATCAATAATATGATTGATTACAACATATAAAACATGCTCTGAACAGCTAAAAACGTTATAAATAACAAAAGCAAACACATATACAACCCCAAAACACTCTGGCAATTATGCTCCTTCTCAAAATACAGATTTTCCATTCATTATAAATCTTAGAATTAGATAAATGTTGTGAATGATAGACTAAAGGATATGATATGAACTAAGATTAAAGAAAACATCAGAAGATAATTTTTTTTCCCCACCAATGTGCCTCACTTGCATATCTGGACACAGAAGATACAAACAGCATTTTAAATAGGAAGTGACTGTAGGATAAAGGGCAGAACTAGATCTCAGCTACATTTAGATCCCATGATTCTGAACATCTTTCTGCATTCTGAACTCTTATAAATCCTTGATAAAAGTAAAGTACAGACTCTACAATTCATATATAAAAGTATATACTTTGATAAATAAACCAGGCAAAACATTGGCTCACTTTGCAGATTCTCAAGTCTCTTGAAGGTTAAATAAGCTCCTATAGCACAAAAACTTGGTGGGTTTTTATTAATTTTTCCTTAATTTGGCTCACAAAACCAAAATGGACCCTGAGAAACGGTAAGCACAGAATTCAACAATTTGGTTAGCAAAGCAGCTACAACACTCTTGCTGAATATTCAGAAATAATTGGCTTAATCCTGAACATTTAGGTGTCTTAGAACGTGCTTAGAAATCCCAAGAGAATCTACCAGCAGCTAATGCAAAATGCAAATTACCATTTCTAATGGCACCTCCCAGGATGGTGCAGTATTGTCTTCCAATATTAATTGGGATTTAGAGATTCAACTGCAACTCCAAGGATTTTTTTATTGCCTAATAAGATTAGAAGCCACAGAGAATAAAGGGCTGTAACTTTGCATTTGTATTTGCAATGAACACCCTGTGGAATGCCCAAGTGCAAGTGAAAGATCCAATTGTTTTACCTCTTCATTAGAGAGCTGGGTAAGGGTTTCTTCAGGGGCCAAAGAACATGAAGCTTTTGTTTCATCATCTGAATCTTTTTGCTTCTCTTCCTTTCTCTTGCTAAGCCTTTGCTGATCATCTTCTTCCTAAAAATCAGTGGCCAACAGAGAATACACAGAAAATGGGATTAGATTTTGCCATAGTAGTCATGACATCAGCTTTCATGATAAACTAAGCTACAAAGAAGACACTGATAAAGGTTATTTTGGTTAAAATCCAGTATTCAGCACGTAAATATGCTTTTAGTTAATAAATATGGTGTTCATTTCACAAGGCACTCACACTGACTTAAATGAGAACTTACTTTCCAAGTTTAGTGGACAATTCGTGTTCTAGAATGATTTTATTCAAAAAGCATATTATCTAGATCAAAATTCTAAATATAGGGATTACCAAGTAACAAAACTAGCTGGTACATTGACTATTGTATAGAAAAAATATATCACATATGTACATCCCTAGAGAACTCATTAACAGCCATTACACAAGCATGAGCATTAAAACAAAACGTGAAACAGGAAGTGCCTTGATCACTAAATGATGGAATATAAGGAATCAAAAAAAGGACATAATGGATCACTAACTCATAAGTACATACACAGTCACTTGCATAAGATAATTTAAAGTTAAAGCCTTAATTTATGCCTAGGATATGTACTGGAAGACTGAAAAAACCTAGAAAGAAGTGAAACTTGCTGACATCCTTAACCCAGATGTTTTGCATCACAGATGACTATTTCTTCCTCCAAGATGAATTTCTGGATATTCTTACCTTTTCATTTAACAATATTAAGGTTCCTACATCCATCAATATTAAAATACTTGTCCAAATGGAGCCTGTTACAACTGTCAGCTGTCATTCAAAGGGGAGATTTCTGTTCAAACTGTCAGTTCCCATTTTTTGAGCTATTACCACACTTGACTCCAACACGTGATTTCCATACCTGTTACACCACACTGAACCTACACCATTACAAAAAAAAAAAAA